>JAUPMV010000059.1:0-318022 GCA_030848855.1 Branchinecta sandiegonensis
AGTGGAAAGACTGTAGTGGACAGAATAAAGTGGAGACTATAGTGGAAAGACTAAAGTGGACAGAGAATAGTGGAAAGACTAAAGTGGACAGACTATAGTGGAAAGACTGTAGTGGACAGAGAATAGTGGAAAGACTAAAGTGGACAGACTATAGTGGAAAGACTAAAGTGGAAAGACTAAATTGGACAGACTTTAGTGGAAAGACTATAGTGGAAAAACTGTAGTGGACAGAATAAAGTGGAGAGTATACTGGAAAGACTAAAGTGGACAGAGAATAGTGGAAAGACTAAAGTGGACAGACTATTGTGGAAATACTAAAGTGCACAGACTAAAGTGGAAAGACTAAAGTGGAAAGACTAAAGTGGAAAGACTAAAGTGGACAGACTATAGTGGAAAGACTATGGTGGAAAGACTGTAGTGGACAGAATAAAGTGGAGAGTATAGTGGAAAGACTAAAGTGGACAGAGAATAGTGGAAAGACTAAAGTGGACAGACTATAGTGGAAAGACTATAGTGAAAAGACTGTAGTGGACAGAATAAAGTGGAGACTATAGTGGAAAGACTAAAGTGGACAGAGAATAGTGGAAAGACTAAAGTGGAAAGACTAAAGTGGACAGACTATAGTGGAAAGACAATAGTGGAAAGACTGTAGTGGACAGAATAAAGTGGAGACTAGAGTGGAAAGAATAAAGTGGACAGAGAATAATGGAAAGACGAAAGTGGACAGACTATAGTGGAAATACTAAAGTGGACAGAATAAAGTGGAAAGACTAAAGTGGAAAGACTAAAGTGAACAAAGTATAGTGGAAAGACTAAAGTGGACAGAGAATTTTGGGAAGACTAAATTGGACAGACTATAGTGGAAAGACTGTAGTGGACAGAATAAAGTGGAGGCTATAGTGGACAGACTGAATTGGAAAGACTAAAGTGGATAGACTATAGTGGAAAGAATAAGTGGACAGACTAAAGTGGAAAAACTAAAGTGGAAAGACTAAAGTGGACAGACTATAGAGGAAAGACTATAGTGGAAAGACTGTAGTGGACAGAATAAAGTGGAGACTATAGTGGACAGAATAAAGTGGAAAGACTATAGTGGAAAGACTGTAGTGGACAGAACAAAGTGGAGAGAATAGTGGAAAGACTAAACTGGACAGAGAATAGTGGAAAGACTAAAGTGGAAAGACTGTAGTGGACAAAATAAAGTGGAAAGACTAAAGTGGATAGACTAAAGTGGAAAGACTAAAGTGGATAGACTATAGTGGAAAGTCTATAGTGGAAAGACTGTAGTGGACAGAATAAAGTGGAGACTATAGTGGAAAGACTAAAGTGGACAGAGAATAGTGGAAAGACTAAAGTGGACAGACTATAGTGGAAAGACTGTAGTGGACAGAGAATAGTGGAAAGACTAAAGTGGACAGACTATAGTGGAAAGACTAAAGTGGAAAGACTAAATTGGACAGACTTTAGTGGAAAGACTATAGTGGAAAAACTGTAGTGGACAGAATAAAGTGGAGAGTATACTGGAAAGACTAAAGTGGACAGAGAATAATGGAAAGACTAAAGTGGACAGACTATAGTGGAAATACTAAAGTGGACAGAATAAAGTGGAAAGACTAAAGTGGAAAGACTAAAGTGGACAGACTATAGTGGAAAGACTATAGTGGAAAGACTGTAGTGGACAGAACAAAGTGGAGAGAATAGTGGAAAGACTAAACTGGACAGAGAATAGTGGAAAGACTAAAGTGGACAGACTATAGTGGAAAGACGATAGTGGAAAGACTGTAGTGGACAGAATAAAGTGGAGACTATAGTTGAAAGACTAAAGTAGACAGAGAATAGTGGAAAGACTAAAGTGGAAAGACTGTAGTGGACAAAATAAAGTGGAGACTATAGTGGAAAGACTAAAGTGGAAAGACTAAAGTGGAAAGATTATAGTGGAAAGACTATAGTGGAAAGACTGTAGTGGACAGAATAAAGTGGAGACTATAGTGGAAAGACTAAAGTGGACAGAGAATATTGGAAAGACTAAAATGGACAGACTATAGTGGAAAGACTGTAGTGGACAGAATAAAGTGGAGACTATAGTGGACAGACTGAATTGGAAAGACTAAAGTGGATAGACTATAGTGGAAAGAATAAGTGGACAGACTAAAGTGGAAAAACTAAAGTGGAAAGACTAAAGTGGACAGACTATAGAGGAAAGACTATAGTGGAAAGAATGTAGTGGACAGAATAAAGTGGAGACTATAGTGGACAGAATAAAGTGGAAAGACTAAAGTGGAAAGACTAAAGTGGATAGACTATAGTGGAAAGTCTATAGTGGAAAGACTGTAGTGGACAGAATAAAGTGGAGACTATAGTGGAAAGACTAAAGTGAACAGAGAATAGTGGAAAGACTAAAGTGGACAGACTATAGTGGAAAGACTGTAGTGGACAGAGAATAGTGGAAAGACTAAAGTGGACAGACTATAGTGGAAAGACTAAAGTGGAAAGACTAAATTGGACAGACTTTAGTGGAAAGACTATAGTGGAAAAACCGTAGTGGACAGAATAAAGTGGAGAGTATAGTGGAAAGACTAAAGTGGACAGAGAATAGTGGAAAGACTAAAGTGGACAGACTATTGTGGAAATACTAAAGTGCACAGACTAAAGTGGAAAGACTAAAGTGGAAAGACTAAAGTGGACAGACTATAGTGGAAAGACTATAGTAGAAAGACTGTAGTGGACAGAATAAAGTGGAGAGTATAGTGGAAAGACTAAAGTGGACAGAGAATAGTGGAAAGACTAAAGTGGACAGACTATAGTGGAAAGACTATAGTGGAAAGACTGTAGTGGACAGAATAAAGTGGAGACTATAGTGGAAAGACTAAAGTGGACAGAGAATAGTGGAAAGACTATAGTGGACAGACTATAGTGGAAAAACTAAAGTGAACAGACTAAAGTGGAAAGATTAAAGTGGAAAGACTAAAGTGGACAGACTTTAGTGGAAAGACTATAGGAAAAACTGTAGTGGACAAAATAAAGTGGAGAGTATATTCGAAAGACTAAAGTGGACAGAGAATAGTGGAAAGACTAAAGTGGACAGACTAAAGTGGAAAGACTAAAGTGGAAAGACTAAAGTGGACAGACCATAGTGGAAAGACTATAGTGGAAAGACTGTGGTGGACAGAATAAAGTGGAGAGTATAGTGGAAAGATTAAAGTGGACAGAGAATAGTGGAAAGACTAAAGTGGACAGACTATAGTGGAAAGACTATAGTGGAAAGACTGTAGTGGACAGAATAAAGTGGAGACTATAGTGGAAAGCTAAAGTAGACAGAGAATAGTGGAAAGACTAAAGTGGAAAGACTGTAGTGGACAAAATAAAGTGGAGACTATAGTGGAAAGACTAAAGGGGAAAGACTAAAGTGGACAGACTATAGTGGAAAGACTGTAGTGGACAGAGAATAGTGGAAAGACTAAAGTGGAAAGACTATAGTGGAAAGACTATAGTGGAAAGACTGTAGTGGACAGAATAAAGTGTAGAGTATAGTGGAAAGACTGTAGTGGACAGAATAAAGTGGAGACTATAGTGGAAAGACTAAGGTGGACAGAGAATAGTGGAAAGACTAAAGTGGACAGACTAATGTGGAAAGACTAAAGTGGAAAGACTAAAGTGGACAGACTATAGTGGAAAGACTATGGTGGAAAGACTGTAGTGGACAGAATAAAGTGGAGAGTATAGTGGAAAGACTAAAGTGGACAGAGAATAGTGGAAAGACTAAAGTGGACAGACTATAGTGGAAAGACTATAGTGGAAAGACTGTAGTGGACAGAATAAAGTGGAGACTATAGTGGAAAGACTAAAGTGGACAGAGAATAGTGGAAAGACTATAGTGGACAGACTATAGTGGAAAAACTAAAGTGAACAGACTAAAGTGGAAAGATTAAAGTGGAAAGACTAAAGTGGACAGACTTTAGTGGAAAGACTATAGGAAAAACTGTAGTGGACAAAATAAAGTGGAGAGTATAGTGGAAAGACTAAAGTGGACAGAGAATAGTGGAAAGACTAAAGTGGACAGACTAAAGTGGAAAGACTAAAGTGGAAAGACTAAAGTGGACAGACCATAGTGGAAAGACTATAGTGGAAAGACTGTGGTGGACAGAATAAAGTGGAGAGTATAGTGGAAAGATTAAAGTGGACAGAGAATAGTGGAAAGACTAAAGTGGACAGACTATAGTGGAAAGACTATAGTGGAAAGACTGTAGTGGACAGAATAAAGTGGAGACTATAGTGGAAAGCTAAAGTAGACAGAGAATAGTGGAAAGACTAAAGTGGAAAGACTGTAGTGGACAAAATAAAGTGGAGACTATAGTGGAAAGACTAAAGGGGAAAGACTAAAGTGGACAGACTATAGTGGAAAGACTGTAGTGGACAGAGAACAGTGGAAAGACTAAAGTGGAAAGACTATAGTGGAAAGACTATAGTGGAAAGACTGTAGTGGACAGAATAAAGTGTAGAGTATAGTGGAAAGACTGTAGTGGACAGAATAAAGTGGAGACTATAGTGGAAAGACTAAGGTGGACAGAGAATAGTGGAAAGACTAAAGTGGACAGACTAATGTGGAAAGACTAAAGTGGAAAGACTAAAGTGGACAGACTATAGTGGAAAGACTATGGTGGAAAGACTGTAGTGGACAGAATAAAGTGGAGAGTATAGTGGAAAGACTAAAGTGGACAGAGAATAGTGGAAAGACTAAAGTGGACAGACTATAGTGGAAAGACTATAGTGAAAAGACTGTAGTGGACAGAATAAAGTGGAGACTATAGTGGAAAGACTAAAGTGGACAGAGAATAGTGGAAAGACTAAAGTGGAAAGACTAAAGTGGACAGACTATAGTGGAAAGACAATAGTGGAAAGACTGTAGTGGACAGAATAAAGTGGAGACTATAGTGGAAAGAATAAAGTGGACAGAGAATAATGGAAAGACGAAAGTGGACAGACTATAGTGGAAATACTAAAGTGGACAGAATAAAGTGGAAAGACTAAAGTGGAAAGACTAAAGTGGACAGACTATAGTGGAAAGACTATAGTGGAAAGACTGTAGTGGACAGAACAAAGTGGAGACTATAGTGGAAAGACTAAAGTGGACAGAGAATTTTGGGAAGACTAAATTGGACAGACTATAGTGGAAAGACTGTAGTGGACAGAATAAAGTGGAGGCTATAGTGGACAGACTGAATTGGAAAGACTAAAGTGGATAGACTATAGTGGAAAGAATAAGTGGACAGACTAAAGTGGAAAAACTAAAGTGGAAAGACTAAAGTGGACAGACTATAGAGGAAAGACTATAGTGGAAAGACTGTAGTGGACAGAATAAAGTGGAGACTATAGTGGACAGAATAAAGTGGAAAGACTATAGTGGAAAGACTGTAGTGGACAGAACAAAGTGGAGAGAATAGTGGAAAGACTAAACTGGACAGAGAATAGTGGAAAGACTAAAGTGGAAAGACTGTAGTGGACAAAATAAAGTGGAAAGACTAAAGTGGATAGACTAAAGTGGAAAGACTAAAGTGGATAGACTATAGTGGAAAGTCTATAGTGGAAAGACTGTAGTGGACAGAATAAAGTGGAGACTATAGTGGAAAGACTAAAGTGGACAGAGAATAGTGGAAAGACTAAAGTGGACAGACTATAGTGGAAAGACTGTAGTGGACAGAGAATAGTGGAAAGACTAAAGTGGACAGACTATAGTGGAAAGACTAAAGTGGAAAGACTAAATTGGACAGACTTTAGTGGAAAGACTATAGTGGAAAAACTGTAGTGGACAGAATAAAGTGGAGAGTATACTGGAAAGACTAAAGTGGACAGAGAATAGTGGAAAGACTAAAGTGGACAGACTATTGTGGAAATACTAAAGTGCACAGACTAAAGTGGAAAGACTAAAGTGGAAAGACTAAAGTGGACAGACTATAGTGGAAAGACTATAGTAGAAAGACTGTAGTGGACAGAATAAAGTGGAGAGTATAGTGGAAAGACTAAAGTGGACAGAGAATAGTGGAAAGACTAAAGTGGACAGACTATAGTGGAAAGACTATAGTGGAAAGACTGTAGTGGACAGAATAAAGTGGAGACTATAGTGGAAAGACTAAAGTGGACAGAGAATAGTGGAAAGACTATAGTGGACAGACTATAGTGGAAAAACTAAAGTGAACAGACTAAAGTGGAAAGATTAAAGTGGAAAGACTAAAGTGGACAGACTTTAGTGGAAAGACTATAGGAAAAACTGTAGTGGACAAAATAAAGTGGAGAGTATAGTGGAAAGACTAAAGTGGACAGAGAATAGTGGAAAGACTAAAGTGGACAGACTAAAGTGGAAAGACTAAAGTGGAAAGACTAAAGTGGACAGACCATAGTGGAAAGACTATAGTGGAAAGACTGTGGTGGACAGAATAAAGTGGAGAGTATAGTGGAAAGATTAAAGTGGACAGAGAATAGTGGAAAGACTAAAGTGGACAGACTATAGTGGAAAGACTATAGTGAAAAGACTGTAGTGGACAGAATAAAGTGGAGACTATAGTGGAAAGACTAAAGTGGACAGAGAATAGTGGAAAGACTAAAGTGGAAAGACTAAAGTGGACAGACTATAGTGGAAAGACAATAGTGGAAAGACTGTAGTGGACAGAATAAAGTGGACAGAGAATAATGGAAAGACGAAAGTGGACAGACTATAGTGGAAATACTAAAGTGGACAGAATAAAGTGGAAAGACTAAAGTGGAAAGACTAAAGTGGACAGACTATAGTGGAAAGACTATAGTGGAAAGACTGTAGTGGACAGACAGAACAAAGTGGAGAGAATAGTGGAAAGACTAAACTGGACAGAGAATAGTGGAAAGACTAAAGTGGACAGACTATAGCGGAAAGACTATAATGGAAAGACTGTAGTGGACAGAATAAAGTTGAGACTATAGTGGAAAGACTAAAGTAGACAGAGAATAGTGGAAAGACTAAAGTGGAAAGACTGTAGTGGACAAAATAAAGTGGAGACTATAGTGGAAAGACTAAAGTGGAAAGACTAAAGTGGAAAGATTATAGTGGAAAGACTATAGTGGAAAGACTGTAGTGGACAGAATTAAGTGGAGACTATAGTGGAAAGACTAAAGTGGACAGAGAATTTTGGAAAGACTAAATTGGACAGACTATAGTGGAAAGACTGTAGTGGACAGAATAAAGTGGAGACTATAGTGGACAGACTGAATTGGAAAGACTAAAGTGGATAGACCATAGTGGAAAGAATAAGTGGACAGACTAAAGTGGAAAAACTAAAGTGGAAAGACTAAAGTGGACAGACTATAGAGGAAAGACTATAGTGGAAAGACTGTAGTGGACAGAATAAAGTGGAGACTATAGTGAACAGAATAAAGTGGAAAGACTAAAGTGGAAAGACTAAAGTGGATAGACTATAGTGGAAAGTCTATAGTGGAAAGACTTTAGTGGACAGAATAAAGTGGAGACTATAGTGGAAAGACTAAAGTGGACAGAGAATAGTGGAAAGACTAAAGTGGACAGACTATAGTGGAAAGACTGTAGTGGACAGAGAATAGTGGAAAGACTAAAGTGGACAGACTATAGTGGAAAGACTGAAGTGGAAAGACTAAATTGGACAGACTTTAGTGGAAAGACTATAGTGGAAAAACTGTAGTGGACAGAATAAAGTGGAGAGTATAGTGGAAAGACTAAAGTGGACAGAGAATAGTGGAAAGACTAAAGTGGACAGACTATAGTGGAAAGACTAAAGTGCACAGACTAAAGTGGAAAGACTAAAGTGGAAAGACTAAAGTGGACAGACTATAGTGGAAAGACTATAGTAGAAAGACTGTAGTGGACAGAATAAAGTGGAGAGTATAGTGGAAAGACTAAAGTGGACAGAGAATAGTGGAAAGACTAAAGTGGACAGACTATAGTGGAAAGACTATAGTGGAAAGACTGTAGTGGACAGAATAAAGTGGAGACTATAGTGGAAAGACTAAAGTGGACAGAGAATAGTGGAAAGACTATAGTGGACAGACTATAGTGGAAAAACTAAAGTGAACAGACTAAAGTGGAAAGACTAAAGTGGAAAGACTAAAGTGGACAGACTTTAGTGGAAAGACTATAGGAAAAACTTTAGTGGACAAAATAAAGTGGAGAGTATAGTGGAAAGACTAAAGTGGACAGAGAATAGTGGAAAGACTAAAGTGGACAGACTATAGTGGAAAGACTAAAGTGGACAGACTAAAGTGGAAAGACTAAAGTGGACAGACTATAGTGGAAAGACTATAGTGGAAAGACTATAGTGGAAAGACTGTGGTGGACAGAATAAAGTGGAGAGTATAGTGGAAAGACTAAAGTGGACAGAGAATAGTGGAAAGACTAAAGTGGACAGACTATAGTGGAAAGACTATAGTGGAAAGACTGTAGTGGACAGAATAAAGTGGAGACTATAGTGGAAAGCTAAAGTAGACAGAGAATAGTGGAAAGACTAAAGTGGAAAGATTGTAGTGGACAAAATAAAGTGGAGACTATAGTGGAAAGACTAAAGGGGAAAGACTAAAGTGGACAGACTATAGTGGAAAGACTATAGTGGAAAGACTGTAGTGGACAGAACAAAGTGGAGAGAATAGTGGAAAGACTAAACTGGACAGAGAATAGTGGAAAGACTAAAGTGGACAGACTATAGCGGAAAGACTATAATGGAAAGACTGTAGTGGACAGAATAAAGTTGAGACTATAGTGGAAAGACTGTAGTGGACAGAATAAAGTGGAGACTATAGTGGAAAGACTAAAGTGGACAGAGAATAGTGGAAAGACTAAAGTGGAAAGACTAAAGTGGACAGACTATAGTGGAAAGACAATAGTGGAAAGACTGTAGTGGACAGAATAAAGTGGAGACTATAGTGGAAAGAATAAAGTGGACAGAGAATAATGGAAAGACGAAAGTGGACAGACTATAGTGGAAATACTAAAGTGGACAGAATAAAGTGGAAAGACTAAAGTGGAAAGACTAAAGGGGACAGACTATAGTGGAAAGACTATAGTGGAAAGACTGTAGTGGACAGAACAAAGTGGAGAGAATAGTGGAAAGACTAAACTGGACAGAGAATAGTGGAAAGACTAAAGTGGACAGACTATAGCGGAAAGACTATAATGGAAAGACTGTAGTGGACAGAATAAAGTTGAGACTATAGTGGAAAGACTAAAGTAGACAGAGAATATTGGAAAGACTAAAGTGGAAAGACTGTAGTGGACAAAATAAAGTGGAGGCTATAGTGGAAAGACTAAAGTGGAAAGACTAAAGTGGAAAGATTATAGTGGAAAGACTATAGTGGAAAGACTGTAGTGGACAGAATTAAGTGGAGACTATAGTGGAAAGACTAAAGTGGACAGAGAATTTTGGAAAGACTAAATTGGACAGACTATAGTGGAAAGACTGTAGTGGACAGAATAAAGTGGAGACTATAGTGGACAGACTGAATTGGAAAGACTAAAGTGGATAGACTATAGTGGAAAGAATAAGTGGACAGACTAAAGTGGAAAAACTAAAGTGGAAAGACTAAAGTGGACAGACTATAGAGGAAAGACTATAGTGGAAAGACTGTAGTGGACAGAATAAAGTGGAGACTATAGTGAACAGAATAAAGTGGAAAGACTAAAGTGGAAAGACTAAAGTGGATAGACTATAGTGGAAAGTCTATAGTGGAAAGACTTTAGTGGACAGAATAAAGTGGAGACTATAGTGGAAAGACTAAAGTGGACAGAGAATAGTGGAAAGACTAAAGTGGACAGACTATAGTGGAAAGACTGTAGTGGACAGAGAATAGTGGAAAGACTAAAGTGGACAGACTATAGTGGAAAGACTAAAGTGGAAAGACTAAATTGGACAGACTTTAGTGGAAAGACTATAGTGGAAAAACTGTAGTGGACAGAATAAAGTGGAGAGTATAGTGGAAAGACTAAAGTGGACAGAGAATAGTGGAAAGACTAAAGTGGACAGACTATAGTGGAAAGACTAAAGTGCACAGACTAAAGTGGAAAGACTAAAGTGGAAAGACTAAAGTGGACAGACTATAGTGGAAAGACTATAGTAGAAAGACTGTAGTGGACAGAATAAAGTGGAGAGTATAGTGGAAAGACTAAAGTGGACAGAGAATAGTGGAAAGACTAAAGTGGACAGACTATAGTGGAAAGACTATAGTGGAAAGACTGTAGTGGACAGAATAAAGTGGAGACTATAGTGGAAAGACTAAAGTGGACAGAGAATAGTGGAAAGACTATAGTGGACAGACTATAGTGGAAAAACTAAAGTGAACAGACTAAAGTGGAAAGACTAAAGTGGAAAGACTAAAGTGGACAGACTTTAGTGGAAAGACTATAGGAAAAACTTTAGTGGACAAAATAAAGTGGAGAGTATAGTGGAAAGACTAAAGTGGACAGAGAATAGTGGAAAGACTAAAGTCGACAGACTATAGTGGAAAGACTAAAGTGGACAGACTAAAGTGGACAGACTAAAGTGGAAAGACTAAAGTGGAAAGACTAAAGTGGACAGACTATAGTGGAAAGACTATAGTGGAAAGACTGTGGTGGACAGAATAAAGTGGAGAGTATAGTGGAAAGACTAAAGTGGACAGAGAATAGTGGAAAGACTAAAGTGGACAGACTATAGTGGAAAGACTATAGTGGAAAGACTGTAGTGGACAGAATAAAGTGGAGACTATAGTGGAAAGCTAAAGTAGACAGAGAATAGTGGAAAGACTAAAGTGGAAAGATTGTAGTGGACAAAATAAAGTGGAGACTATAGTGGAAAGACTAAAGGGGAAAGACTAAAGTGGACAGACTATAGTGGAAAGACTGTAGTGGACAGAGAATAGTGGAAAGACTAAAGTGGACAGACTATAGTGAAAAGACTATAGTGGAAAGACTGTAGTGGACAGAATAAAGTGGAGAGTATGGTGGAAAGACTAAAGTGGACAGAGAATAGTGGAAAGAATGAAGTGGACAGACTATAGTGGAAAGACTATAGTGGAAAGACTGTAGTGGACAGAATAAAGTGGAGAGTATAGTGGAAAGACTAAAGTGGACAGAGAATAGTGGAAAGACTGTAGTGGACAGAATAAAGTGTAGACTGTAGTGGAAAGACTGTAGTGGACAGAACAAAGTGGAGACTATAGTGGAAAGACTAAAGTGGACAGAGAATAGTGGAAAGACTAAAGTGGACAGACTAATGTGGAAAGACTAAAGTGGAAAGACTAAAGTGGACAGACTATAGTGGAAAGACTATAGTGGAAAGACTGTAGTGGACAGAATAAAGTGGAGAGTATAGTGGAAAGACTAAAGTGGACAGAGAATAGTGGAAAGAATAAAGTGGACAGACTATAGTGGAAAGACTATAGTGGAAAGACTGTAGTGGACAGAATAAAGTGGAGACTATAGTGGAAAGACTAAAGTAGACAGAGAATAGTGGAAAGACTAAAGTGGAAAGACTGTAGTGGACCAAATAAAGTGGAGACTATAGTGGAAAGACTAAAGTGGAAAGACTAAAGTGGAAAGACTATAGTGGAAAGACTATAGTGGAAAGACTGTAGTGGACAGAATAAAGTGGAGACTATAGTGGAAAGACTAAAGTGGACAGAGAATATTGGAAAGACTAAATTGGACAGACTATAGTGGAAAGACTGTAGTGGACAGAATAAAGTGGAGACTATAGTGGACAGACTGAATTGGAAAGACTAAAGTGGATAGACTATAGTGGAAAGAATAAGTGGACAGACTAAAGTGGAAAAACTAAAGTGGAAAGACTAAAGTGGACAGACTATAGAGGAAAGACTATAGTGGAAAGACTGTAGTGGACAGAATAAAGTGGAGACTATAGTGGACAGAATAAAGTGGAAAGACTAAAGTGGAAAGACTAAAGTGGAAAGCCTAAAGTGGAAAGACTAAAGTGGACAGACTATAGTGGAAAGACTATAGTGAAAAGACTGTAGTGGACAGAATAAAGTGGAGACTATAGTGGAAAGACTAAAGTGGACAGAGAATAGTGGAAAGACTAAAGTGGACAGACTATAGTGGAAAGACTGTAGTGGACAGAGAATAGTGGAAAGACTAAAGTGGACAGACTATAGTGGAAAGACTAAAGTGGAAAGACTAAAGTGGACAGACTTTAGTGGAAAGACTATAGTGGAAAAACTGTAATGGACAGAATAAAGTGGAGAGTATAGTGGAAAGACTAAAGTGGACAGAGAATAGTGGAAAGACTAAAGTGGACAGACTATAGTGGAAAGACTAAAGTGGACAGACTAAAGTGGAAAGACTAAAGTGGAAAGACTAAAGTGGACAGACTATAGTGGAAAGACTATAGTAGAAAGACTGTAGTGGACAGAATAAAGTGGAGAGTATAGTGGAAAGACTAAAGTGGACAGAGAATAGTGGAAAGACTAACTTTGGACAGACTATAGTGGAACGACTATAGTGGAAAGACTGTAGTGGACAGAATAAAGTGGAGAATATAGTGGAAAGACTAAAGTGGACAGAGAATAGTGGAAAGACTAAAGTGGACAGACTATAGTGGAAAAACTAAAGTGAACAGACTAAAGTGGAAAGACTAAAGTGGAAAGACTAAAGTGGACAGACTTTAGTGGAAAGACTATAGTGGAAAAACTGTAGTGGACAAAATAAAGTGGAGAGTATAGTGGAAAGACTAAAGTGGACAGAGAAAAGTGGAAAGACTAAAGTAGACAGACTATAGTGGAAAGACTAAAGTGGACAGACTAAAGTGGAAAGACTAAAGTGGAAAGACTAAAGTGGACAGACTATAGTGGAAAGACTATAGTGGAAAGACTGTGGTGGACAGAATAAAGTGGAGAGTATAGTGGAAAGACTAAAGTGGACAGAGAATAGTGGAAAGACTAAAGTGGACAGACTATAGTGGAAAGACTATAGTGGAAAGACTGTAGTGGACAGAAGAAAGTGGAGACTATGGTGGAAAGCTAAAGTAGACAGAGAATAGTGGAAAGACTAAAGTGGAAAGACTTTAGTGGACAAAATAAAGTGGAGACTATAGTGGAAAGACTAAAGGGGAAATACTAAAGTGGACAGACTATAGTGGAAAGACTGTAGTGGACAGAGAATAGTGGAAAGACTAAAGTGGACAGACTATAGTGGAAAGACTGTAGTGGACAGAATAAAGTGTAGAGTATAGTGGAAAGACTGTAGTGGACAGAATAAAGTGGAGACTATAGTGGAAAGACTAAAGTGGACAGAGAATAGTGGAAAGACTAAAGTGGACAGACTAATGTGGAAAGACTAAAGTGGAAAGACTAAAGTGGACAGACTATAGTGGAAAGACTATAGTGGAAAGACTGTAGTGGACAGAATAAAGTGGAGAGTATAGTGGAAAGACTAAAGTGGACAGAGAATAGTGGAAAGAATAAAGTGGACAGACTATAGTGGAAAGACTATAGTGGAAAGACTAAAGGGGAAAGACTAAAGTGGACAGACTATAGTGGAAAGACTGTAGTGGACAGAGAATAGTGGAAAGACTAAAGTGGACAGACTATAGTGGAAAGACTATAGTGGAAAGACTGTAGTGGACAGAATAAAGTGTAGAGTATAGTGGAAAGACTGTAGTGGACAGAATAAAGTGGAGACTATAGTGGAAAGACTAAAGTGGACAGAGAATAGTGGAAAGACTAAAGTGGACAGACTAATGTGGAAAGACTAAAGTGGAAAGACTAAAGTGGACAGACTATAGTGGAAAGACTATAGTGGAAAGACTGTAGTGGACAGAATAAAGTGGAGAGTATAGTGGAAAGACTAAAGTGGACAGAGAATAGTGGAAAGACTAAAGTGGACAGACTATAGTGGAAAGACTATAGTGAAAAGACTGTAGTGGACAGAATAAAGTGGAGACTATAGTGGAAAGACTAAAGTTGACAGAGAATAGTGGAAAGATTAAAGTGGACAGACTATAGTGGAAAGACTATAGTGGAAAGACTGTAGTGGACAGAATAAAGTGGAGACTATAGTGGAAAGACTAAAGTGGACAGAGAATAGTGGAAAGACTAAAGTGGACAGACTATAGTGGAAAGACAATAGTGGAAAGACTGTAGTGGACAGAATAAAGTGGAGACTATAGTGGAAAGAATAAAGTGGACAGAGAATAATGGAAAGACGAAAGTGGACAGACTATAGTGGAAATACTAAAGTGGACAGAATAAAGTGGAAAGACTAAAGTGGAAAGACTAAAGTGGACAGACTATAGTGGAAAGACTATGGTGGAAAGACTGTAGTGGACAGAACAAAGTGGAGAGAATAGTGGAAAGACTAAACTGGACAGAGAATAGTGGAAAGACTAAAGTGGACAGACTATAGCGGAAAGACTATAATGGAAAGACTGTAGTGGACAGAATAAAGTTGAGACTATAGTGGAAAGACTAAAGTAGACAGAGAATAGTGGAAAGACTAAAGTGGAAAGACTGTAGTGGACAAAATAAAGTGGAGACTATAGTGGAAAGACTAAAGTGGAAAGACTAAAGTGGAAAGATTATAGTGGAAAGACTATAGTGGAAAGACTGTAGTGGACAGAATTAAGTGGAGACTATAGTGGAAAGACTAAAGTGGACAGAGAATATTGGAAAGACTAAATTGGACAGACTATAGTGGAAAGACTGTAGTGGACAGAATAAAGTGGAGACTATAGTGGACAGACTGAATTGGAAAGACTAAAGTGGATAGACTATAGTGGAAAGAATAAGTGGACAGACTAAAGTGGAAAAACTAAAGTGGAAAGACTAAAGTGGACAGACTATAGAGGAAAGACTATAGTGGAAAGACTGTAGTGGACAGAATAAAGTGGAGACTATAGTGGACAGAATAAAGTGGAAAGACTAAAGTGGAAAGACTAAAGTGGATAGACTATAGTGGAAAGTCTATAGTGGAAAGACTTTAGTGGACAGAATAATGTGGAGACTATAGTGGAAAGACTAAAGTGGACAGAGAATAGTGGAAAGACTAAAGTGGACAGACTATAGTGGAAAGACTGTAGTGGACAGAGAATAGTGGAAAGACTAAAGTGGACAGACTATAGTGGAAAGACTAAAGTGGAAAGACTAAATTGGACAGACTTTAGTGGAAAGGCTATAGTGGAAAAACTGTAGTGGACAGAATAAAGTGGAGAGTATAGTGGAAAGACTAAAGTGGACAGAGAATAGTGGAAAGACTAAAGTGGACAGACTATAGTGGAAAGACTAAAGTGCACAGACTAAAGTGGAAAGACTAAAGTGAAAAGACTAAAGTGGACAGACTATAGTGGAAAGACTATAGTAGAAAGACTGTAGTGGACAGAATAAAGTGGAGAGTATAGTGGAAAGACTAAAGTGGACAGAGAATAGTGGAAAGACTAAAGTGGACAGACTATAGTGGAAAGACTATAGTGGAAAGACTGTAGTGGACAGAATAAAGTGGAGACTATAGTGGAAAGACTAAAGTGGACAGAGAATAGTGGAAAGACTATAGTGGACAGACTATAGTGGAAAAACTAAAGTGAACAGACTAAAGTGGAAAGACTAAAGTGGAAAGACTAAAGTGGACAGACTTTAGTGGAAAGACTATAGGAAAAACTTTAGTGGACAAAATAAAGTGGAGAGTATAGTGGAAAGACTAAAGTGGACAGAGAATAGTGGAAAGACTAAAGTGGACAGACTATAGTGGAAAGACCAAAGTGGACAGACTAAAGTGGAAAGACTAAAGTGGAAAGACTAAAGTGGACAGACTATAGTGGAAAGACTATAGTGGAAAGACTGTGGTGGACAGAATAAAGTGGAGAGTATAGTGGAAAGACTAAAGTGGACAGAGAATAGTGGAAAGACTAAAGTGGACAGACTATAGTGGAAAGACTATAGTGGAAAGACTGTAGTGGACAGAATAAAGTGGAGACTATAGTGGAAAGACTAAAGTGGACGGAGAATAGTGGAAAGACTAAAGTGGACAGACTATAGTGGAAAGACTGTAGTGGACAGAGAATAGTGGAAAGACTAAAGTGGACAGACTATAGTGGAAAGACTAAAGTGGAAAGACTAAATTGGACAGACTTTAGTGGAAAGACTATAGTGGAAAAACTGTAGTGGACAGAATAAAGTGGAGAGTATAGTGGAAAGACTAAAGTGGACAGAGAATAGTGGAAAGACTAAAGTGGACAGACTATAGTGGAAAGACTAAAGTGCACAGACTAAAGTGGAAAGACTAAAGTGAAAAGACTAAAGTGGACAGACTATAGTGGAAAGACTATAGTAGAAAGACTGTAGTGGACAGAATAAAGTTGAGAGTATGGTGGAAAGACTAAAGTGGACAGAGAATAGTGGAAAGACTAAAGTGGACAGACTATAGTGGAAAGACTATAGTGGAAAGACATTAGTGGACAGAATAAAGTGGAGACTATAGTGGAAAGACTAAAGTGGACAGAGAATAGTGGAAAGACTATAGTGGACAGACTATAGTGGAAAAACTAAAGTGAACAGACTAAAGTGGAAAGACTAAAGTGGAAAGACTAAAGTGGACAGACTTTAGTGGAAAGACTATAGGAAAAACTTTAGTGGACAAAATAAAGTGGAGAGTATAGTGGAAAGACTAAAGTGGACAGAGAATAGTGGAAAGACTAAAGTGGACAGACTATAGTGGAAAGACTAAAGTGGACAGACTAAAGTGGAAAGACTAAAGTGGAAAGACTAAAGTGGACAGACTATAGTGGAAAGACTATAGTGGAAAGACTGTGGTGGACAGAATAAAGTGGAGAGTATAGTGGAAAGACTAAAGTGGACAGAGAATAGTGGAAAGACTAAAGTGGACAGACTATAGTGGAAAGACTATAGTGGAAAGACTGTAGTGGACAGAATAAAGTGGAGACTATAGTGGAAAGCTAAAGTAGACAGAGAATAGTGGAAAGACTAAAGTGGAAAGATTGTAGTGGACAAAATAAAGTGGAGACTATAGTGGAAAGACTAAAGGGGAAAGACTAAAGTGGACAGACTATAGTGGAAAGACTGTAGTGGACAGAGAATAGTGGAAAGACTAAAGTGGACAGACTATAGTGAAAAGACTATAGTGGAAAGACTGTAGTGGACAGAATAAAGTGTAGAGTATAGTGGAAAGACTATAGTGGACAGAATAAAGTGGAGACTATAGTGGAAAGACTAAAGTGGACAGAGAATAGTGGAAAGACTAAAGTGGACAGACTAATGTGGAAAGACTAAAGTGGAAAGACTAAAGTGGACAGACTATAGTGGAAAGACTATAGTGGAAAGACTGTAGTGGACAGAATAAAGTGGAGAGTATGGTGGAAAGACTAAAGTGGACAGAGAATAGTGGAAAGAATAAAGTGGACAGACTATAGTGGAAAGACTATAGTGGAAAGACTGTAGTGGACCCTATAAAGTGGAGAGTATAGTGGAAAGACTAAAGTGGACAGAGAATAGTGGAAAGACTGTAGTGGACAGAATAAAGTGTAGACTATAGTGGAAAGACTGTAGTGGACAGAACAAAGTGGAGACTATAGTGGAAAGACTAAAGTGGACAGAGAATAGTGGAAAGACTAAAGTGGACAGACTAATGTGGAAAGACTAAAGTGGACAGACTATAGTGGAAATACTAAAGTGGACAGAATAAAGTGGAAAGACTAAAGTGGAAAGACTAAAGTGGACAGACTATAGTGGAAAGACTATAGTGGAAAGACTGTAGTGGACAGAACAAAGTGGAGAGTATAGTGGAAAGATTAAAGTGGACAGAGAATAGTGGAAAGACTAAAGTGGACAGACTATAGTGGAAAGACTATAGTGGAAAGACTGTAGTGGACAGAATAAAGTGGAGACTATAGTGGAAAGACTAAAGTAGACAGAGAATAGTGGAAAGACTAAAGTGGAAAGACTGTAGTGGACAAAATAAAGTGGAGACTATAGTGGAAAGACTAAAGTGGAAAGACTAAAGTGGAAAGATTATAGTGGAAAGACTATAGTGGAAAGACTGTAGTGGACAGAATAAAGTGGAGACTATAGTGGAAAGACTAAAGTGGACAGAGAATATTGGAAAGACTAAAATGGACAGACTATAGTGGAAAGACTGTAGTGGACAGAATAAAGTGGAGACTATAGTGGACAGACTGAATTGGAAAGACTAAAGTGGATAGACTATAGTGGAAAGAATAAGTGGACAGACTAAAGTGGAAAAACTAAAGTGGAAAGACTAAAGTGGACAGACTATAGAGGAAAGACTATAGTGGAAAGAATGTAGTGGACAGAATAAAGTGGAGACTATAGTGGACAGAATAAAGTGGAAAGACTAAAGTGGAAAGACTAAAGTGGATAGACTATAGTGGAAAGTCTATAGTGGAAAGACTGTAGTGGACAGAATAAAGTGGAGACTATAGTGGAAAGACTAAAGTGAACAGAGAATAGTGGAAAGACTAAAGTGGACAGACTATAGTGGAAAGACTGTAGTGGACAGAGAATAGTGGAAAGACTAAAGTGGACAGACTATAGTGGAAAGACTAAAGTGGAAAGACTAAATTGGACAGACTTTAGTGGAAAGACTATAGTGGAAAAACTGTAGTGGACAGAATAAAGTGGAGAGTATAGTGGAAAGACTAAAGTGGACAGAGAATAGTGGAAAGACTAAAGTGGACAGACTATTGTGGAAATACTAAAGTGCACAGACTAAAGTGGAAAGACTAAAGTGGAAAGACTAAAGTGGACAGACTATAGTGGAAAGACTATAGTAGAAAGACTGTAGTGGACAGAATAAAGTGGAGAGTATAGTGGAAAGACTAAAGTGGACAGAGAATAGTGGAAAGACTAAAGTGGACAGACTATAGTGGAAAGACTATAGTGGAAAGACTGTAGTGGACAGAATAAAGTGGAGACTATAGTGGAAAGACTAAAGTGGACAGAGAATAGTGGAAAGACTATAGTGGACAGACTATAGTGGAAAAACTAAAGTGAACAGACTAAAGTGGAAAGATTAAAGTGGAAAGACTAAAGTGGACAGACTTTAGTGGAAAGACTATAGGAAAAACTGTAGTGGACAAAATAAAGTGGAGAGTATATTCGAAAGACTAAAGTGGACAGAGAATAGTGGAAAGACTAAAGTGGACAGACTAAAGTGGAAAGACTAAAGTGGAAAGACTAAAGTGGACAGACCATAGTGGAAAGACTATAGTAGAAAGACTGTGGTGGACAGAATAAAGTGGAGAGTATAGTGGAAAGATTAAAGTGGACAGAGAATAGTGGAAAGACTAAAGTGGACAGACTATAGTGGAAAGACTATAGTGGAAAGACTGTAGTGGACAGAATAAAGTGGAGACTATAGTGGAAAGCTAAAGTAGACAGAGAATAGTGGAAAGACTAAAGTGGAAAGACTGTAGTGGACAAAATAAAGTGGAGACTATAGTGGAAAGACTAAAGGGAAAAGACTAAAGTGGACAGACTATAGTGGAAAGACTGTAGTGGACAGAGAATAGTGGAAAGACTAAAGTGGAAAGATTATATAGTGGAAAGACTATAGTGGAAAGACTGTAGTGGACAGAATAAATTGTAGAGTATAGTGGAAAGACTGTAGTGGACAGAATAAAGTGGAGACTATAGTGGAAAGACTAAGGTGGACAGAGAATAGTGGAAAGACTAAAGTGGACAGACTAATGTGGAAAGACTAAAGTGGAAAGACTAAAGTGGACAGACTATAGTGGAAAGACTATGGTGGAAAGACTGTAGTGGACAGAATAAAGTGGAGAGTATAGTGGAAAGACTAAAGTGGACAGAGAATAGTGGAAAGACTAAAGTGGACAGACTATAGTGGAAAGACTATAGTGGAAAGACTGTAGTGGACAGAATAAAGTGGAGACTATAGTGGAAAGACTAAAGTGGACAGAGAATAGTGGAAAGACTATAGTGGACAGACTATAGTGGAAAAACTAAAGTGAACAGACTAAAGTGGAAAGATTAAAGTGGAAAGACTAAAGTGGACAGACTAAAGTGGAAAGACTAAAGTGGAAAGACTGTAGTGGACAGAATAAAGTGGAGACTATAGTGGAAAGCTAAAGTAGACAGAGAATAGTGGAAAGACTAAAGTGGAAAGACTGTAGTGGACAAAATAAAGTGGAGACTATAGTGGAAAGACTAAAGGGGAAAGACTAAAGTGGACAGACTATAGTGGAAAGACTGTAGTGGACAGAGAATAGTGGAAAGACTAAAGTGGAAAGACTATAGTGGAAAGACTATAGTGGAAAGACTGTAGTGGACAGAATAAAGTGTAGAGTATAGTGGAAAGACTGTAGTGGACAGAATAAAGTGGAGACTATAGTGGAAAGACTAAGGTGGACAGAGAATAGTGGAAAGACTAAAGTGGACAGACTAATGTGGAAAGACTAAAGTGGACAGACTATAGTGGAAAGACTATGGTGGAAAGACTGTAGTGGACAGAATAAAGTGGAGAGTATAGTGGAAAGACTAAAGTGGACAGAGAATAGTGGAAAGACTAAAGTGGACAGACTATAGTGGAAAGACTATAGTGAAAAGACTGTAGTGGACAGAATAAAGTGGAGACTATAGTGGAAAGACTAAAGTGGACAGAGAATAGTGGAAAGACTAAAGTGGAAAGACTAAAGTGGACAGACTATAGTGGAAAGACAATAGTGGAAAGACTGTAGTGGACAGAATAAAGTGGAGACTATAGTGGAAAGAATAAAGTGGACAGAGAATAATGGAAAGACGAAAGTGGACAGACTATAGTGGAAATACTAAAGTGGACAGAATAAAGTGGAAAGACTAAAGTGGAAAGACTAAAGTGGACAGACTATAGTGGAAAGACTATAGTGGAAAGACTGTAGTGGACAGAACAAAGTGGAGACTATAGTGGAAAGACTAAAGTGGACAGAGAATTTTGGGAAGACTAAATTGGACAGACTATAGTGGAAAGACTGTAGTGGACAGAATAAAGTGGAGGCTATAGTGGACAGACTGAATTGGAAAGACTAAAGTGGATAGACTATAGTGGAAAGAATAAGTGGACAGACTAAAGTGGAAAAACTAAAGTGGAAAGACTAAAGTGGACAGACTATAGAGGAAAGACTATAGTGGAAAGACTGTAGTGGACAGAATAAAGTGGAGACTATAGTGGACAGAATAAAGTGGAAAGACTATAGTGGAAAGACTGTAGTGGACAGAACAAAGTGGAGAGAATAGTGGAAAGACTAAACTGGACAGAGAATAGTGGAAAGACTAAAGTGGAAAGACTGTAGTGGACAAAATAAAGTGGAAAGACTAAAGTGGATAGACTAAAGTGGAAAGACTAAAGTGGATAGACTATAGTGGAAAGTCTATAGTGGAAAGACTGTAGTGGACAGAATAAAGTGGAGACTATAGTGGAAAGACTAAAGTGGACAGAGAATAGTGGAAAGACTAAAGTGGACAGACTATAGTGGAAAGACTGTAGTGGACAGAGAATAGTGGAAAGACTAAAGTGGACAGACTATAGTGGAAAGACTAAAGTGGAAAGACTAAATTGGACAGACTTTAGTGGAAAGACTATAGTGGAAAAACTGTAGTGGACAGAATAAAGTGGAGAGTATACTGGAAAGACTAAAGTGGACAGAGAATAGTGGAAAGACTAAAGTGGACAGACTATTGTGGAAATACTAAAGTGCACAGACTAAAGTGGAAAGACTAAAGTGGAAAGACTAAAGTGGAAAGACTAAAGTGGACAGACTATAGTGGAAAGACTATGGTGGAAAGACTGTAGTGGACAGAATAAAGTGGAGAGTATAGTGGAAAGACTAAAGTGGAAAGAGAATAGTGGAAAGACTAAAGTGGACAGACTATAGTGGAAAGACTATAGTGAAAAGACTGTAGTGGACAGAATAAAGTGGAGACTATAGTGGAAAGACTAAAGTGGACAGAGAATAGTGGAAAGACTAAAGTGGAAAGACTAAAGTGGACAGACTATAGTGGAAAGACAATAGTGGAAAGACTGTAGTGGAAAGAATAAAGTGGAGACTATAGTGGAAAGAATAAAGTGGACAGAGAATAATGGAAAGACTAAAGTGGACAGACTAAAGCGGAAAGACTAAAGTGGAAAGACCAAAGTGGACAGACTATAGTGGAAAGACTAAAAGTGGACAGACTGAAGTGGAAAGACTAAAGTGGAAAGACTAAAGTGGACAGACTATAGTGGAAAGACTGTAGTGGACAGAATAAAGTGGAGACTATAGTGGAAAGACTAAGGTGGACAGAGAATAGTGGAAAGACTAAAGTGGACCGACTAATGTGGAAAGACTAAAGTGGAAAGACTAAAGTGGACAGACTATAGTGGAAAGACTATGGTGGAAAGACTGTAGTGGACAGAATAAAGTGGAGAGTATAGTGGAAAGACTAAAGTGGACAGAGAATAGTGGAAAGACTAAAGTGGACAGACTATAGTGGAAAGACTATAGTGAAAAGACTGTAGTTGACAGAATAAAGTGGAGACTATAGTGGAAAGACTAAAGTGGACAGAGAATAGTGGAAAGACTATAGTGGAAAGACTAAAGTGGACAGACTATAGTGGAAAGACAATAGTGGAAAGACTGTAGTGGACAGAATAAAGTGGAGACTATAGTGGAAAGAAAAAGTGGACAGAGAATAATGGAAAGACGAAAGTGGACAGACTATAGTGGAAATACTAAAGTGGACAGAATAAAGTGGAAAGACTAAAGTGGAAAGACTAAAGTGGACAGACTATAGTGGAAAGACTATAGTGGAAAGACTGTAGTGGACAGAACAAAGTGGAGACTATAGTGGAAAGACTAAAGTGGACAGAGAATTTTGGGAAGACTAAATTGTACAGACTATAGTGGAAAGACTGTAGTGGACAGAATAAAGTGGAGGCTATAGTGGACAGACTGAATTGGAAAGACTAAAGTGGATAGACTATAGTGGAAAGAATAAGTGGACAGACTAAAGTGGAAAAACTAAAGTGGAAAGACTAAAGTGGACAGACTATAGAGGAAAGACTATAGTGGAAAGACTGTAGTGGACAGAATAAAGTGGAGACTATAGTGGACAGAATAAAGTGGAAAGACTATAGTGGAAAGACTGTAGTGGACAGAACAAAGTGGAGAGAATAGTGGAAAGACTAAACTGGACAGAGAATAGTGGAAAGACTAAAGTGGAAAGACTGTAGTGGACAAAATAAAGTGGAAAGACTAAAGTGGATAGACTAAAGTGGAAAGACTAAAGTGGATAGACTATAGTGGAAAGTCTATAGTGGAAAGACTGTAGTGGACAGAATAAAGTGGAGACTATAGTGGAAAGACTAAAGTGGACAGAGAATAGTGGAAAGACTAAAGTGGACAGACTATAGTGGAAAGACTGTAGTGGACAGAGAATAGTGGAAAGACTAAAGTGGACAGACTATAGTGGAAAGACTAAAGTGGAAAGACTAAATTGGACAGACTTTAGTGGAAAGACTATAGTGGAAAAACTGTAGTGGACAGAATAAAGTGGAGAGTATACTGGAAAGACTAAAGTGGACAGAGAATAGTGGAAAGACTAAAGTGGACAGACTATTGTGGAAATACTAAAGTGCACAGACTAAAGTGGAAAGACTAAAGTGGAAAGACTAAAGTGGAAAGACTAAAGTGGACAGACTATAGTGGAAAGACTATGGTGGAAAGACTGTAGTGGACAGAATAAAGTGGAGAGTATAGTGGAAAGACTAAAGTGGACAGAGAATAGTGGAAAGACTAAAGTGGACAGACTATAGTGGAAAGACTATAGTGAAAAGACTGTAGTGGACAGAATAAAGTGGAGACTATAGTGGAAAGACTAAAGTGGACAGAGAATAGTGGAAAGACTAAAGTGGAAAGACTAAAGTGGACAGACTATAGTGGAAAGACAATAGTGGAAAGACTGTAGTGGACAGAATAAAGTGGAGACTAGAGTGGAAAGAATAAAGTGGACAGAGAATAATGGAAAGACGAAAGTGGACAGACTATAGTGGAAATACTAAAGTGGACAGAATAAAGTGGAAAGACTAAAGTGGAAAGACTAAAGTGAACAAAGTATAGTGGAAAGACTAAAGTGGACAGAGAATTTTGGGAAGACTAAATTGGACAGACTATAGTGGAAAGACTGTAGTGGACAGAATAAAGTGGAGGCTATAGTGGACAGACTGAATTGGAAAGACTAAAGTGGATAGACTATAGTGGAAAGAATAAGTGGACAGACTAAAGTGGAAAAACTAAAGTGGAAAGACTAAAGTGGACAGACTATAGAGGAAAGACTATAGTGGAAAGACTGTAGTGGACAGAATAAAGTGGAGACTATAGTGGACAGAATAAAGTGGAAAGACTATAGTGGAAAGACTGTAGTGGACAGAACAAAGTGGAGAGAATAGTGGAAAGACTAAACTGGACAGAGAATAGTGGAAAGACTAAAGTGGAAAGACTGTAGTGGACAAAATAAAGTGGAAAGACTAAAGTGGATAGACTAAAGTGGAAAGACTAAAGTGGATAGACTATAGTGGAAAGTCTATAGTGGAAAGACTGTAGTGGACAGAATAAAGTGGAGACTATAGTGGAAAGACTAAAGTGGACAGAGAATAGTGGAAAGACTAAAGTGGACAGACTATAGTGGAAAGACTGTAGTGGACAGAGAATAGTGGAAAGACTAAAGTGGACAGACTATAGTGGAAAGACTAAAGTGGAAAGACTAAATTGGACAGACTTTAGTGGAAAGACTATAGTGGAAAAACTGTAGTGGACAGAATAAAGTGGAGAGTATACTGGAAAGACTAAAGTGGACAGAGAATAATGGAAAGACTAAAGTGGACAGACTATAGTGGAAATACTAAAGTGGACAGAATAAAGTGGAAAGACTAAAGTGGAAAGACTAAAGTGGACAGACTATAGTGGAAAGACTATAGTGGAAAGACTGTAGTGGACAGAACAAAGTGGAGAGAATAGTGGAAAGACTAAACTGGACAGAGAATAGTGGAAAGACTAAAGTGGACAGACTATAGTGGAAAGACGATAGTGGAAAGACTGTAGTGGACAGAATAAAGTGGAGACTATAGTTGAAAGACTAAAGTAGACAGAGAATAGTGGAAAGACTAAAGTGGAAAGACTGTAGTGGACAAAATAAAGTGGAGACTATAGTGGAAAGACTAAAGTGGAAAGACTAAAGTGGAAAGATTATAGTGGAAAGACTATAGTGGAAAGACTGTAGTGGACAGAATAAAGTGGAGACTATAGTGGAAAGACTAAAGTGGACAGAGAATATTGGAAAGACTAAAATGGACAGACTATAGTGGAAAGACTGTAGTGGACAGAATAAAGTGGAGACTATAGTGGACAGACTGAATTGGAAAGACTAAAGTGGATAGACTATAGTGGAAAGAATAAGTGGACAGACTAAAGTGGAAAAACTAAAGTGGAAAGACTAAAGTGGACAGACTATAGAGGAAAGACTATAGTGGAAAGAATGTAGTGGACAGAATAAAGTGGAGACTATAGTGGACAGAATAAAGTGGAAAGACTAAAGTGGAAAGACTAAAGTGGATAGACTATAGTGGAAAGTCTATAGTGGAAAGACTGTAGTGGACAGAATAAAGTGGAGACTATAGTGGAAAGACTAAAGTGAACAGAGAATAGTGGAAAGACTAAAGTGGACAGACTATAGTGGAAAGACTGTAGTGGACAGAGAATAGTGGAAAGACTAAAGTGGACAGACTATAGTGGAAAGACTAAAGTGGAAAGACTAAATTGGACAGACTTTAGTGGAAAGACTATAGTGGAAAAACCGTAGTGGACAGAATAAAGTGGAGAGTATAGTGGAAAGACTAAAGTGGACAGAGAATAGTGGAAAGACTAAAGTGGACAGACTATTGTGGAAATACTAAAGTGCACAGACTAAAGTGGAAAGACTAAAGTGGAAAGACTAAAGTGGACAGACTATAGTGGAAAGACTATAGTAGAAAGACTGTAGTGGACAGAATAAAGTGGAGAGTATAGTGGAAAGACTAAAGTGGACAGAGAATAGTGGAAAGACTAAAGTGGACAGACTATAGTGGAAAGACTATAGTGGAAAGACTGTAGTGGACAGAATAAAGTGGAGACTATAGTGGAAAGACTAAAGTGGACAGAGAATAGTGGAAAGACTATAGTGGACAGACTATAGTGGAAAAACTAAAGTGAACAGACTAAAGTGGAAAGATTAAAGTGGAAAGACTAAAGTGGACAGACTTTAGTGGAAAGACTATAGGAAAAACTGTAGTGGACAAAATAAAGTGGAGAGTATCTTCGAAAGACTAAAGTGGACAGAGAATAGTGGAAAGACTAAAGTGGACAGACTAAAGTGGAAAGACTAAAGTGGAAAGACTAAAGTGGACAGACCATAGTGGAAAGACTATAGTGGAAAGACTGTGGTGGACAGAATAAAGTGGAGAGTATAGTGGAAAGATTAAAGTGGACAGAGAATAGTGGAAAGACTAAAGTGGACAGACTATAGTGGAAAGAATATAGTGGAAAGACTGTAGTGGACAGAATAAAGTGGAGACTATAGTGGAAAGCTAAAGTAGACAGAGAATAGTGGAAAGACTAAAGTGGAAAGACTGTAGTGGACAAAATAAAGTGGAGACTATAGTGGAAAGACTAAAGGGGAAAGACTAAAGTGGACAGACTATAGTGGAAAGACTGTAGTGGACAGAGAATAGTGGAAAGACTAAAGTGGAAAGACTATAGTGGAAAGACTATAGTGGAAAGACTGTAGTGGACAGAATAAAGTGTAGAGTATAGTGGAAAGACTGTAGTGGACAGAATAAAGTGGAGACTATAGTGGAAAGACTAAGGTGGACTGAGAATAGTGGAAAGACTAAAGTGGACAGACTAATGTGGAAAGACTAAAGTGGAAAGACTAAAGTGGACAGACTATAGTGGAAAGACTATGGTGGAAAGACTGTAGTGGACAGAATAAAGTGGAAAGTATAGTGGAAAGACTAAAGTGGACAGAGAATAGTGGAAAGACTAAAGTGGACAGACTATAGTGGAAAGACTATAGTGGAAAGACTGTAGTGGACAGAATAAAGTGGAGACTATAGTGGAAAGACTAAAGTGGACAGAGAATAGTGGAAAGACTATAGTGGACAGACTATAGTGGAAAAACTAAAGTGAACAGACTAAAGTGGAAAGATTAAAGTGGAAAGACTAAAGTGGACAGACTTTAGTGGAAAGACTATAGGAAAAACTGTAGTGGACAAAATAAAGTGGAGAGTATAGTGGAAAGACTAAAGTGGACAGAGAATAGTGGAAAGACTAAAGTGGACAGACTAAAGTGGAAAGACTAAAGTGGAAAGACTAAAGTGGACAGACCATAGTGGAAAGACTATAGTGGAAAGACTGTGGTGGACAGAATAAAGTGGAGAGTATAGTGGAAAGATTAAAGTGGACAGAGAATAGTGGAAAGACTAAAGTGGACAGACTATAGTGGAAAGACTATAGTGGAAAGACTGTAGTGGACAGAATAAAGTGGAGACTATAGTGGAAAGCTAAAGTAGACAGAGAATAGTGGAAAGACTAAAGTGGAAAGACTGTAGTGGACAAAATAAAGTGGAGACTATAGTGGAAAGACTAAAGGGGAAAGACTAAAGTGGACAGACTATAGTGGAAAGACTGTAGTGGACAGAGAATAGTGGAAAGACTAAAGTGGAAAGACTATAGTGGAAAGACTATAGTGGAAAGACTGTAGTGGACAGAATAAAGTGTAGAGTATAGTGGAAAGACTGTAGTAGACAGAATAAAGTGGAGACTATAGTGGAAAGACTAAGGTGGACAGAGAATAGTGGAAAGACTAAAGTGGACAGACTAATGTGGAAAGACTAAAGTGGAAAGACTAAAGTGGACAGACTATAGTGGAAAGACTATGGTGGAAAGACTGTAGTGGACAGAATAAAGTGGAGAGTATAGTGGAAAGACTAAAGTGGACAGAGAATAGTGGAAAGACTAAAGTGGACAGACTATAGTGGAAAGACTATAGTGAAAAGACTGTAGTGGACAGAATAAAGTGGAGACTATAGTGGAAAGACTAAAGTGGACAGAGAATAGTGGAAAGACTAAAGTGGAAAGACTAAAGTGGACAGACTATAGTGGAAAGACAATAGTGGAAAGACTGTAGTGGACAGAATAAAGTGGAGACTATAGTGGAAAGAATAAAGTGGACAGAGAATAATGGAAAGACGAAAGTGGACAGACTATAGTGGAAATACTAAAGTGGACAGAATAAAGTGGAAAGACTAAAGTGGAAAGACTAAAGTGGACAGACTATAGTGGAAAGACTATAGTGGAAAGACTGTAGTGGACAGAACAAAGTGGAGACTATAGTGGAAAGACTAAAGTGGACAGAGAATTTTGGGAAGACTAAATTGGACAGACTATAGTGGAAAGACTGTAGTGGACAGAATAAAGTGGAGGCTATAGTGGACAGACTGAATTGGAAAGACTAAAGTGGATAGACTATAGTGGAAAGAATAAGTGGACAGAATAAAGTGGAAAAACTAAAGTGGAAAGACTAAAGTGGACAGACTATAGAGGAAAGACTATAGTGGAAAGACTGTAGTGGACAGAATAAAGTGGAGACTATAGTGGACAGAATAAAGTGGAAAGACTATAGTGGAAAGACTGTAGTGGACAGAACAAAGTGGAGAGAATAGTGGAAAGACTAAACTGGACAGAGAATAGTGGAAAGACTAAAGTGGAAAGACTGTAGTGGACAAAATAAAGTGGAAAGACTAAAGTGGATAGACTAAAGTGGAAAGACTAAAGTGGATAGACTATAGTGGAAAGTCTATAGTGGAAAGACTGTAGTGGACAGAATAAAGTGGAGACTATAGTGGAAAGACTAAAGTGGACAGAGAATAGTGGAAAGACTAAAGTGGACAGACTATAGTGGAAAGACTGTAGTGGACAGAGAATAGTGGAAAGACTAAAGTGGACAGACTATAGTGGAAAGACTAAAGTGGAAAGACTAAATTGGACAGACTTTAGTGGAAAGACTATAGTGGAAAAACTGTAGTGGACAGAATAAAGTGGAGAGTATACTGGAAAGACTAAAGTGGACAGAGAATAGTGGAAAGACTAAAGTGGACAGACTATTGTGGAAATACTAAAGTGCACAGACTAAAGTGGAAAGACTAAAGTGGAAAGACTAAAGTGGACAGACTATAGTGGAAAGACTATAGTAGAAAGACTGTAGTGGACAGAATAAAGTGGAGAGTATAGTGGAAAGACTAAAGTGGACAGAGAATAGTGGAAAGACTAAAGTGGACAGACTATAGTGGAAAGACTATAGTGGAAAGACTGTAGTGGACAGAATAAAGTGGAGACTATAGTGGAAAGACTAAAGTGGACAGAGAATAGTGGAAAGACTATAGTGGACAGACTATAGTGGAAAAACTAAAGTGAACAGACTAAAGTGGAAAGATTAAAGTGGAAAGACTAAAGTGGACAGACTTTAGTGGAAAGACTATAGGAAAAACTGTAGTGGACAAAATAAAGTGGAGAGTATAGTGGAAAGACTAAAGTGGACAGAGAATAGTGGAAAGACTAAAGTGGACAGACTAAAGTGGAAAGACTAAAGTGGAAAGACTAAAGTGGACAGACCATAGTGGAAAGACTATAGTGGAAAGACTGTGGTGGACAGAATAAAGTGGAGAGTATAGTGGAAAGATTAAAGTGGACAGAGAATAGTGGAAAGACTAAAGTGGACAGACTATAGTGGAAAGACTATAGTGGAAAGACTGTAGTGGACAGAATAAAGTGGAGACTATAGTGGAAAGCTAAAGTAGACAGAGAATAGTGGAAAGACTAAAGTGGAAAGACTGTAGTGGACAAAATAAAGTGGAGACTATAGTGGAAAGACTAAAGGGGAAAGACTAAAGTGGACAGACTATAGTGGAAAGACTGTAGTGGACAGAGAATAGTGGAAAGACTAAAGTGGACAGACTATAGTGGAAAGACTATAGTGGAAAGACTGTAGTGGACAGAATAAAGTGTAGAGTATAGTGGAAAGACTGTAGTGGACAGAATAAAGTGGAGACTATAGTGGAAAGACTAAGGTGGACAGAGAATAGTGGAAAGACTAAAGTGGACAGACTAATGTGGAAAGACTAAAGTGGAAAGACTAAAGTGGACAGACTATAGTGGAAAGACTATGGTGGAAAGACTGTAGTGGACAGAATAAAGTGGAGAGTGTAGTGGAAAGACTAAAGTGGACAGAGAATAGTGGAAAGACTAAAGTGGACAGACTATAGTGGAAAGACTATAGTGAAAAGACTGTAGTGGACAGAATAAAGTGGAGACTATAGTGGAAAGACTAAAGTGGACAGAGAATAGTGGAAAGACTAAAGTGGAAAGACTAAAGTGGACAGACTATAGTGGAAAGACAATAGTGGAAAGACTGTAGTGGACAGAATAAAGTGGACAGAGAATAATGGAAAGACGAAAGTGGACAGACTATAGTGGAAATACTAAAGTGGACAGAATAAAGTGGAAAGACTAAAGTGGAAAGACTAAAGTGGACAGACTATAGTGGAAAGACTATAGTGGAAAGACTGTAGTGGACAGACAGAACAAAGTGGAGAGAATAGTGGAAAGACTAAACTGGACAGAGAATAGTGGAAAGACTAAAGTGGACAGACTATAGCGGAAAGACTATAATGGAAAGACTGTAGTGGACAGAATAAAGTTGAGACTATAGTGGAAAGACTAAAGTAGACAGAGAATAGTGGAAAGACTAAAGTGGAAAGACTGTAGTGGACAAAATAAAGTGGAGACTATAGTGGAAAGACTAAAGTGGAAAGACTAAAGTGGAAAGATTATAGTGGAAAGACTATAGTGGAAAGACTGTAGTGGACAGAATTAAGTGGAGACTATAGTGGAAAGACTAAAGTGGACAGAGAATTTTGGAAAGACTAAATTGGACAGACTATAGTGGAAAGACTGTAGTGGACAGAATAAAGTGGAGACTATAGTGGACAGACTGAATTGGAAAGACTAAAGTGGATAGACTATAGTGGAAAGAATAAGTGGACAGACTAAAGTGGAAAAACTAAAGTGGAAAGACTAAAGTGGACAGACTATAGAGGAAAGACTATAGTGGAAAGACTGTAGTGGACAGAATAAAGTGGAGACTATAGTGAACAGAATAAAGTGGAAAGACTAAAGTGGAAAGACTAAAGTGGATAGACTATAGTGGAAAGTCTATAGTGGAAAGACTTTAGTGGACAGAATAAAGTGGAGACTATAGTGGAAAGACTAAAGTGGACAGAGAATAGTGGAAAGACTAAAGTGGACAGACTATAGTGGAAAGACTGTAGTGGACAGAGAATAGTGGAAAGACTAAAGTGGACAGACTATAGTGGAAAGACTAAAGTGGAAAGACTAAATTGGACAGACTTTAGTGGAAAGACTATAGTGGAAAAACTGTAGTGGACAGAATAAAGTGGAGAGTATAGTGGAAAGACTAAAGTGGACAGAGAATAGTGGAAAGACTAAAGTGGACAGACTATAGTGGAAAGACTAAAGTGCACAGACTAAAGTGGAAAGACTAAAGTGGAAAGACTAAAGTGGACAGACTATAGTGGAAAGACTATAGTAGAAAGACTGTAGTGGACAGAATAAAGTGGAGAGTATAGTGGAAAGACTAAAGTGGACAGAGAATAGTGGAAAGACTAAAGTGGACAGACTATAGTGGAAAGACTATAGTGGAAAGACTGTAGTGGACAGAATAAAGTGGAGACTATAGTGGAAAGACTAAAGTGGACAGAGAATAGTGGAAAGACTATAGTGGACAGACTATAGTGGAAAAACTAAAGTGAACAGACTAAAGTGGAAAGACTAAAGTGGAAAGACTAAAGTGGACAGACTTTAGTGGAAAGACTATAGGAAAAACTTTAGTGGACAAAATAAAGTGGAGAGTATAGTGGAAAGACTAAAGTGGACAGAGAATAGTGGAAAGACTAAAGTGGACAGACTATAGTGGAAAGACTAAAGTGGACAGACTAAAGTGGAAAGACTAAAGTGGACAGACTATAGTGGAAAGACTATAGTGGAAAGACTATAGTGGAAAGACTGTGGTGGACAGAATAAAGTGGAGAGTATAGTGGAAAGACTAAAGTGGACAGAGAATAGTGGAAAGACTAAAGTGGACAGACTATAGTGGAAAGACTATAGTGGAAAGACTGTAGTGGACAGAATAAAGTGGAGACTATAGTGGAAAGCTAAAGTAGACAGAGAATAGTGGAAAGACTAAAGTGGAAAGATTGTAGTGGACAAAATAAAGTGGAGACTATAGTGGAAAGACTAAAGGGGAAAGACTAAAGTGGACAGACTATAGTGGAAAGACTATAGTGGAAAGACTGTAGTGGACAGAACAAAGTGGAGAGAATAGTGGAAAGACTAAACTGGACAGAGAATAGTGGAAAGACTAAAGTGGACAGACTATAGCGGAAAGACTATAATGGAAAGACTGTAGTGGACAGAATAAAGTTGAGACTATAGTGGAAAGACTGTAGTGGACAGAATAAAGTGGAGACTATAGTGGAAAGACTAAAGTGGACAGAGAATAGTGGAAAGACTAAAGTGGAAAGACTAAAGTGGACAGACTATAGTGGAAAGACAATAGTGGAAAGACTGTAGTGGACAGAATAAAGTGGAGACTATAGTGGAAAGAATAAAGTGGACAGAGAATAATGGAAAGACGAAAGTGGACAGACTATAGTGGAAATACTAAAGTGGACAGAATAAAGTGGAAAGACTAAAGTGGAAAGACTAAAGTGGACAGACTATAGTGGAAAGACTATAGTGGAAAGACTGTAGTGGACAGAACAAAGTGGAGAGAATAGTGGAAAGACTAAACTGGACAGAGAATAGTGGAAAGACTAAAGTGGACAGACTATAGCGGAAAGACTATAATGGAAAGACTGTAGTGGACAGAATAAAGTTGAGACTATAGTGGAAAGACTAAAGTAGACAGAGAATATTGGAAAGACTAAAGTGGAAAGACTGTAGTGGACAAAATAAAGTGGAGGCTATAGTGGAAAGACTAAAGTGGAAAGACTAAAGTGGAAAGATTATAGTGGAAAGACTATAGTGGAAAGACTGTAGTGGACAGAATTAAGTGGAGACTATAGTGGAAAGACTAAAGTGGACAGAGAATTTTGGAAAGACTAAATTGGACAGACTATAGTGGAAAGACTGTAGTGGACAGAATAAAGTGGAGACTATAGTGGACAGACTGAATTGGAAAGACTAAAGTGGATAGACTATAGTGGAAAGAATAAGTGGACAGACTAAAGTGGAAAAACTAAAGTGGAAAGACTAAAGTGGACAGACTATAGAGGAAAGACTATAGTGGAAAGACTGTAGTGGACAGAATAAAGTGGAGACTATAGTGAACAGAATAAAGTGGAAAGACTAAAGTGGAAAGACTAAAGTGGATAGACTATAGTGGAAAGTCTATAGTGGAAAGACTTTAGTGGACAGAATAAAGTGGAGACTATAGTGGAAAGACTAAAGTGGACAGAGAATAGTGGAAAGACTAAAGTGGACAGACTATAGTGGAAAGACTGTAGTGGACAGAGAATATTGGAAAGACTAAAGTGGACAGACTATAGTGGAAAGACTAAAGTGGAAAGACTAAATTGGACAGACTTTAGTGGAAAGACTATAGTGGAAAAACTGTAGTGGACAGAATAAAGTGGAGAGTATAGTGGAAAGACTAAAGTGGACAGAGAATAGTGGAAAGACTAAAGTGGACAGACTATAGTGGAAAGACTAAAGTGCACAGACTAAAGTGGAAAGACTAAAGTGGAAAGACTAAAGTGGACAGACTATAGTGGAAAGACTATAGTAGAAAGACTGTAGTGGACAGAATAAAGTGGAGAGTATAGTGGAAAGACTAAAGTGGACAGAGAATAGTGGAAAGACTAAAGTGGACAGACTATAGTGGAAAGACTATAGTGGAAAGACTGTAGTGGACAGAATAAAGTGGAGACTATAGTGGAAAGACTAAAGTGGACAGAGAATAGTGGAAAGACTATAGTGGACAGACTATAGTGGAAAAACTAAAGTGAACAGACTAAAGTGGAAAGACTAAAGTGGAAAGACTAAAGTGGACAGACTTTAGTGGAAAGACTATAGGAAAAACTTTAGTGGACAAAATAAAGTGGAGAGTATAGTGGAAAGACTAAAGTGGACAGAGAATAGTGGAAAGACTAAAGTGGACAGACTATAGTGGAAAGACTAAAGTGGACAGACTAAAGTGGACAGACTAAAGTGGAAAGACTAAAGTGGAAAGACTAAAGTGGACAGACTATAGTGGAAAGACTATAGTGGAAAGACTGTGGTGGACAGAATAAAGTGGAGAGTATAGTGGAAAGACTAAAGTGGACAGAGAATAGTGGAAAGACTAAAGTGGACAGACTATAGTGGAAAGACTATAGTGGAAAGACTGTAGTGGACAGAATAAAGTGGAGACTATAGTGGAAAGCTAAAGTAGACAGAGAATAGTGGAAAGACTAAAGTGGAAAGATTGTAGTGGACAAAATAAAGTGGAGACTATAGTGGAAAGACTAAAGGGGAAAGACTAAAGTGGACAGACTATAGTGGAAAGACTGTAGTGGACAGAGAATAGTGGAAAGACTAAAGTGGACAGACTATAGTGAAAAGACTATAGTGGAAAGACTGTAGTGGACAGAATAAAGTGGAGAGTATGGTGGAAAGACTAAAGTGGACAGAGAATAGTGGAAAGAATGAAGTGGACAGACTATAGTGGAAAGACTATAGTGGAAAGACTGTAGTGGACAGAATAAAGTGGAGAGTATAGTGGAAAGACTAAAGTGGACAGAGAATAGTGGAAAGACTGTAGTGGACAGAATAAAGTGTAGACTATAGTGGAAAGACTGTAGTGGACAGAACAAAGTGGAGACTATAGTGGAAAGACTAAAGTGGACAGAGAATAGTGGAAAGACTAAAGTGGACAGACTAATGTGGAAAGACTAAAGTGGAAAGACTAAAGTGGACAGACTATAGTGGAAAGACTATAGTGGAAAGACTGTAGTGGACAGAATAAAGTGGAGAGTATAGTGGAAAGACTAAAGTGGACAGAGAATAGTGGAAAGAATAAAGTGGACAGACTATAGTGGAAAGACTATAGTGGAAAGACTGTAGTGGACAGAATAAAGTGGAGACTATAGTGGAAAGACTAAAGTAGACAGAGAATAGTGGAAAGACTAAAGTGGAAAGACTGTAGTGGACCAAATAAAGTGGAGACTATAGTGGAAAGACTAAAGTGGAAAGACTAAAGTGGAAAGACTATAGTGGAAAGACTATAGTGGAAAGACTGTAGTGGACAGAATAAAGTGGAGACTATAGTGGAAAGACTAAAGTGGACAGAGAATATTGGAAAGACTAAATTGGACAGACTATAGTGGAAAGACTGTAGTGGACAGAATAAAGTGGAGACTATAGTGGACAGACTGAATTGGAAAGACTAAAGTGGATAGACTATAGTGGAAAGAATAAGTGGACAGACTAAAGTGGAAAAACTAAAGTGGAAAGACTAAAGTGGACAGACTATAGAGGAAAGACTATAGTGGAAAGACTGTAGTGGACAGAATAAAGTGGAGACTATAGTGGACAGAATAAAGTGGAAAGACTAAAGTGGAAAGACTAAAGTGGAAAGCCTAAAGTGGAAAGACTAAAGTGGACAGACTATAGTGGAAAGACTATAGTGAAAAGACTGTAGTGGACAGAATAAAGTGGAGACTATAGTGGAAAGACTAAAGTGGACAGAGAATAGTGGAAAGACTAAAGTGGACAGACTATAGTGGAAAGACTGTAGTGGACAGAGAATAGTGGAAAGACTAAAGTGGACAGACTATAGTGGAAAGACTAAAGTGGAAAGACTAAAGTGGACAGACTTTAGTGGAAAGACTATAGTGGAAAAACTGTAATGGACAGAATAAAGTGGAGAGTATAGTGGAAAGACTAAAGTGGACAGAGAATAGTGGAAAGACTAAAGTGGACAGACTATAGTGGAAAGACTAAAGTGGACAGACTAAAGTGGAAAGACTAAAGTGGAAAGACTAAAGTGGACAGACTATAGTGGAAAGACTATAGTAGAAAGACTGTAGTGGACAGAATAAAGTGGAGAGTATAGTGGAAAGACTAAAGTGGACAGAGAATAGTGGAAAGACTAATTTTGGACAGACTATAGTGGAACGACTATAGTGGAAAGACTGTAGTGGACAGAATAAAGTGGAGAATATAGTGGAAAGACTAAAGTGGACAGAGAATAGTGGAAAGACTAAAGTGGACAGACTATAGTGGAAAAACTAAAGTGAACAGACTAAAGTGGAAAGACTAAAGTGGAAAGACTAAAGTGGACAGACTTTAGTGGAAAGACTATAGTGGAAAAACTGTAGTGGACAAAATAAAGTGGAGAGTATAGTGGAAAGACTAAAGTGGACAGAGAAAAGTGGAAAGACTAAAGTGGACAGACTATAGTGGAAAGACTAAAGTGGACAGACTAAAGTGGAAAGACTAAAGTGGAAAGACTAAAGTGGACAGACTATAGTGGAAAGACTATAGTGGAAAGACTGTGGTGGACAGAATAAAGTGGAGAGTATAGTGGAAAGACTAAAGTGGACAGAGAATAGTGGAAAGACTAAAGTGGACAGACTATAGTGGAAAGACTATAGTGGAAAGACTGTAGTGGACAGAATAAAGTGGAGACTATGGTGGAAAGCTAAAGTAGACAGAGAATAGTGGAAAGACTAAAGTGGAAAGACTTTAGTGGACAAAATAAAGTGGAGACTATAGTGGAAAGACTAAAGGGGAAATACTAAAGTGGACAGACTATAGTGGAAAGACTGTAGTGGACAGAGAATAGTGGAAAGACTAAAGTGGACAGACTATAGTGGAAAGACTGTAGTGGACAGAATAAAGTGTAGAGTATAGTGGAAAGACTGTAGTGGACAGAATAAAGTGGAGACTATAGTGGAAAGACTAAAGTGGACAGAGAATAGTGGAAAGACTAAAGTGGACAGACTAATGTGGAAAGACTAAAGTGGAAAGACTAAAGTGGACAGACTATAGTGGAAAGACTATAGTGGAAAGACTGTAGTGGACAGAATAAAGTGGAGAGTATAGTGGAAAGACTAAAGTGGACAGAGAATAGTGGAAAGAATAAAGTGGACAGACTATAGTGGAAAGACTATAGTGGAAAGACTAAAGGGGAAAGACTAAAGTGGACAGACTATAGTGGAAAGACTGTAGTGGACAGAGAATAGTGGAAAGACTAAAGTGGACAGACTATAGTGGAAAGACTATAGTGGAAAGACTGTAGTGGACAGAATAAAGTGTAGAGTATAGTGGAAAGACTGTAGTGGACAGAATAAAGTGGAGACTATAGTGGAAAGACTAAAGTGGACAGAGAATAGTGGAAAGACTAAAGTGGACAGACTAATGTGGAAAGACTAAAGTGGAAAGACTAAAGTGGACAGACTATAGTGGAAAGACTATAGTGGAAAGACTGTAGTGGACAGAATAAAGTGGAGAGTATAGTGGAAAGACTAAAGTGGACAGAGAATAGTGGAAAGACTAAAGTGGACAGACTATAGTGGAAAGACTATAGTGAAAAGACTGTAGTGGACAGAATAAAGTGGAGACTATAGTGGAAAGACTAAAGTTGACAGAGAATAGTGGAAAGACTAAAGTGGACAGACTATAGTGGAAAGACTATAGTGGAAAGACTGTAGTGGACAGAATAAAGTGGAGACTATAGTGGAAAGACTAAAGTGGACAGAGAATAGTGGAAAGACTAAAGTGGACAGACTATAGTGGAAAGACAATAGTGGAAAGACTGTAGTGGACAGAATAAAGTGGAGACTATAGTGGAAAGAATAAAGTGGACAGAGAATAATGGAAAGACGAAAGTGGACAGACTATAGTGGAAATACTAAAGTGGACAGAATAAAGTGGAAAGACTAAAGTGGAAAGACTAAAGTGGACAGACTATAGTGGAAAGACTATAGTGGAAAGACTGTAGTGGACAGAACAAAGTGGAGAGAATAGTGGAAAGACTAAACTGGACAGAGAATAGTGGAAAGACTAAAGTGGACAGACTATAGCGGAAAGACTATAATGGAAAGACTGTAGTGGACAGAATAAAGTTGAGACTATAGTGGAAAGACTAAAGTAGACAGAGAATAGTGGAAAGACTAAAGTGGAAAGACTGTAGTGGACAAAATAAAGTGGAGACTATAGTGGAAAGACTAAAGTGGAAAGACTAAAGTGGAAAGATTATAGTGGAAAGACTATAGTGGAAAGACTGTAGTGGACAGAATTAAGTGGAGACTATAGTGGAAAGACTAAAGTGGACAGAGAATATTGGAAAGACTAAATTGGACAGACTATAGTGGAAAGACTGTAGTGGACAGAATAAAGTGGAGACTATAGTGGACAGACTGAATTGGAAAGACTAAAGTGGATAGACTATAGTGGAAAGAATAAGTGGACAGACTAAAGTGGAAAAACTAAAGTGGAAAGACTAAAGTGGACAGACTATAGAGGAAAGACTATAGTGGAAAGACTGTAGTGGACAGAATAAAGTGGAGACTATAGTGGACAGAATAAAGTGGAAAGACTAAAGTGGAAAGACTAAAGTGGATAGACTATAGTGGAAAGTCTATAGTGGAAAGACTTTAGTGGACAGAATAAAGTGGAGACTATAGTGGAAAGACTAAAGTGGACAGAGAATAGTGGAAAGACTAAAGTGGACAGACTATAGTGGAAAGACTGTAGTGGACAGAGAATAGTGGAAAGACTAAAGTGGACAGACTATAGTGGAAAGACTAAAGTGGAAAGACTAAATTGGACAGACTTTAGTGGAAAGACTATAGTGGAAAAACTGTAGTGGACAGAATAAAGTGGAGAGTATAGTGGAAAGACTAAAGTGGACAGAGACTAGTGGAAAGACTAAAGTGGACAGACTATAGTGGAAAGACTAAAGTGCACAGACTAAAGTGGAAAGACTAAAGTGAAAAGACTAAAGTGGACAGACTATAGTGGAAAGACTATAGTAGAAAGACTGTAGTGGACAGAATAAAGTGGAGAGTATAGTGGAAAGACTAAAGTGGACAGAGAATAGTGGAAAGACTAAAGTGGACAGACTATAGTGGAAAGACTATAGTGGAAAGACTGTAGTGGACAGAATAAAGTGGAGACTATAGTGGAAAGACTAAAGTGGACAGAGAATAGTGGAAAGACTATAGTGGACAGACTATAGTGGAAAAACTAAAGTGAACAGACTAAAGTGGAAAGACTAAAGTGGAAAGACTAAAGTGGACAGACTTTAGTGGAAAGACTATAGGAAAAACTTTAGTGGACAAAATAAAGTGGAGAGTATAGTGGAAAGACTAAAGTGGACAGAGAATAGTGGAAAGACTAAAGTGGACAGACTATAGTGGAAAGACCAAAGTGGACAGACTAAAGTGGAAAGACTAAAGTGGAAAGACTAAAGTGGACAGACTATAGTGGAAAGACTATAGTGGAAAGACTGTGGTGGACAGAATAAAGTGGAGAGTATAGTGGAAAGACTAAAGTGGACAGAGAATAGTGGAAAGACTAAAGTGGACAGACTATAGTGGAAAGACTATAGTGGAAAGACTGTAGTGGACAGAATAAAGTGGAGACTATAGTGGAAAGACTAAAGTGGACAGAGAATAGTGGAAAGACTAAAGTGGACAGACTATAGTGGAAAGACTGTAGTGGACAGAGAATAGTGGAAAGACTAAAGTGGACAGACTATAGTGGAAAGACTAAAGTGGAAAGACTAAATTGGACAGACTTTAGTGGAAAGACTATAGTGGAAAAACTGTAGTGGACAGAATAAAGTGGAGAGTATAGTGGAAAGACTGTAGTGGACAGAATAAAGTGGAGAGTATAGTGGAAAGACTAAAGTGGACAGAGAATAGTGGAAAGACTAAAGTGGACAGACTATAGTGGAAAGACTATAGTGGAAAGACTGTAGTGGACAGAATAAAGTGGAGACTATAGTGAAAAGACTAAAGTTGAGAGAATAGTGGAAAGACTAAAGTGGACAGACTATAGTGGAAAGACTACAGTGAAAAGACTGTAGTGGACAGAATAAAGTGGAGACTATAGTGGAAAGACTAAAGTGGACAGAGAATAGTGGAAAGACTAAAGTGGACAGACTATAGTGGAAAGACTATAGTGGAAAGACTGTAGTGGACAGAATAAAGTGGAGACTATAGTGGAAAGACTAAAGTGGACAGAGAATAGTGGAAAGACTAAAGTGGACAGACTATAGTGGAAAGACTATAGTGGAAAGACTGTAGTGGACATAATAAAGTGGAGACTATAGTGGAAAGACTAAAGTGGACAGAGAATAGTGGAAAGACTAAAGTGGACAGACTATAGTGGAAAGACTATAGTGAAAAGACTGTAGTGGACAGAATAAAGTGGAGACTATAGTGGAAAGACTAAAGTGGACAGAGAATAGTGGAAAGACTAAAGTGGACAGACTATAGTGGAAAGACTATAGTGAAAGACTGTATTGGACAGAATAAAGAGGAGACTATAGTGGAAAGAATAAAGTGGACAGAGAATAGTGGAAAGACTAAAGTGGACAGACTATAGTGGAAATACTAAAGTGGACAGACTAAAGTAGAAAGACTAAAGTGGAAAGACTAAAGTGGACAGACTATAGTGGAAAGACTATAGTGGAAAGACTGTAGTGGACAGAATAAAGTGGAGACTATAGTGGAAAGACTAAAGTAGACAGAGAATAGTGGAAAGACTAAAGTGGAAAGACTGTAGTGGACAAAATAAAGTGGAGACTATAGTGGAAAGACTAAAGTGGAAAGACTAAAGTGGAAAGACAATAGTGGAAAGACTATATTGGAAAGACTGTAGTGGACAGAATAAAGTGGAGACTATAGTGGAAAGACTAAAGTGGACAGAGAATATTGGAAAGACTAAAGTGGAAAGACTGTAGTGGACAGAATAAAGTGGAGACTATAGTGGAAAGCTAAAGTAGACAGAGAATAGTGGAAAGACTAAAGTGGAAAGATTGTAGTGGACAAAATAAAGTGGAGACTATAGTGGAAAGACTAAAGGGGAAAGACTAAAGTGGACAGACTATAGTGGAAAGACTGTAGTGGACAGAGAATAGTGGAAAGACTAAAGTGGACAGACTATAGTGGAAAGACTATAGTGGAAAGACTGTAGTGGACAGAATAAAGTGTAGAGTATAGTGGAAAGACTATAGTGGACAGAATAAAGTGGAGACTATAGTGGAAAGACTAAAGTGGACAGAGAATAGTGGAAAGACTAAAGTGGACAGACTATAGTGGAAAGACTATAGTGGAAAGACTGTAGTGGACAGAATAAAGTGTAGAGTATAGTGGAAAGACTATAGTGGACAGAATAAAGTGGAGACTATAGTGGAAAGACTAAAGTGGACAGAGAATAGTGGAAAGACTAAAGTGGACAGACTATAGTGGAAAGACTATAGTGGAAAGACTGTAGTGGACAGAATAAAGTGGAGACTATAGTGGAAAGCTAAAGTAGACAGAGAATAGTGGAAAGACTAAAGTGGAAAGATTGTAGTGGACAAAATAAAGTGGAGACTATAGTGGAAAGACTAAAGGGGAAAGACTAAAGTGGACAGACTATAGTGGAAAGACTGTAGTGGACAGAGAATAGTGGAAAGACTAAAGTGGACAGACTATAGTGGAAAGACTATAGTGGAAAGACTGTAGTGGACAGAATAAAGTGTAGAGTATAGTGGAAAGACTATAGTGGACAGAATAAAGTGGAGACTATAGTGGAAAGACTAAAATGGACAGAGAATAGTGGAAAGACTAAAGTGGACAGACTAATGTGGAAAGACTAAAGTGGAAAGACTAAAGTGGACAGACTATAGTGGAAAGACTATAGTGGAAAGACTGTAGTGGACAGAATAAAGTGGAGAGTATGGTGGAAAGACTAAAGTGGACAGAGAATAGTGGAAAGAATAAAGTGGACAGACTATAGTGGAAAGACTATAGTGGAAAGACTGTTGTGGACAGAATAAAGTGGAGAGTATAGTGGAAAGACTAAAGTGGACAGAGAATAGTGGAAAGACTGTAGTGGACAGAATAAAGTGTAGACTATAGTGGAAAGACTGTAGTGGACAGAACAAAGTGGAGACTATAGTGGAAAGACTAAAGTGGACAGAGAATAGTGGAAAGACTAAAGTGGACAGACTAATGTGGAAAGACTAAAGTGGAAAGGCTAAAGTGGACAGACTATAGTGGAAAGACTATAGTGGAAAGACTGTAGCGGACAGAATAAAGTGGAGAGGATAGTGGAAAGACTAAAGTGGAGAGAGAATAGTGGAAAGAATAAAGTGGACAGACTATAGTGGAAAGACTATAGTGGAAAGACTGTAGTGGACAGAATAAAGTGGAGACTATAGTGGAAAGACTAAAGTAGACAGAGAATAGTGGAAAGACTAAAGTGGAAAGACTGTAGTGGACAAAATAAAGTGGAGACTATAGTGGAAAGACTAAAGTGGAAAGACTAAAGTGGAAAGACTATAGTGGAAAGACTATAGTGGAAAGACTGTACTGGACAGAATAAAGTGGAGACTATAGTGGAAAGACTAAAGTGGACAGAGAATATTGGAAAGACTAAATTGGACAGACTATAGTGGAAAGACTGTAGTGGACAGAATAAAGTGGAGACTATAGTGGACAGACTGAATTGGAAAGACTAAAGTGGATAGACTATAGAGGAAAGACTATAGTGGAAAGACTGTAGTGGACAGAATAAAGTGGAGACTATAGTGGACAGAATAAAGTGGAAAGACTAAAGTGGAAAGACTAAAGTGGATAGACCATAGTGGAAAGTCTATAGTGAAAAGACTGTAGTGGACAGAATAAAGTGGAGACTATAGTGGAAAGACTAAAGTGGACAGAGAATAGTGGAAAGACTAAAGTGGACAGACTATAGTGGAAAGACTAAAGTGGACAGAGAATAGTGGAAAGACTAAAGTGGACAGACTATAGTGGAAAGACTGTAGTGGACAGAGAATAGTGGAAAGACTAAAGTGGACAGACTATAGTGGAAAGACTAAAGTGGAAAGACTAAAGTGGACAGACTTTAGTGGAAAGACTATAGTGGAAAAACTGTAGTGGACAGAATAAAGTGGAGACTATAGTGGACAGAATAAAGTGGAAAGACTAAAGTGGAAAGACTAAAGTGGATAGACTATAGTGGAAAGTCTATAGTGAAAAGACTGTAGGGGACAGAATAAAGTGGAGACTATAGTGGAAAGACTAAAGTGGACAGAGAATAGTGGAAAGACTAAAGTGGACAGACTATAGTGGAAAGACTAAAGTGGACAGAGAATAGTGGAAAGACTAAAGTGGACAGACTATAGTGGAAAGACTGTAGTGGACAGAGAATAGTGGAAAGACTAAAGTGGACAGACTATAGTGGAAAGACTAAAGTGGAAAGACTAAAGTGGACAGACTTTAGTGGAAAGACTATAGTGGAAAAACTGTAGTGGACAGAATAAAGTGGAGAGCATAGTGGAAAGACTAAAGTGGACAGAGAATAGTGGAAAGACTAAAGTGGACAGACTATAGTGGAAAGACTAAAGTGGACAGACTAAAGTGGAAAGACTAAAGTGGCAAGACTAAAGTGGACAGACTATAGTGGAAAGACTATAGTGGAAAGACTGTAGTGGACAGAATAAAGTGGAGAATATAGTGGAAAGACTAAAGTGGACAGAGAATAGTGGAAAGACTAAAGTGGACAGACTATAGTGGAAAAACTAAAGTGAACAGACTAAAGTGGAAAGACTAAAGTGGAAAGACTAAAGTGGACAGACTTTAGTGGAAAGACTATAGTGGAAAAACTGTAGTGGACAAAATAAAGTGGAGAGTATAGTGGAAAGACTAAAGTGGACAGAGAATAGTGGAAAGACTAAAGTGGACAGACTATAGTGGAAAGACTAAAGTGGACAGACTAAAGTGGAAAGACTAAAGTGGAAAGACTAAAGTGGACAGACTATAGTGGAAAGACTATAGTGGAAAGACTGTGGTGGACAGAATAAAGTGGAGAGTATAGTGGAAAGACTAAAGTGGACAGAGAATAGTGGAAAGACAAAAGTGGACAGACTATAGTGGAAAGACTATAGTGGAAAGACTGTAGTGGACAGAATAAAGTGGAGACTATGGTGGAAAGCTAAAGTAGACAGAGAATAGTGGAAAGACTAAAGTGGAAAGACTGTAGTGGACAAAATAAAGTGGAGACTATAGTGGAAAGACTAAAGGGGAAATACTAAAGTGGACAGACTATAGTGGAAAGACTGTAGTGGACAGAGAATAGTGGAAAGACTAAAGTGGACAGACTATAGTGGAAAGACTATAGTGGAAAGACTGTAGTGGACAGAATAAAGTGTAGAGTATAGTGGAAAGACTGTAGTGGACAGAATAAAGTGGAGACTATAGTGGAAAGACTAAAGTGGACAGAGAAAAGTGGAAAGACTAAAGTGGACAGACTAATGTGGAAAGACTAAAGTGGAAAGACTAAAGTGGACAGACTATAGTGGAAAGACTATAGTGGAAAGACTGTAGTGGACAGAATAAAGTGGAGAGTATAGTGGAAAGACTAAAGTGGACAGAGAATAGTGGAAAGACTAAAGTGGACAGACTATAGTGGAAAGACTATAGTGGAAAGACTGTAGTGGACAGAATAAAGTGGAGACTATAGTGGAAAGACTAAAGTAGACAGAGAATAGTGGAAAGACTAAATTGAACAGACTATAGTGGAAAGACTAAAGTGGACAGACTAAAGTGGAAAGACTAAAGTGGAAAGACTAAAGTGGACAGACTATAGTGGAAAGACTATAGAGGAAAGACTGTAGTGGACAGAATAAAGTGGAGAGTATAGTGGAAAGACTAAAGTGGACAGAGAATAGTGGAAAGACTAAAGTGGACAGACTATAGTGGAAAGACTATAGTGGAAAGACTGTAGTGGACAGAATAAAGTGGAGACTATAGTGAAAAGACTAAAGTGGAGAGAATAGTGGAAAGACTAAAGTGGACAGACTATAGTGGAAAGACTACAGTGAAAAGACTGTAGTGGACAGAATAAAGTGGAGACTATAGTGGAAAGACTAAAGTGGACAGAGAATAGTGGAAAGACTAAAGTGGAGAGACTATAGTGGAAAGACTATAGTGGAAAGACTGTAGTGGACAGAATAAAGTGGAGACTATAGTGGAAAGACTAAAGTGGACAGAGAATAGTGGAAAGACTAAAGTGGACAGACTATAGTGGAAAGACTATAGTGGAAAGACTAAAGTGGACAGAGAATAGTGGAAAGACTAAAGTGGACAGACTATAGTGGAAAGACTATAGTGAAAAGACTGTAGTGGACAGAATAAAGTGGAGACTATAGTGGAAAGACTAAAGTGGACAGAGAATAGTGGAAAGACTAAAGTGGACAGACTATAGTGGAAAGACTATAGTGAAAGACTGTAGTGGACAGAATAAAGAGGAGACTATAGTGGAAAGAATAAAGTGGACAGAGAATAGTGGAAAGACTAAAGTGGACAGACTATAGTGGAAATACTAAAGTGGACAGACTAAAGTAGAAAGACTAAAGTGGAAAGACTAAAGTGGACAGACTATAGTGGAAAGACTATAGTGGAAAGACTGCAGTGGACAGAATAAAGTGGAGAGTATAGTGGAAAGACTGAAGTGGACAGAGAATAGTGGAAAGACTAAAGTGGACAGACTATAGTGGAAAGACTATAGCGGAAAGACTGTAGTGGACAGAATAAAGTGGAGACTATAGTGGAAAGACTAAAGTAGACAGAGAATAGTGGAAAGACTAAAGTGGAAAGACTGTAGTGGACAAAATAAAGTGGAGACTATAGTGGAAAGACTAAAGTGGAAAGACTAAAGTGGAAAGACAATAGTGGAAAGACTATAGTGGAAAGACTGTAGTGGACAGAATAAAGTGGAGACTATAGTGGAAAGACTAAAGTGGACAGAGAATATTGGAAAGACTAAAGTGGACAGACTATAGTGGAAAGACTATAGTGGAAAGACTGTAGTGGACAGAATAAAGTGGAAACTATAGTGGACAGACTGAATTGGAAAGACTAAAGTGGATAGACTATAGTGGAAAAAATAAGTGGACAGACTAAAGTGGAAAAACTAAAGTGGAAAGACTAAAGTGGACAGACTATAGAGGAAAGACTATAGTGGAAAGACTGTAGTGGACAGAATAAAGTGGAGACTATAGTGGACAGAATAAAGTGGAAAGACTAAAGTGGAAAGACTAAAGTGGATAGACTATAGTGGAAAGTCTATAGTGGAAAGACTGTAGTGGACAGAATAAAGTGGACAGAGAATAGTGGAAAGACTAAAGTGGACAGACTATAGTGGAAAGACTATAGTGGAAAGACTGTAGTGGACAGAATAAAGTGGAGACTATAGTGGAAAGACTAAAGTGGACAGAGAATAGTGGAAAGACTAAAGTGGACAGACTATAGTGGAAAGACTATAGTGGAAAGACTATAGTGGAAAGACTGTAGTGGACAGAATAAAGTGGAGACTATAGTGGAAAGACTAAAGTGGACAGAGAATAGTGGAAAGACTAAAGTGGACAGACTATAGTGGAAAGACTATAGTGGAAAGACTGTAGTGGACAGAATAAAGTGGAGACTATAGTGGAAAGAATAAAGTGGACAGAGAATAGTGGAAAGACTAAAGTGGACAGACTATGGTGGAAATACTAAAGTGGACAGACTGAAGTAGAAAGACTAAAGTGGAAAGACTAAAGTGGACAGACTATAGTGGAAAGACTGTAGTGGACAGAATAAAGTGGAGAGTATAGTGGAAAGACTAAAGTGGACAGAGAATAGTGGAAAGACTAAAGTGGACAGACTATAGTGGAAAGACTATAGTGGAAAGACTGTAGTGGACAGAATAAAGTGGAGACTACTGTGGAAAGACTAAAGTAGACAGAGAATAGTGGAAAGACTAAAGTGGAAAGACTACAGTGGACAAAATAAAGTGGAGACTATAGTGTAAAGACTAAAGTGGAAAGACTAAAGTGGAAAGACAATAGTGGAAAGACTATAGTGGAAAGACTGTAGTGGACAGAATAAAGTGGAGACTATAGTGGAAAGACTAAAGTGGACAGAGAATATTGGAAAGACTAAAGTGGACAGACTATAGTGGAAAGACTAAAGTGGACAGACTAAAGTGGAAAGACAATAGTGGAAAGAATATAGTGGAAAGACTGTAGTGGACAGAATAAAGTGGAGACTAGAGTGGAAAGACTAAAGTGGACAGAGAATAGTGGAAAGACTAAAGTGGAAAGACTACAGTGGACAAAATAAAGTGGAGACTATAGTGTAAAGACTAAAGTGGAAAGACTAAAGTGGAAAGACAATAGTGGAAAGACTATAGTGGAAAGACTAAAGTGGACAGACTATAGAGGAAAGACTATAGTGGAAAGACTGTAGTGGACAGAATAAAGTGGAGACTATAGTGGACAGAATAAAGTGGAAAGACTAAAGTGGAAAGACTAAAGTGGATAGACTATAGTGGAAAGTCTATAGTGGAAAGACTGTAGTGGACAGAATAAAGTGGAGACTATAGTGGAAAGACTAAAGTGGACAGAGAATAGTGGAAAGACTAAAGTGGACAGACTATAGTGGAAATACTGTAGTGGACAGAGAATAGTGGAAAGACTAAAGTGGACAGACTATAGTGGAAAGACTAAAGTGGAAAGACTAAAGTGGACAGACTTTAGTGGAAAGACTATAGTGGAAAAACTGTAGTGGACAGAATAAAGTGGAGAGTATAGTGGAAAGACTAAAGTGGACAGCGAATAGTGGAAAGACTAAAGTGGACAGACTATAGTGGAAAGACTAAAGTGGACAGACTAAAGTGGAAAGACTAAAGTGGAAAGACTAAAGTGGATAGACTATAGTGGAAAGACTATAGTGGAAAGACTGTAGTGGACAGAATAAAGTGGAGAGTATAGTGGAAAGACTAAAGTGGACAGAGAATAGTGGAAAGACTAAAGTGGACAGACTATAGTGGAAAGACTATAGTGGAAAGACTGTAGTGGACAGAATAAAGTGGAGACTATAGTGGAAAGACTAAAGTGGACAGAGAATAGTGGAAAGACTAAAGTGGACAGACTATAGTGGAAAGACTATAGTGGAAAGACTGTAGTGGACAGAATAAAGTGGAGACTATAGTGGAAAGCTAAAGTAGACAGAGAATAGTGGAAAGACTAAAGTGGACAGACTATAGTGGAAAGACTAAAGTGGACAGAGAATAGTGGAAAGACTAAAGTGGACAGACTATAGTGGAAAGACTGTAGTGGACAGACTGTAGTGGACAGAGAATAGTGGAAAGACTAAAGTGGACAGACTATAATGGAAAGACTGTAGTGGACAGAATAAAGTGGAGACTATAGTGGAAAGACTAAAGTGGACAGAGAATAGTTGAAAGACTAAAGTGGACAGACTATAGTGGAAAGACTAAAGTGGACAGACTAAAGTGGAAAGAATAAAGTGGAAAGACTAAAGTGGACAGACTTTAATGGAAAGACTATAGTGGAAAAACTGTAGTGGACAGAATAAAGTGGAGAGTATAGTGGAAAGACTAAAGTGGACAGAGAATAGTGGAAAGACTAAAGTGGACAGACTATAGTGGAAAGACTAAAGGGGACAGACTAAAGTGGAAAGACTAAAGTGGAAAGACTAAAGTGGACAGACTATAGTGGAAAGAATATAGTGGAAAGACTGTAGTGGACAGAATAAAGTGGAGAGTATAGTGGAAAGACTAAAGTGGACAGAGAATAGTGGAAAGACTAAAGTGGACAGACTATAGTGGAAAGACTATAGTGGAAAGACTGTAGTGGACAGAATAAAGTGGAGACTATAGTGGAAAGCTAAAGTAGACAGAGAATAGTGGAAAGACTAAAGTGGACAGACTATAATGGAAAGACTAAAGTGGACAGAGAATAGTGGAAAGACTAAAGTGGACAGACTATAGTGGAAAGACTGTAGTGGACAGACTGTAGTGGACAGAGAATAGTGGAAAGACTAAAGTGGACAGACTATAGTGGAAAGACTGTAGTGGACAGAATAAAGTGGAGACTATAGTGGAAAGACTAAAGTGGACAGAGAATAGTTGAAAGACTAAAGTGGACAGACTATAGTGGAAAGACTAAAGTGGACAGACTAAAGTGGAAAGAATAAAGTGGAAAGACTAAAGTGGACAGACTATAGTGGAAAGACTATAGTGGAAAGACTGTAGTGGACAGGATAAAATGGAGAGTATAGTGGAAAGACTAAAGTGGACAGAGAATAGTGGAAAGACTAAAGTGGACAGACTATAGTGGAAAGACTAAATTGGACAGACTAAAGTGGAAAGACTAAAGTGGAAAGACTAAAGTGGACAGACTAGAGTGGAAAGACTATAGTGGAAAGACTGTAGTGGACAGAATATAGTGGAGAGTATAGTGGAAAGACTAAAGTGGACAGAGAATAGTGGAAAGAATAAAGTGGACAGACTATAGTGGAAAGACTATAGTGGAAAGACTGTAGTGGACAGAATAAAGTGGAGACTATAGTAGAAAGACTAAAGTAGACAGAGAATGGTGGAAAGACTAAAGTGGAAAGACTGTAGTGGACAAAATAAAGTGGAGACTATAGTGGAAAGACTAAAGTGGAAAGACTAAAGTGGAAAGACTATAGTGGAAAGACTATAGTGAAAAGACTGTAGTGGACAGAATAAAGTGGAGACTATAGTGGAAAGACTAAAGTGGACAGAGAATAGTGGAAAGACTAAAGTGGACAGACTATAGTGGAAAGACTATGGTGGAAAGACTGTAGTGGACAGAATAAAGTGGAGACTATAGTGGAAAGACTAAAGTGGACAGAGAATAGTGGAAAGACTAAAGTGGACCGACTATAGTGGAAAAACCATAGTGGACAGACTATAGTGGAAAGACTAAAGTGGACAGACTAAAGTGGAAAGACTAAAGTGGACAGACTAAAGTGGAAAGACTAAAGTCGAAAGACTAAAGTGGACAGACTATAGTGGAAAGACTATAGTGGAAAGACTGTAGTGGACAGAATAAAATGGAGAGTATAGTGGAAAGACTAAAGTGGACAGAGAATAGTGGAAAGACTAAAGTGGACAGACTATAGTGGAAAGACTATAGTGGAAAGACTGTAGTGGACAGAATAAAGTGGAGACTATAGTGGAAAGACTAAAGTAGACAGAGAATAGTGGAAAGACTATAGTGAAAAGACTATAGTGGAAAGACTGTAGTGGACAGAATAAAGTGGAGAGTATAGTGGAAAGACTAAAGTGGACAGAGAATAGTGGAAAGACTAAAGTGGACAGACTATAGTGGAAAGACTAAAGTGGACAGACTAAAGTGGAAAGACTAAAGTGGAAAGACTAAAGTGGACAGACTATAGTGGAAAGACTATAGTGGAAAGACTGTAGTGGACAGAATAAAGTGGAGACTATAGTGGAAAGCTAAAGTAGACAGAGAATAGTGGAAAGACTAAAGTGGAAAGACTGTAGTGGACAAAATAAAGTGGAGACTATAGTGGAAAGACTAAAGGGGAAAGACTAAAGTGGACAGACTATAGTGGAAAGACTATAGTGAAAAGACTGTAGTGGACAGAATAAAGTGGAGACTATAGTGGAAAGACTAAAGTGGACAGAGAATAGTGGAAAGACTAAAGTAGACAGACTATAGTGAAAAAGACTATAGTGGAAAGACTGTAGTGGACAGAATAAAGTGGAGACTATAGTGGAAAGACTAAAGTGGACAGAGAATAGTGGAAAGAATAAAGTGGACAGACTATAGTGGAAAGACTATAGTGGAAAGACTGTAGTGGACAGAATAATTTGGAGACTATAGTGGAAAGAATAAAGTGGACAGAGAATAGTGGAAAGACTAAAGTGGACAGACTATAGTGGAAAGACTAAAGTGGACAGACTAAAGTGGAAAGACTAAAGTGGAAAGACTAAAGTGGACAGACTATAGTGGAAAGACTATAGTGGAAAGACTGTAGTGGACAGACTATAGTGGAAAGACTGTAGTGTTCAGAATAAAGTGGAGACTATAGTGGAAAGATTAAAGTAGACAGAGAATAGTGGAAAGACTGAAGTGGAAAGACTGTAGTGGACAAAATAAAGTGGAGACTATAGTGGAAAGACTAAAGTGGAAAGACTAAAGTGGAAAGACTATAGTGGAAAGACTATAGTGGAAAGACTGTAGTGGACAGAATAAAGTGGAGACTATAGTGGAAAGACTAAAGTGGACAGAGAATAGTGGAAAGACTAAAGTGGACAGACTATAGTGGAAAGACTGTAGTGGACAGAATAAAGTGGAGACTATAGTGGAAAGACTGAATTGGAAAGACTAAAGTGGATAGACTATAGTGGAAAGAATAAGTGGACAGACTAAAGTGGAAAAACTAAAGTGGAAAGACTAAAGTGGACAGACTATAGAGGAAAGACTATAGTGGAAAGACTGTAGTGGACAGAATAAAGTGGAGACTATAGTGGACAGAATAAAGTGGAAAGACTAAAGTGGAAAGACTAAAGTGGACAGACTATAGTGGAAAGACTATAGTGGAAAGACTGTAGTGGACAGAATAAAGTGGAGAGTATAGTGGAAAGACTAAAGTGGACAGAGAATAGTGGAAAGAATAAAGTGGACAGACTATAGTGGAAAGACTATAGTGGAAAGACTGTAGTGGACAGAATAAAGTGGAGACTATAGTGGAAAGACTAAAGTAGACAGAGAATAGTGGAAAGACTAAAGTGGAAAGACTGTAGTGGACAAAATAAAGTGGAGACTATAGTGGAAAGACTAAAGTGGAAAGACTAAAGTGGAAAGACTATAGTGGAAAGACTATAGTGGAAAGACTGTAGTGGACAGAATAAAGTGGAGACTATAGTGGAAAGACTAAAGTGGACAGAGAATATTGGAAAGACTAAATTGGACAGACTATAGTGGAAAGACTGTAGTGGACAGAAGAAAGTGGAGACTATAGTAGCCAGACTGAATTGGAAAGACTAAAGTGGATAGACTATAGTGGAAAGAAGAAGTGGACAGACTAAAGTGGAAAAACTAAAGTGGAAAGACTAAAGTGGACAGACTATAGAGGAAAGACTATAGTGGAAAGACTGTAGTGGACAGAATAAAGTGGAGACTATAGTGGACAGAATAAAGTGGAAAGACTAAAGTGGAAAGACTAAAGTGGATAGACTATAGTGGAAAGTCTATAGTGGAAAGACTGTAGTGGACAGAATAAAGTGGACAGAGAATAGTGGAAAGACTAAAGTGGACAGACTATAGTGGAAAGACTAAAGTGGACAGACTATAGTGGAAAGACTGTAGTGGACAGAGAATAGTGGAAAGACTAAAGTGGACAGACTATAGTGGAAAGACTAAAGTGGAAAGACTAAAGTGGACAGACTTTAGTGGAAAGACTATAGTGGAAAAACTGTAGTGGACAGAATAAAGTGGAGAGTATAGTGGAAAGACTAAAGTGGACAGAGAATAGTGGAAAGACTAAAGTGGACAGACTATAGTGGAAAGACTAAAGTGGACAGACTAAAGTGGAAAGACTAAAGTGGAAAGACTTAAGTGGACAGACTATAGTGGAAAGACTATAGTAGAAAGACTGTAGTGGACAGAATAAAGTGGAGAGTATAGTGGAAAGACTAAAGTGGACAGAGAATAGTGGAAAGACTAAAGTGGACAGACTATAGTGGAAAGACTATAGTGGAAAGACTGTAGTGGACAGAATAAAGTGGAGACTATAGTGGAAAGACTAAAGTGGACAGAGAATAGTGGAAAGAATAAAGTGGACAGACTATAGTGGAAAGACTGTAGTGGACAGAAAAATTTGGAGACTATAGTGGAAAGAATAAAGTGGACAGAGAATAGTGGAAAGACTAAAGTGGACAGACTATAGTGGAAAGACTAAAGTGGACAGACTAAAGTGGAAAGACTAAAGTGGAAAGACTAAAGTGGACAGACTATAGTGGAAAGACTATAGTGGAAAGACTGTAGTGGACAGAATAAAGTGGAGAGTATAGTGGAAAGACTAAAGTGGACAGAGAATAGTGGAAAGACTAAAGTGGACAGACTATAGTGGAAAGACTGTAGTGTTCAGAATAAAGTGGAGACTATAGTGGAAAGATTAAAGTAGACAGAGAATAGTGGAAAGACTGAAGTGGAAAGACTGTAGTGGACAAAATAAAGTGGAGACTATAGTGGAAAGACTAAAGTGGAAAGACTAAAGTGGAAAGACTATAGTGGAAAGACTATAGTGGAAAGACTGTAGTGGACAGAATAAAGTGGAGACTATAGTGGAAAGACTAAAGTGGACAGAGAATAGTGGAAAGACTAAAGTGGACAGACTATAGTGGAAAGACTGTAGTGGACAAAATAAAGTGGAGACTATAGTGGAAAGACTAAAGTGGAAAGACTAAAGTGGACAGACTATAGAGGAAAGACTATAGTGGAAAGACTGTAGTGGACAGAATAAAGTGGAGACTATAGTGGACAGAATAAAGTGGAAAGACTAAAGTGGAAAGACTAAAGTGGACAGAATAAAGTGGAGACTATAGTGGAAAGACTAAAGTAGACAGAGAATAGTGGAAAGACTAAAGTGGAAAGACTGTAGTGGACAAAATAAAGTGGAGACTATAGTGGAAAGACTAAAGTGGAAAGACTAAAGTGGAAAGACTATAGTGGAAAGACTATAGTGAAAAGACTGTAGTGGACAGAATAAAGTGGAGACTATAGTGGAAAGACTAAAGTGGACAGAGAATATTGGAAAGACTAAATTGGACAGACTATAGTGGAAAGACTGTAGTGGACAGAAGAAAGTGGAGACTATAGTAGCCAGACTGAATTGGAAAGACTAAAGTGGATAGACTATAGTGGAAAGAAGAAGTGGACAGACTAAAGTGGAAAAACTAAAGTGGAAAGACTAAAGTGGACAGACTATAGAGGAAAGACTATAGTGGAAAGACTGTAGTGGACAGAATAAAGTGGAGACTATAGTGGACAGAATAAAGTGGAAAGACTAAAGTGGAAAGACTAAAGTGGATAGACTATAGTGGAAAGTCTATAGTGGAAAGACTGTAGTGGACAGAATAAAGTGGACAGAGAATAGTGGAAAGACTAAAGTGGACAGACTATAGTGGAAAGACTAAAGTGGACAGACTATAGTGGAAAGACTAAAGTGGACAGACTAAAGTGAAAAGACTAAAGTGGAAAGACTTAAGTGGACAGACTATAGTGGAAAGACTATAGTAGAAAGACTGTAGTGGACAGAATAAAGTGGAGAGTATAGTGGAAAGACTAAAGTGGACAGAGAATAGTGGAAAGACTAAAGTGGACAGACTATAGTGGAAAGACTATAGTGGAAAGACTGTAGTGGACAGAATAAAGTGGAGACTATAGTGGAAAGACTAAAGTGGACAGAGAATAGTGGAAAGACTAAAGTGGACAGACTATAGTGGAAAAACTAAAGTGAACAGACTAAAGTGGAAAGACTAAAGTGGAAAGACTAAAGTGGACAGACTTTAGTGGAAAGACTATAGTGGAAAAACTGTAGTGGACAAAATAAAGTGGAGAGTATAGTGGAAAGACTAAAGTGGACAGAGAATAGTGGAAAGACTAAAGTGGACAGACTGTAGTGGAAAGACTAAAGTGGACAGACTAAAGTGGAAAGACTAAAGTGGAAAGACTAAAGTGGACAGACTATAGTGAAAAGACTTTAGTGGAAAGACTGTGGTGGACAGAATAAAGTGGAGAGTATAGTGGAAAGACTAAAGTGGACAGAGAATAGTGGAAAGACTAAAGTGGACAGACTATAGTGGAAAGACTATAGTGGAAAGACTGTAGTGGACAGAATAAAGTGGAGACTATGGTGGAAAGCTAAAGTAGACAGAGAATAGTGGAAAGACTAAAGTGGAAAGACTGTAGTGGACAAAATAAAGTGGAGACTATAGTGGAAAGACTAAAGGGGAAATACTAAAGTGGACAGACTATAGTGGAAAGACTGTAGTGGACAGAGAATAGTGGAAAGACTAAAGTGGACAGACTATAGTGGAAAGACTGTAGTGGACAGAATAAAGTGTAGAGTATAGTGGAAAGACTGTAGTGGACAGAATAAAGTGGAGACCATAGTGGAAAGACTAAAGTGGACAGAGAATAGTGGAAAGACTAAAGTGGACAGACTAATGTTGAAAGACTAAAGTGGAAAGACTAAAGTGGACAGACTATAGTGGAAAGACTATAGTGGAAAGACAGTAGTGGACAGAATAAAGTGGAGAGTATAGTGGAAAGAATAAAGTGGACAGACTATAGTGGAAAGACTATAGTGGAAAGACTGTAGTGGACAGAATAAAGTGGAGACTATAGTGGAAAGACTAAAGTAGACAGAGAATAGTGGAAAGACTAAATTGAACAGACTATAGTGGAAAGACTAAAGTGGACAGACTGAAGTGGAAAGACTAAAGTGGAAAGACTAAAGTGGACAGACTATAGTGGAAAGACTATAGTGGAAAGACTGTAGTGGACAGAATAAAGTGGAGAGTATAGTGGAAAGACTAAAGTGGACAGAGAATAGTGGAAAGACTAAAGTGGACAGACTATAGTGGAAAGACTATAGTGGAAAGACTGTAATGGACGGAATAAAGTGGAGACTATAGTGAAAAGACTAAAGTGGAGAGAATAGTGGAAAGACTAAAGTGGACAGACTATAGTGGAAAGACTATAGTGAAAAGACTGTAGTGGACAGAATAAAGTGGAGACTATAGTGGAAAGACTAAAGTGGACAGAGAATAGTGGAAAGACTAAAGTGGACAGACTATAGTGGAAAGACTATAGTGGAAAGACTGTAGTGGACAGAATAAAGTGGAGACTATAGTGGAAAGACTAAAGTGGACAGAGAATATTGGAAAGACTAAAGTGGACAGACTATAGTGGAAAGACTATAGTGGAAAGACTGTAGTGGACAGAATAAAGTGGAGACTATAGTGGAAAGACTAAAGTGGACAGAGAATAGTGGAAAGACTAAAGTGGACAGACTATAGTGGAAAGACTATAGTGAAAAGAATGTAGTGGACAGAATAAAGTGGAGACCATAGTGGAAAGACTAAAGTGGACAGAGAATAGTGGAAAGACTAAAGTGGACAGACTATAGTGGAAAGACTATAGTGAAAGACTGTAGTGGACAGAATAAAGTGGAGACTATAGTGGAAAGAATAAAGTGGACAGAGAATAGTGGAAAGACTAAAGTGGACAGACTATAGTGGAAATACTAAAGTGGACAGACTAAAGTAGAAAGACTAAAGTGGAAAGACTAAAGTGAACAGACTATAGTGGAAAGACTATAGTGGAAAGACTGTAGTGGACAGAATAAAGTGGAGAGTATAGTGGAAAGACTAAAGTGGACAGAGAATAGTGGAAAGACTAAAGTGGACAGACTATAGTGGAAAGACTAAAGTGGACAGACTATAGTGGAAAGACTATAGTGGAAAGACTGTAGTGGACAGAATAAAGTGGAGACTATAGTGGAAAGACTAAAGTAGACAGAGAATAGTGGAAAGACTAAAGTGGAAAGACTGTAGTGGACAAAATAAAGTGGAGACTATAGTGGAAAGACTAAAGTGGAAAGACTAAAGTGGAAAGACAATAGTGGAAAGACTATAGTGGAAAGACTGTAGTGGACAGAATAAAGTGGAGACTATAGTGGAAAGACTAAAGTGGACAGAGAATATTGGAAAGACTAAAGTGGACAGACTATAGTGGAAAGACTATAGTGGAAAGACTGTAGTGGACAGAATAAAGTGGAAACTATAGTGGACAGACTGAATTGGAAAGACTAAAGTGGATAGACTATAGTGGAAAGAATAAGTGGACAGACTAAAGTGGAAAAACTAAAGTGGAAAGACTAAAGTCGACAGACTATAGAGGAAAGACTATAGTGGAAAGACTGTCGGGGACAGAATAAAGTGGAGACTATAGTGGACAGAATAAAGTGGAAAGACTAAAGTGGAAAGACTAAAGTGGATAGACTATAGTGGAAAGTCTGTAGTGGAAAGACTGTAGTGGACAGAATAAAGTGGACAGAGAATAGTGGAAAGACTAAAGTGGACAGACTATAGTGGAAAGACTATAGTGGAAAGACTGTAGTGGACAGAATAAAGTGGAGACTATAGTGGAAAGACTAAAGTGGACAGAGAATAGTGGAAAGACTAAAGTGGACAGACTATAGTGGAAAGACTATAGTGGAAAGACTGTAGTGGACAGAATAAAGTGGAGACTATAGTGGAAAGACGAAAGTGGACAGAGAATAGTGGAAAGACTAAAGTGGACAGACTATAGTGGAAAGACTATAGTGAAAAGACTGTAGTGGAGAGAATAAAGTGGAGACTATAGTGGAAAGACTAAAGTGGACAGAGAATAGTGGAAAGACTAAAGTGGACAGACTATAGTGGAAAGACTATAGTGGAAAGACTGTAGTGGACAGAATAAAGTGGAGACTATAGTGGAAAGAATAAAGTGGACAGAGAATAGTGGAAAGACTAAAGTGGACAGACTATAGTGGAAATACTAAAGTGGACAGACTAAAGTAGAAAGACTAAAGTGGAAAGACTAAAGTGGACAGACTATAGTGGAAAGACTATAGTGGAAAGACTGTAGTGGACAGAATAAAGTGGAGAGTATAGTGGAAAGACTAAAGTGGACAGAGAATAGTGGAAAGACTAAAGTGGACAGACTATAGTGGAAAGACTACAGTGGAAAGACTGTAGTGAACAGAATAAAGTGGAGACTACAGTGGAAAGACTAAAGTAGACAGAGAATAGTGGAAAGACTAAAGTGGAAAGACTATAGTGGACAAAATAAAGTGGGGACTATAGTGGAAAGACTAAAGTGGAAAGACTAAAGTGGAAAGACAATAGTGGAAAGACTATAGTGGAAAGACTGTAGTGGACAGAATAAAGTGGAGACTATAGTGGAAAGACTAACGTGGACAGAGAATATTGGAAAGACTAAAGTGGACAGACTATAGTGGAAAGACTATAGTGGAAAGACTGTAGTGGACAGAATAAAGTGGAAACTATAGTGGACAGACTGAATTGGAAAGACTAAAGTGGAGAGACTATAGTGGAAAGAATAAGTGGACAGACTAAAGTGGAAAAACTAAAGTGGAAAGACTAAAGTGGACAGACTATAGAGGAAAGACTATAGTGGAAAGACTGTAGTGGACAGAATAAAGTGGAGACTATAGTGGACAGAATAAAGTGGAAAGACTAAAGTGGAAAGACTAAAGTGGATAGACTATAGTGGAAAGTCTATAGTGGAAAGACTGTAGTAGACAGAATAAAGTGGAGACTATAGTGGAAAGACTAAAGTGGACAGAGAACAGTGGAAAGACTAAAGTGGACAGACTATAGTGGAAATACTGTAGTGGACAGAGAATAGTGGAAAGACTAAAGTGGACAGACTATAGTGGAAAGACTAAAGTGGAAAGACTAAAGTGGACAGACTTTAGTGGAAAGACTATAGTGGAAAAACTGTAGTGGACAGAATAAAGTGGAGAGTATAGTGGAAAGACTAAAGTGAACAGCGAATAGTGGAAAGACTAAAGTGGACAGACTATAGTGGAAAGACTAAAGTGGACAGACTAAAGTGGAAAGACTAAAGTGGAAAGACTAAAGTGGACAGAGAATAGTGGAAAGACTAAAGTGGACAGACAATAGTGGAAAGACTATAGTGGAAAGACTGTAGTGGACAGAATAAAGTGGAGACTATAGTGGAAAGACTAAAGTGGACAGAGAATAGTGCAAAGACTAAAGTGGACAGACTATAGTGGAAAGACTAAAGTGAACAGACTAAAGTGGAAAGACTAAAGTGGAAAGACTAAAGTGGACAGACTTTAGTGGAAAGACTATAGTGGAAAAACTGTAGTGGACAGAATAAAGTGGAGAGTATAGTGGAAAGACTAAAGTGGACAGAGAATAGTGGAAAGACTAAAGTGGACAGACTATAGTGGAAAGACTAAAGTGGACAGACTAAAGTGGAAAGACTAAAGTGGAAAGACTAAAGTGGACAGACTATAGTGGAAAGAATATAGTGGAAAGACTGTAGTGAACAGAATAAAGTGGAGAGTATAGTGGAAAGACTAAAGTGGACAGAGAATAGTGGAAAGACTAAAGTGGACAGACTATAGTGGAAAGACTATAGTGGAAAGACTGTAGTGGACAGAATAAAGTGGAGACTATAGTGGAAAGCTAAAGTAGACAGAGAATAGTGGAAAGACTAAAGTGGAAAGACTGTAGTGGACAAAATAAAGTGGAGACTATAGTGGAAAGACTGAAGTGGACAGAGAATAGTGGAAAGAATAAAGTGGACAGACTATAGTGGAAAGACTATAGTGGAAAGACTGTAGTGGACAGAATAATTTGGAGACTATAGTGGAAAGAATAAAGTGGACAGAGAATAATGGAAAGACTGAAGTGGACAGACTATAGTGGAAAGACTAAAGTGGACAGACTAAAGTGGACAGAGAATAGTGGAAAGACTAAAGTAGACAGACTATAGTGGACAGAGAATAGTGGAAAGACTGTAGTGGACAGAATAAAGTGGAGACTATAGTGGAAAGACTAAAGTGGACAGAGAATAGTGGAAAGAATAAAGTGGACAGACTATAGTGGAAAGACTATAGTCGAAAGACTGTAGTGGACAGAATAATTTGGAGACTATGGTGGAAAGAATAAAGTGGACAGAGAATAATGTAAAGACTAAAGTGGACAGACTATAGTGGAAAGACTAAAGTGGACAGACTAAAGTGGAAAGACTAAAGTGGAAAGACTAAAGTGGACAGACTATAGTGGAAAGACTATAGTGGAAAGACTGTAGTGGACAGAATAAACTGGAGAGTATAGTGGAAAGACTAAAGTGGACAGAGAATAGTGGAAAGACTAAAGTGGACAGACTATAGTGGAAAGACTGTAGTGTTCAGAATAAAGTGGAGACTATAGTGGAAAGATTAAAGTAGACAGGGAATAGTGGAAAGACTAAAGTGGAAAGACTGTAGTGGACAAAATAAAGTGGAGACTATAGTGGAAAGACTAAAGTGGAAAGACTAAAGTGGAAAGACTATAGTGGAAAGACTATAGTGGAAAGACTGTAGTGGACAGAATAAAGTGGAGACTATAGTGGAAAGACTAAAGTGGACAGAGAATAGTGGAAAGACTAAAGTGGACAGACTATAGTGGAAAGACTATAGTGGAAAGACTGTAGTGGACAGAATAAAGTGGAGACTATAGTGGAAAGACTGAATTGGAAAGACTAAAGTGGATAGACTATAGTGGAAAGAAGAAGTGGACAGAATAAAGTGGAAAGAATAAAGTGGAAAGACTAAAGTGGATAGACTATAGTGGAAAGTCTATAGTGGAAAGACTGTAGTGGACAGAACAAAGTGGAGACTATAGTGGAAAGACTAAAGTGGACAGAGAATAGTGGAAAGACTAAAGTGGACAGACTATAGTGGAAAGACTGTAGTGGACAGACTGTAGTGGACAGAGAATAGTGGAAAGACTAAAGTGGACAGACTATAGTGGAAAGACTGTAGTGGACAGAATAAAGTGGAGACTATAGTGGAAAGACTAAAGTGGACAGAGAATAGTGGAAAGACTAAAGTGGACAGACTATAGTGGAAAGACTAAAGTGGACAGACTAAAGTGGAAAGACTAAAGTGGAAAGACTAAAGTGGATAGAGAATATTGGAAAGACTAAAGTGGACAGACTGTAGTGGACAGAACAAAGTGGAGACTATAGTGGAAAGACTAAAGTGGACAGAGAATAGTGGAAAGACTAAAGTGGACAGACTATAGTGGAAAGACTGTAGTGGACAGACTGTAGTGGACAGAGAATAGTGGAAAGACTAAAGTGGACAGACTATAGTGGAAAGACTGTAGTGGACAGAATAAAGTGGAGACTATAGTGGAAAGACTAAAGTGGACAGAGAATAGTGGAAAGACTAAAGTGGACAGACTATAGTGGAAAGTCTATAGTGGAAAGACTGTAGTGGACAGAACAAAGTGGAGACTATAGTGGAAAGACTAAAGTGGACAGAGAATAGTGGAAAGACTAAAGTGGACAGACTATAGTGGAAAGACTGTAGTGGACAGACTGTAGTGGACAGAGAATAGTGGAAAGACTAAAGTGGACAGACTATAGTGGAAAGACTGTAGTGGACAGAATAAAGTGGACAGACTAAAGTGGAAAAACTAAAGTGGAAAGACTAAAGTCGACAGACTATAGAGGAAAGACTGTAGTGGACAGAATAAAGTGGAGACTATAGTGGAAAGACTGTAGTGGACAGAATAAACTGGAGAGTATAGTGGAAAGACTAAAGTGGACAGAGAATAGTGGAAAGACTAAAGTGGACAGACTATAGTGGAAAGACTGTAGTGTTCAGAATAAAGTGGAGACTATAGTGGAAAGATTAAAGTAGACAGGGAATAGTGGAAAGACTAAAGTGGAAAGACTGTAGTGGACAAAATAAAGTGGAGACTATAGTGGAAAGACTAAAGTGGAAAGACTAAAGTGGAAAGACTATAGTGGAAAGACTATAGTGGAAAGACTGTAGTGGACAGAATAAAGTGGAGACTATAGTGGAAAGACTAAAGTGGACAGAGAATAGTGGAAAGACTAAAGTGGACAGACTATAGTGGAAAGACTATAGTGGAAAGACTGTAGTGGACAGAATAAAGTGGAGACTATAGTGGAAAGACTGAATTGGAAAGACTAAAGTGGATAGACTATAGTGGAAAGAAGAAGTGGACAGAATAAAGTGGAAAGAATAAAGTGGAAAGACTAAAGTGGACAGACTAAAGTGGAAAGACTAAAGTGGAAAGACTAAAGTGGATAGAGAATATTGGAAAGACTAAAGTGGACAGACTATAGTGGAAAGACTATAGTGGAAAGACTGTAGTGGACAGAACAAAGTGGAGACTATAGTGGAAAGACTAAAGTGGACAGAGAATAGTGGAAAGACTAAAGTGGACAGACTATAGTGGAAAGACTGTAGTGGACAGACTGTAGTGGACAGAGAATAGTGGAAAGACTAAAGTGGACAGACTATAGTGGAAAGACTGTAGTGGACAGAATAAAGTGGAGACTATAGTGGACAGAATAAAGTGGAAAGAATAAAGTGGAAAGACTAAAGTGGATAGACTATAGTGGAAAGTCTATAGTGGAAAGACTGTAGTGGACAGAACAAAGTGGAGACTATAGTGGAAAGACTAAAGTGGACAGAGAATAGTGGAAAGACTAAAGTGGACAGACTATAGTGGAAAGACTGTAGTGGACAGACTGTAGTGGACAGAGAATAGTGGAAAGACTAAAGTGGACAGACTATAGTGGAAAGACTGTAGTGGACAGAATAAAGTGGAGACTATAGTGGAAAGACTAAAGTGGACAGAGAATAGTGGAAAGACTAAAGTGGACAGACTATAGTGGAAAGACTAAAGTGGACAGACTAAAGTGGAAAGACTAAAGTGGAAAGACTAAAGTGGATAGAGAATATTGGAAAGACTAAAGTGGACAGACTATAGTGGAAAGACTATAGTGGAAAGACTGTAGTGGACAGAATAAAGTGGAAACTATAGTGGACAGACTGAATTGGAAAGACTAAAGTGGATAGACTATAGTGGAAAGAATAAGTGGACAGACTAAAGTGGAAAAACTAAAGTGGAAAGACTAAAGTCGACAGACTATAGAGGAAAGACTGTAGTGGACAGAATAAAGTGGAGACTATAGTGGAAAGACTAAAGTGGACAGAGAATATTGGAAAGACTAAAGTGGACAGACTATAGTGGAAAGACTATAGTGGAAAGACTGTAGTGGACAGAATAAAGTGGAAACTATAGTGGACAGACTGAATTGGAAAAACTAGTGGAAAGACTGTAGTGGACAGAATAAAGTGGAGACTACAGTGGAAAGACTAAAGTAGACAGAGAATAGTGGAAAGACTAAAGTGGAAAGACTATAGTGGACAAAATAAAGTGGGGACTATAGTGGAAAGACTTAAGTGGAAAGACTAAAGTGGAAAGACAATAGTGGAAAGACTATAGTGGAAAGACTGTAGTGGACAGAATAAAGTGGAGACTATAGTGGAAAGACTAAAGTGGACAGAGAATATTGGAAAGACTAAAGTGGACAGACTATAGTGGAAAGACTATAGTGGAAAGACTGTAGTGGACAGAATAAAGTGGAAACTATAGTGGACAGACTGAATTGGAAAGACTAAAGTGGAGAGACTATAGTGGAAAGAATAAGTGGACAGACTAAAGTGGAAAAACTAAAGTGGAAAGACTAAAGTGGACAGACTATAGAGGAAAGACTATAGTGGAAAGACTGTAGTGGACAGAATAAAGTGGAGACTATAGTGGACAGAATAAAGTGGAAAGACTAAAGTGGAAAGACTAAAGTGGATAGACTATAGTGGAAAGTCTATAGTGGAAAGACTGTAGTAGACAGAATAAAGTGGAGACTATAGTGGAAAGACTAAAGTGGACAGAGAATAGTGGAAAGACTAAAGTGGACAGACTATAGTGGAAATACTGTAGTGGACAGAGAATAGTGGAAAGACTAAAGTGGACAGACTATAGTGGAAAGACTAAAGTGGAAAGACTAAAGTGGACAGACTTTAGTGGAAAGACTATAGTGGAAAAACTGTAGTGGACAGAATAAAGTGGAGAGTATAGTGGAAAGACTAAAGTGGACAGCGAATAGTGGAAAGACTAAAGTGGACAGACTATAGTGGAAAGACTAAAGTGGACAGACTAAAGTGGAAAGACTAAAGTGGAAAGACTAAAGTGGACAGACTATAGTGGAAAGACTATAGTGGAAAGACTGTAGTGGACAGAATAAAGTGGAGAGTATAGTGGAAAGACTAAAGTGGACAGAGAATAGTGGAAAGACTAAAGTGGACAGACTATAGTGGAAAGACTATAGTGGAAAGACTGTAGTGGACAGAATAAAGTGGAGACTATAGTGGAAACACTAAAGTTGACAGAGAATAGTGGAAAGACTAAAGTGGACAGACTATAGTGGAAAGACTAAAGTGAACAGACTACAGTGGAAAGACTAAAGTGGAAAGACTAAAGTGGACAGACTTTAGTGGAAAGACTATAGTGGAAAAACTGTAGTGGACAGAATAAAGTGGAGAGTATAGTGGAAAGACTAAAGTGGACAGAGAATAGTGGAAAGACTAAAGTGGACAGACTATACTGGAAAGACTAAAGTGGACAGACTAAAGTGGAAAGACTAAAAAGGACAGACTATAGTGGAAAGAATATAGTGGAAAGACTGTAGTGAACAGAATAAAGTGGAGAGTATAGTGGAAAGACTAAAGTGGACAGAGAATAGTGGTAAGACTAAAGTGGACAGACTATAGTCGAAAGACTATAGTGGAAAGACTGTAGTGGATAGAATAAAGTGGAGACTATAGTGGAAAGCTAAAGTAGACAGAGAATAGTGGAAAGACTAAAGTTGAAAGACTGTAGTGGACAAAATAAAGTGGAGACTATAGTGGAAAGACTAAAGTGGACAGAGAATAGTGGAAAGAATAAAGTGGACAGACTATAGTGGAAAGACTATAGTGGAAAGACTGTAGTGGACAGAATAAAGTGGAGACTATAGTGGACAGAATAAAGTGGAAAGACTAAAGTGGAAAGACTAAAGTGGATAGACTATAGTGGAAATACTGTAGTGGACAGAGAATAGTGGAAAGACTAAAGTGGACAGACTATAGTGGAAAGACTAAAGTGGAAAGACTAAAGTGGACAGACTTTAGTGGAAAGACTATAGTGGAAAAACTGTAGTGGACAGAATAAAGTGGAGAGTATAGTGGAAAGACTAAAGTGGACAGCGAATAGTGGAAAGACTAAAGTGGACAGACTATAGTGGAAAGACTAAAGTGGACAGAGAACAGTGGAAAGACTAAAGTGGACAGACTATAGTGGAAATACTGTAGTGGACAGAGAATAGTGGAAAGACTAAAGTGGACAGACTATAGTGGAAAGACTAAAGTGGAAAGACTAAAGTGGACAGACTTTAGTGGAAAGACTATAGTGGAAAAACTGTAGTGGACAGAATAAAGTGGAGAGTATAGTGGAAAGACTAAAGTGGACAGCGAATAGTGGAAAGACTAAAGTGGACAGACTATAGTGGAAAGACTAAAGTGGACAGACTAAAGTGGAAAGACTAAAGTGGAAAGACTAAAGTGGACAGACTATAGTGGAAAGACTATAGTGGAAAGACTGTAGTGGAAAGAATAAAGTGGAGAGTATAGTGGAAAGACTAAAGTGGACAGAGAATAGTGGAAAGACTAAAGTGGACAGACTATAGTGGAAAGACTATAGTGGAAAGACTGTAGTGGACAGAATAAAGTGGAGACTATAGTGGAAAGACTAAAGTGGACAGAGAATAGTGCAAAGACTAAAGTGGACAGACTATAGTGGAAAGACTAAAGTGAACAGACTAAAGTGGAAAGACTAAAGTGGAAAGACTAAAGTGGACAGACTTTAGTGGAAAGACTATAGTGGAAAAACTGTAGTGGACAGAATAAAGTGGAGAGTATAGTGGAAAGACTAAAGTGGACAGAGAATAGTGGAAAGACTAAAGTGGACAGACTATAGTGGAAAGACTAAAGTGGACAGACTAAAGTGGAAAGACTAAAGTGGAAAGACTAAAGTGGACAGACTATAGTGGAAAGAATATAGTGGAAAGACTGTAGTGAACAGAATAAAGTGAAGAGTATAGTGGAAAGACTAAAGTGGACAGAGAATAGTGGAAAGACTAAAGTGGACAGACTATAGTGGAAAGACTATAGTGGAAAGACTGTAGTGGACAGAATAAAGTGGAGACTATAGTGGAAAGCTAAAGTAGACAGAGAATAGTGGAAAGACTAAAGTGGAAAGACTGTAGTGGACAAAATAAAGTGGAGACTATAGTGGAAAGACTAAAGTGGACAGAGAATAGTCGAAAGAATAAAGTGGACAGGCTATAGTGGAAAGACTATAGTGGAAAGACTGTAGTGGACAGAATAAAGTGGAGACTATAGTGGAAAGACTAAGGTGGACAGAGAATAGTGGAAAGACTAAAGTGGACAGACTATAGTGGAAAGACTATAGTGGAAAGACTGTAGTGGACAGAATTAAGTGGAGACTATAGTGGAAAGACTGAATTGGAAAGACTAAAGTGGATAGACTATAGTGGAAAGAATAAGTGGACAGACTAAAGTGGAAAAACTAAAGTGGAAAGACTAAAGTGGACAGACTATAGAGGAAAGACTATAGTGGAAAGACTGTAGTGGACAGAATAAAGTGGAGACTATAGTGGACAGAATAAAGTGGAAAGAATAAAGTGGAAAGACTAAAGTGGATAGACTATAGTGGAAAGTCTATAGTGGAAAGACTGTAGTGGACAGAACAAAGTGGAGACTATAGTGGAAAGACTAAAGTGGACAGAGAATAGTGGAAAGACTAAAGTGGACAGACTATAGTGGAAAGACTGTAGTGGACAGACTGTAGTGGACAGAGAATAGTGGAAAGACTAAAGTGGACAGACTATAGTGGAAAGACTGTAGTGGACAGAATAAAGTGGAGACTATAGTGGAAAGACTAAAGTGGACAGAGAATAGTGGAAAGACTAAAGTGGACAGACTATAGTGGAAAGACTAAAGTGGACAGACTAAAGTGGACAGAGAATAGTGGAAAGACTAAAGTAGACAGACTATAGTGGAAAGACTATAGTGGAAAGACTGTAGTGGACAGAATAAAGTGGAGACTATAGTGGAAAGACTAAGGTGGACAGAGAATAGTGGAAAGAATAAAGTGGACAGACTATAGTGGAAAGACTATAGTGGAAAGACTGTAGTGGACAGAATAATTTGGAGACTATAGTGGAAAGAATAAAGTGGACAGAGAAAAATGGAAAGACTAAAGTGGACAGACTATAGTGGAAAGACTAAAGTGGACAGACTAAAGTGGAAAGACTAAAGTGGAAAGACTAAAGTGGACAGACTATAGTGGAAAGACTATAGTGGAAAGACTGTAGTGGACAGAATAAAGTGGAGAGTATAGTGGAAAGACTAAAGTGGACAGAGAATAGTGGAAAGACTAAAGTGGACAGACTATAGTGGAAAGACTGTAGTGTTCAGAATAAAGTGGAGACTATAGTGGAAAGATTAAAGTAGACAGAGAATAGTGGAAAGACTAAAGTGGAAAGACTGTAGTGGACAAAATGGAAAGACTAAAGTGGACAGACTATAGTGGAAAGACTAAAGTGGACAGACTAAAGTGGAAAGACTAAAGTGGAAAGACTAAAGTGGACAGACTATAGTGGAAAGACTATAGTGGAAAGACTGTAGTGGACAGAATAAAGTGGAGAGTATAGTGGAAAGACTAAAGTGGACAGAGAATAGTGGAAAGACTAAAGTGGACAGACTATAGTGGAAAGACTGTAGTGTTCAGAATAAAGTGGAGACTATAGTGGAAAGATTAAAGTAGACAGAGAATAGTGGAAAGACTAAAGTGGAAAGACTGTAGTGGACAAAATAAAGTGGAGACTATAGTGGAAAGACTAAAGTGGAAAGACTAAAGTGGAAAGACTATAGTGGAAAGACTATAGTGGAAAGACTGTAGTGGACAGAATAAAGTGGAGACTATAGTGGAAAGACTAAAGTGGACAGAGAATAGTGGAAAGACTAAAGTGGACAGACTATAGTGGAAAGACTATAGTGGAAAGACTGTAGTGGACAGAATTAAGTGGAGACTATAGTGGAAAGACTGAATTGGAAAGACTAAAGTGGATAGACTATAGTGGAAAGAATAAGTGGACAGACTAAAGTGGAAAAACTAAAGTGGAAAGACTAAAGTGGACAGACTATAGAGGAAAGACTATAGTGGAAAGACTGTAGTGGACAGAATAAAGTGGAGACTATAGTGGACAGAATAAAGTGGAAAGAATAAAGTGGAAAGACTAAAGTGGATAGACTATAGTGGAAAGTCTATAGTGGAAAGACTGTAGTGGACAGAACAAAGTGGAGACTATAGTGGAAAGACTAAAGTGGACAGAGAATAGTGGAAAGACTAAAGTGGACAGACTATAGTGGAAAGACTGTAGTGGACAGACTGTAGTGGACAGAGAATAGTGGAAAGACTAAAGTGGACAGACTATAGTGGAAAGACTGTAGTGGACAGAATAAAGTGGAGACTATAGTGGAAAGACTAAAGTGGACAGAGAATAGTGGAAAGACTAAAGTGGACAGACTATAGTGGAAAGACTGTAGTGGACAGACTGTAGTGGACAGAGAATAGTGGAAAGACTAAAGTGGACAGACTATAGTGGAAAGACTGTAGTGGACAGAATAAAGTGGAGACTATAGTGGAAAGACTAAAGTGGACAGAGAATAGTGGAAAGACTAAAGTGGACAGACTATAGTGGAAAGACTAAAGTGGACAGACTAAAGTGGAAAGACTAAAGTGGAAAGACTAAAGTGGACAGAGAATATTGGAAAGACTAAAGTGGACAGACTATAGTGGAAAGACTATAGTGGAAAGACTGTAGTGGACAGAATAAAGTGGAAACTATAGTGGACAGACTGAATTGGAAAGACTAAAGTGGATAGACTATAGTGGAAAGAATAAGTGGACAGACTAAAGTGGAAAAACTAAAGTGGAAAGACTAAAGTCGACAGACTATAGAGGAAAGACTATAGTGGAAAGACTGTAGTGGACAGAATAAAGTGGAGACTATAGTGGACAGAATAAAGTGGAAAGACTAAAGTGGAAAGACTAAAGTGGATGGACAATAGTGGAAAGTCTGTAGTGGAAAGACTGTAGTGGACAGAATAAAGTGGACAGAGAATAGTGGAAAGACTAAAGTGGACAGACTATAGTGGAAAGACTATAGTGGAAAGACTGTAGTGGACAGAATAAAGTGGAGACTATAGTGGAAAGACTAAAGTGGACAGAGAATAGTGGAAAGACGAAAGTGGACAGACTATAGTGGAAAGACTATAGTGGAAAGACTGTAGTGGACAGAATAAAGTGGAGACTATAGTGGAAAGACTAAAGTGGACAGAGAATAGTGGAAAGACTAAAGTGGACAGACTATAGTGGAAAGACTATAGTGAAAAGACTGTAGTGGACAGAATAAAGTGGAGACTATAGTGGAAAGACTAAAGTGGACAGAGAATAGTGGAAAGACTAAAGTGGACAGACTATAGTGGAAAGACTATAGTGGAAAGACCGAGTGGACAGAATAAAGTGGAGACTATAGTGGAAAGAATAAAGTGGACAGAGAATAGTGGAAAGACTAAAGTGGACAGACTATAGTGGAAATACTTAAGTGGACAGACTAAAGTAGAAAGACTAAAGTGGAAAGACTAAAGTGGACAGACTATAGTGGAAAGACTATAGTGGAAAGACTGTAGTGGACAGAATAAAGTGGAGAGTATAGTGGAAAGACTAAAGTGGACAGAGAATAGTGGAAAGACTAAAGTGGACAGACTATAGTGGAAAGACTACAGTGGAAAGACTGTAGTGGACAGAATAAAGTGGAGACTACAGTGGAAAGACTAAAGTAGACAGAGAATAGTGGAAAGACTAAAGTGGAAAGACTATAGTGGACAAAATAAAGTGGGGACTATAGTGGAAAGACTAAAGTGGAAAGACTAAAGTGGAAAGACAATAGTGGAAAGACTGTAGTGGACAGAATAAAGTGGAGACTATAGTGGAAAGACTAAAGTGGACAGAGAATATTGGAAAGACTAAAGTGGACAGACTATAGTGGAAAGACTATAGTGGAAAGACTGTAGTGGACAGAATAAAGTGGAAACTATAGTGGACAGACTGAATTGGAAAGACTAAAGTGGAGAGACTATAGTGGAAAGAATAAGTGGACAGACTAAAGTGGAAAAACTAAAGTGGAAAGACTAAAGTGGACAGACTATAGAGGAAAGACTATAGTGGAAAGACTGTAGTGGACAGAATAAAGTGGAGACTATAGTGGACAGAATAAAGTGGAAAGACTAAAGTGGAAAGACTAAAGTAGATAGACTATAGTGGAAAGTCTATAGTGGAAAGACTGTAGTAGACAGAATAAAGTGGAGACTATAGTGGAAAGACTAAAGTGGAAAGACTAAAGTGGACAGACTTTAGTGGAAAGACTATAGTGGAAAAACTGTAGTGGACAGAATAAAGTGGAGAGTATAGTGGAAAGACTAAAGTGGACAGCGAATAGTGGAAAGACTAAAGTGGACAGACTATAGTGGAAAGACTAAAGTGGACAGACTAAAGTGGAAAGACTAAAGTGGAAAGACTAAAGTGGACAGACTATAGTGGAAAGACTATAGTGGAAAGACTGTAGTGGACAGAATAAAGTGGAGAGTATAGTGGAAAGACTAAAGTGGACAGAGAATAGTGGAAAGACTAAAGTGGACAGACTATAGTGGAAATACTGTAGTGGACAGAGAATAGTGGAAAGACTAAAGTGGACAGACTATAGTGGAAAGACTAAAGTGGAAAGACTAAAGTGGACAGACTTTAGTGGAAAGACTATAGTGGAAAAACTGTAGTGGACAGAATAAAGTGGAGAGTATAGTGGAAAGACTAAAGTGGACAGCGAATAGTGGAAAGACTAAAGTGGACAGACTATAGTGGAAAGACTAAAGTGGACAGACTAAAGTGGAAAGACTAAAGTGGAAAGACTAAAGTGGACAGACTATAGTGGAAAGACTATAGTGGAAAGATTGTAGTGGACAGAATAAAGTGGAGAGTATAGTGGAAAGACTAAAGTGGACAGAGAATAGTGGAAAGACTAAAGTGGACAGACTATAGTGGAAAGACTATAGTTGAAAGACTGTAGTGGACAGAATAAAGTGGAGACTATAGTGAAAAGACTAAAGTGGACAGAGAATAGTGGAAAGACTAAAGTGGACAGACTATAGTGGAAAGACTAAAGTGAACAGACTAAAGTGGAAAGACTAAAGTGGAAAGACTAAAGTGGACAGACTTTAGTGGAAAGACTATAGTGGAAAAACTGTAGTGGACAGAATAAAGTGGAGAGTATAGTGGAAAGACTAAAGTGGACAGAGAATAGTGGAAAGACTAAAGTGGACAGACTATAGTGGAAAGACTAAAGTGGACAGACTAAAGTGGAAAGACTAAAGTGGAAAGACTAAAAAGGACAGACTATAGTGGAAAGAATGTAGTGGAAAGACTGTAGTGAACAGAATAAAGTGGAGAGTATAGTGGAAAGACTAAAGTGGACAGAGAATAGTGGAAAGACTAAAGTGGACAGACTATAGTGGAAAGACTATAGTGGAAAGACTGTAGTGGACAGAATAAAGTGGAGACTATAGTGGACAGAATAAAGTGGAAAGAATAAAGTGGAAAGACTAAAGTGGATAGACTATAGTGGAAAGTCTATAGTGGAAAGACTGTAGTGGACAGAACAAAGTGGAGACTATAGTGGAAAGACTAAAGTGGACAGAGAATAGTGGAAAGACTAAAGTGGACAGACTATAGTGGAAAGACTGTAGTGGACAGACTGTAGTGGACAGAGAATAGTGGAAAGACTAAAGTGGACAGACTATAGTGGAAAGACTGTAGTGGACAGAATAAAGTGGAGACTATAGTGGAAAGACTAAAGTGGACAGAGAATAGTGGAAAGACTAAAGTGGACAGACTAAAGTGGACAGACTATAGAGGAAAGACTATAGTGGAAAGACTGTAGTGGACAGAATAAAGTGGAGACTATAGTGGACAGAATAAAGTGGAAAGACTAAAGTGGAAAGACTAAAGTGGATAGACTATAGTGGAAAGTCTATAGTGGAAAGACTGTAGTAGACAGAATAAAGTGGAGACTATAGTGGAAAGACTAAAGTGGAAAGACTAAAGTGGACAGACTTTAGTGGAAAGACTATAGTGGAAAAACTGTAGTGGACAGAATAAAGTGGAGAGTATAGTGGAAAGACTAAAGTGGACAGCGAATAGTGGAAAGACTAAAGTGGACAGACTATAGTGGAAAGACTAAAGTGGACAGACTAAAGTGGAAAGACTAAAGTGGAAAGACTAAAGTGGACAGACTATAGTGGAAAGACTATAGTGGAAAGACTGTAGTGGACAGAATAAAGTGGAGAGTATAGTGGAAAGACTAAAGTGGACAGAGAATAGTGGAAAGACTAAAGTGGACAGACTATAGTGGAAAGACTAGAGTTGAAAGACTGTAGTGGACAGAATAAAGTGGAGACTATAGTGAAAAGACTAAAGTGGACAGAGAATAGTGGAAAGACTAAAGTGGACAGACTATAGTGGAAAGACTAAAGTGAACAGACTAAAGTGGAAAGACTAAAGTGGAAAGACTAAAGTGGACAGACTTTAGTGGAAAGACTATAGTGGAAAAACTGTAGTGGACAGAATAAAGTGGAGAGTATAGTGGAAAGACTAAAGTGGACAGAGAATAGTGGAAAGACTAAAGTGGACAGACTATAGTGGAAAGACTAAAGTGGACAGACTAAAGTGGAAAGACTAAAGTGGAAAGACTAAAAAGGACAGACTATAGTGGAAAGAATATAGTGGAAAGACTGTAGTGAACAGAATAAAGTGGAGAGTATAGTGGAAAGACTAAAGTGGACAGAGAATAGTGGAAAGACTAAAGTGGACAGACTATAGTGGAAAGACTATAGTGGAAAGACTGTAGTGGATAGAATAAAGTGGAGACTATAGTGGAAAGCTAAAGTAGACAGAGAATAGTGGAAAGACTAAAGTGGAAAGACTGTAGTGGACAAAATAAAGTGGAGACTATAGTGGAAAGACTAAAGTGGACAGAGAATAGTGGAAAGAATAAAGTGGACAGACTATAGTGGAAAGACTATAGTGGAAAGACTGTAGTGGACAGAAAAATTTGGAGACTATAGTGGAAAGAATAAAGTGGACAGAGAATAATGGAAAGACTAAAGTGGACAGACTATAGTGGAAAGACTAAAGTGGACAGACTAAAGTGGACAGAGAATAGTGGAAAGACTGAAGTAGACAGACTATAGTGGAAAGACTATAGTGGAAAGACTGTAGTGGACGGAATAAAGTGGAGACTATAGTGGAAAAACTAAAGTGGACAGAGAATAGTGGAAAGAATAAAGTGGACAGACTATAGTGGAAAGACTATAGTGGAAAGACTGTAGTGGACAGAATAATTTGGAGACTATAGTGGAAAGAATAAAGTGGACAGAGAATAATGGAAAGACTAAAGTGGACAGACTATAGTGGAAAGACTAAAGTGGACAGACTAAAGTGGAAAGACTAAAGTGGAAAGACTAAAGTGGACAGACTATAGTGGAAAGACTATAGTGGAAAGACTGTAGTGGACAGAATAAAGTGGAGAGTATAGTGGAAAGACTAAAGTGGACAGAGAATAGTGGAAAGACTAAAGTGGACAGACTATAGTGGAAAGTCTGTAGTGTTCAGAATAAAGTGGAGACTATAGTGGAAAGATTAAAGTAGACAGAGAATAGTGGAAAGACTAAAGTGGAAAGACTGTAGTGGACAAAATAAAGTGGAGACTATAGTGGAAAGACTAAAGTGGAAAGACTAAAGTGGAAAGACTATAGTGGAAAGACTATAGTGGAAAGACTGTAGTGGACAGAATAAAGTGGAGACTATAGTGGAAAGACTAAAGTGGACAGAGAATAGTGGAAAGACTAAAGTGGACAGACTATAGTGGAAAGACTATAGTGGAAAGACTGTAGTGGACAGAATAAAGTGGAGACTCTAGTGGAAAGACTGAATTGGAAAGACTAAAGTGGATAGACTATAGTGGAAAGAATAAGTGGACAGACTAAAGTGGAAAAACTAAAGTGGAAAGACTAAAGTGGACAGACTATAGAGGAAAGACTATAGTGGAAAGACTGTAGTGGACAGAATAAAGTGGAGACTATAGTGGACAGAATAAAGTGGAAAGAATAAAGTGGAAAGACTAAAGTGGATAGACTATAGTGGAAAGTCTATAGTGGAAAGACTGTAGTGGACAGAACAAAGTGGAGACTATAGTGGAAAGACTAAAGTGGACAGAGAATAGTGGAAAGACTAAAGTGGACAGACTATAGTGGAAAGACTGTAGTGGACAGACTGTAGTGGACAGAGAATAGTGGAAAGACTAAAGTGGACAGACTATAGTGGAAAGACTGTAGTGGACAGAATCAAGTGGAGACTATAGTGGAAAGACTAAAGTGGACAGAGAATAGTGGAAAGACTAAAGTGGACAGACTATAGTGGAAAGACTAAAGTGGACAGACTAAAGTGGAAAGACTAAAGTGGAAAGACTAAAGTGGACAGACTATAGTGGAAAGACTATAGTTGAAAGACTGTAGTGGACAGGATAAAATGGAGAGTATAGTGAAAAGACTAAAGTGGACAGAGAATAGTGGAAAGACTAAAGTGGACAGACTATAGTGGAAAGACTAAATTGGACAGACTAAAGTGGAAAGACTAAAGTGGAAAGACTAAAGTGGACAGAAAATATTGGAAAGAATAAAGTGGACAGACTATAGTGGAAAGACTATAGTGGAAAGACTGTAGTGGACAGAATAAAGTGGAGACTATAGTAGAAAGACTAAAGTAGACAGAGAATGGTGGAAAGACTAAAGTGGAAAGACTGTAGTGGACAAAATAAAGTGGAGACTATAGTGGAAAGACTAAAGTGGAAAGACTAAAGTGGAAAGACTATAGTGGAAAGACTATAGTGAAAAGACTGTAGTGGACAGAATAAAGTGGAGACTATAGTGGAAAGACTAAAGTGGACAGAGAATAGTGGAAAGACTAAAGTGGACAGACTATAGTGGAAAGACTGTAGTGGACAGAATAAAGTGGAGACTATAGTGGAAAGACTAAAGTGGACAGAAAATAGTGGAAAGACTAAAGTGGACCGACTATAGTGGAAAAGCCATAGTGGACAGACTATAGTGGAAAGACTAAAATGGACAGACTAAAGTGGAAAGACTAAAGTGGACAGACTAAAGTGGAAAGACTAAAGTCGAAAGACTAAAGTGGACAGACTATAGTGGAAAGACTGTAGTGGACAGAATAAAATGGAGAGTAGAGTGGAAAGACTAAAGTGGACAGAGAATAGTGGAAAGACTAAAGTGGACAGACTATAGTGGAAAGACTATAGTGGAAAGACTGTAGTGGACAGAATAAAGTGGAGACTATAGTGGAAAGACTAAAGTAGACAGAGAATAGTTGAAAGACTATAGTGAAAAGACTGTAGTGGACAGAATAAAGTGGAGAGTATAGTGGAAAGACTAAAGTGGACAGAGAATAGTGGAAAGACTAAAGTGGACAGACTAAAGTGGACAGACTATAGAGGAAAGACTATAGTGGAAAGACTGTAGTGGACAGAATAAAGTGGAGACTATAGTGGAAAGACTAAAGTGGACAGAGAATAGTGGAAAGACTAAAGTGGACAGACTAAAGTGGACAGACTATAGAGGAAAGACTATAGTGGAAAGACTGTAGTGGACAGAATAAAGTGGAGACTATAGTGGACAGAATAAAGTGGAAAGACTAAAGTGGAAAGACTAAAGTGGATAGACTATAGTGGAAAGTCTATAGTGGAAAGACTAAAGTGGACAGACTTTAGTGGAAAGACTATAGTGGAAAAACTGTAGTGGACAGAATAAAGTGGAGAGTATAGTGGAAAGACTAAAGTGGACAGCGAATAGTGGAAAGACTAAAGTGGACAGACTATAGTGGAAAGACTAAAGTGGACAGACTAAAGTGGAAAGACTAAAGTGGAAAGACTAAAGTGGACAGACTATAGTGGAAAGACTACAGTGGAAAGACTGTAGTGGACAGAATAAAGTGGAGAGTATAGTGGAAAGACTAAAGTGGACAGAGAATAGTGGAAAGACTAAAGTGGACAGACTATAGTGGAAATACTGTAGTGGACAGAGAATAGTGGAAAGACTAAAGTGGACAGACTATAGTGGAAAGACTAAAGTGGAAAGACTAAAGTGGACAGACTTTAGTGGAAAGACTATAGTGGAAAAACTGTAGTGGACAGAATAAAGTGGAGAGTATAGTGGAAAGACTAAAGTGGACAGCGAATAGTGGAAAGACTAAAGTGGACAGACTATAGTGGAAAGACTAAAGTGGACAGACTAAAGTGGAAAGACTAAAGTGGAAAGACTAAAGTGGACAGACTATAGTGGAAAGACTATAGTGGAAAGACTGTAGTGGACAGAATAAAGTGGAGAGTATAGTGGAAAGACTAAAGTGGACAGAGAATAGTGGAAAGATTAAAGTGGACAGACTATAGTGGAAAGACTATAGTTGAAAGACTGTAGTGGACAGAATAAAGTGGAGACTATAGTGAAAAGACTAAAGTGGACAGAGAATAGTGGAAAGACTAAAGTGGACAGACTATAGTGGAAAGACTAAAGTGAACAGACTAAAGTGGAAAGACTAAAGTGGAAAGACTAAAGTGGACAGACTTTAGTGGAAAGACTATAGTGGAAAAACTGTAGTGGACAGAATAAAGTGGAGAGTATAGTGGAAAGACTAAAGTGGACAGAGAATAGTGGAAAGACTAAAGTGGACAGACTATAGTGGAAAGACTAAAGTGGACAGACTAAAGTGGAAAGACTAAAGTGGAAAGACTAAAAAGGACAGACTATAGTGGAAAGAATATGGTGGAAAGACTGTAGTGAACAGAATAAAGTGGAGAGTATAGTGGAAAGACTAAAGTGGACAGAGAATAGTGGAAAGACTAAAGTGGACAGACTATAGTGGAAAGACTATAGTGGAAAGACTGTAGTGGATAGAATAAAGTGGAGACTATAGTGGAAAGCTAAAGTAGACAGAGAATAGTGGAAAGACTAAAGTGGAAAGACTGTAGTGGACAAAATAAAGTGGAGACTATAGTGGAAAGACTAAAGTGGACAGAGAATAGTGGAAAGAATAAAGTGGACAGACTATAGTGGAAAGACTATAGTGGAAAGACTGTAGTGGACAGAATAATTTGGAGACTATAGTGGAAAGAATAAAGTGGACAGAGAATAATGGAAAGACTAAAGTGGACAGACTATAGTGGAAAGACTAAAGTGGACAGACTAAAGTGGACAGAGAATAGTGGAAAGACTGAAGTAGACAGACTATAGTGGAAAGACTATAGTGGAAAGACTGTAGTGGACGGAATAAAGTGGAGACTATAGTGGAAAGACTAAAGTGGACAGAGAATAGTGGAAAGAATAAAGTGGACAGACTATAGTGGAAAGACTATAGTGGAAAGACTGTAGTGGACAGAATAATTTGGAGACTATAGTGGAAAGAATAAAGTGGACAGAGAATAATGGAAAGACTAAAGTGGACAGACTATAGTGGAAAGGCTAAAGTGGACAGACTAAAGTGGAAAGACTAAAGTGGAAAGACTAAAGTGGACAGACTATAGTGGAAAGACTATAGTGGAAAGACTGTAGTGGACAGAATAAAGTGGAGAGTATAGTGGAAAGACTAAAGTGGACAGAGAATAGTGGAAAGACTAAAGTGGACAGACTATAGTGGAAAGTCTGTAGTGTTCAGAATAAAGTGGAGACTATAGTGGAAAGATTAAAGTAGACAGAGAATAGTGGAAAGACTAAAGTGGAAAGACTGTAGTGGACAAAATAAAGTGGAGACTATAGTGGAAAGACTAAAGTGGAAAGACTAAAGTGGAAAGACTATAGTGGAAAGACTATAGTGGAAAGACTGTAGTGGACAGAATAAAGTGGAGACTATAGTGGAAAGACTAAAGTGGACAGAGAATAGTGGAAAGACTAAAGTGGACAGACTATAGTGGAAAGACTATAGTGGAAAGACTGTAGTGGACAGAATAAAGTGGAGACTATAGTGGAAAGACTGAATTGGAAAGACTAAAGTGGATAGACTATAGTGGAAAGAATAAGTGGACAGACTAAAGTGGAAAAACTAAAGTGGAAAGACTAAAGTGGACAGACTATAGAGGAAAGACTATAGTGGAAAGACTGTAGTGGACAGAATAAAGTGGAGACTATAGTGGACAGAATAAAGTGGAAAGAATAAAGTGGAAAGACTAAAGTGGATAGACTATAGTGGAAAGTCTATAGTGGAAAGACTGTAGTGGACAGAACAAAGTGGAGACTATAGTGGAAAGACTAAAGTGGACAGAGAATAGTGGAAAGACTAAAGTGGACAGACTATAGTGGAAAGACTGTAGTGGACAGACTGTAGTGGACAGAGAATAGTGGAAAGACTAAAGTGGACAGACTATAGTGGAAAGACTGTAGTGGACAGAATCAAGTGGAGACTATAGTGGAAAGACTAAAGTGGACAGAGAATAGTGGAAAGACTAAAGTGGACAGACTATAGTGGAAAGACTAAAGTGGACAGACTAAAGTGGAAAGACTAAAGTGGAAAGACTAAAGTGGACAGACTATAGTGGAAAGAATATAGTTGAAAGACTGTAGTGGACAGGATAAAATGGAGAGTATAGTGAAAAGACTAAAGTGGACAGAGAATAGTGGAAAGACTAAAGTGGACAGACTATAGTGGAAAGACTAAATTGGACAGACTAAAGTGGAAAGACTAAAGTGGAAAAACTAAAGTGGACAGAGAATATTGGAAAGAATAAAGTGGACAGACTATAGTGGAAAGACTATAGTGGAAAGACTGTAGTGGACAGAATAAAGTGGAGACTATAGTAGAAAGACTAAAGTAGACAGAGAATGGTGGAAAGACTAAAGTGGAAAGACTGTAGTGGACAAAATAAAGTGGAGACTATAGTGGAAAGACTAAAGTGGAAAGACTAAAGTGGAAAGACTATAGTGGAAAGACTATAGTGAAAAGACTGTAGTGGACAGAATAAAGTGGAGACTATAGTGGAAAGACTAAAGTGGACAGAGAATAGTGGAAAGACTAAAGTGGACAGACTATAGTGGAAAGACTGTAGTGGACAGAATAAAGTGGAGACTATAGTGGAAAGACTAAAGTGGACAGAAAATAGTGGAAAGACTAAAGTGGACCGACTATAGTGGAAAAGCCATAGTGGACAGACTATAGTGGAAAGACTAAAATGGACAGACTAAAGTGGAAAGACTAAAGTGGACAGACTAAAGTGGAAAGACTAAAGTCGAAAGACTAAAGTGGACAGACTATAGTGGAAAGACTATAGTGGAAAGACTGTAGTGGACAGAATAAAATGGAGAGTAGAGTGGAAAGACTAAAGTGGACAGAGAATAGTGGAAAGACTAAAGTGGACAGACTATAGTGGAAAGACTATAGTGGAAAGACTGTAGTGGACAGAATAAAGTGGAGACTATAGTGGAAAGACTAAAGTAGACAGAGAATAGTTGAAAGACTATAGTGAAAAGACTGTAGTGGACAGAATAAAGTGGAGAGTATAGTGGAAAGACTAAAGTGGACAGAGAATAGTGGATAGACTAAAGTGGACAGACTATAGTGGAAAGACTAAAGTGGACAGACTAAAGTGGAAAGACTAAAGTGGAAAGACTAAAGTTGACAGACTATAGTGGAAAGAATATAGTGGAAAGACTGTAGTGGACAGAATAAAGTGGAGAGTATAGTGGAAAGACTAAAGTGGACAGAGAGTAGTGGAAAGACTAAAGTGGACAGACTATAGTGGAAAGACTATAGTGGAAAGACAGTAGTGGACAGAATAAAGTGGAGACTATAGTGGAAAGACTAAAGTGGACAGAGAATAGTGGAAAGACTAAAGTGGACAGACTATAGTGGAAAGACTAAAGTGAACAGACTAAAGTGGAAAGACTAAAGTGGAAAGACTAAAGTGGACAGACTATAGTGGAAAGACTATAGTGGACAGAATAAAGTGGAGACTATAGTGGAAAGACTAAAGGGGACAGAGAATAGTGGAAAGACTAAAGTGGACAGACTATAGTGGAAAGACTATAGTGGAAAGACTGTAGTGGACAGAATAAAGTGGAGACTATAGTGGAAAGACTAAAGTGGACAGAGAATAGTGGAAAGACTAAAGTGGACAGATTATATTGGAAAGTCTATAGTGGAAAGACTGTAGTGGACAGAATAAAGTGGAGACTATAGTGGAAAGAATAAAGTGGACAGAGAATAGTGGAAAGACTAAAGTGGACAGACCATAGTGGAAAGACTAAAGTGGACAGACTAAAGTGGAAAGAGAACAGTGTAGTGGACAAAATAAAGTGGAGACTATAGTGGAAAGACTAAAGTGGAAAGACTAAAGTGGAAAGACTATAGTGGAAAGACTATAGTGGAAAGACTGTAGTGGACAGAATAAAGTGGAGACTATAGTGGAAAGACTAAAGTGGACAGAGAATAGTGGAAAGACTAAAGTGGACAGACTATAGTGGAAAGACTATAGTGGAAAGACTGTAGTGGACAGAATAAAGTGGAGACTATAGTGGAAAGACTGAATTGGAAAGACTAAAGTGGATAGACTATAGTGGAAAGAATAAGTGGACAGACTAAAGTGGAAAAACTAAAGTGGAAAGACTAAAGTGGACAGACTATAGAGGAAAGACTATAGTGGAAAGACTGTAGTGGACAGAATAAAGTGGAGACTATAGTGGACAGAATAAAGTGGAAAGAATAAAGTGGAAAGACTAAAGTGGATAGACTATAGTGGAAAGTCTATAGTGGAAAGACTGTAGTGGACAGAACAAAGTGGAGACTATAGTGGAAAGACTAAAGTGGACAGAGAATAGTGGAAAGACTAAAGTGGACAGACTATAGTGGAAAGACTGTAGTGGACAGACTGTAGTGGACAGAGAATAGTGGAAAGACTAAAGTGGACAGACTATAGTGGAAAGACTGTAGTGGACAGAATCAAGTGGAGACTATAGTGGAAAGACTAAAGTGGACAGAGAATAGTGGAAAGACTAAAGTGGACAGACTATAGTGGAAAGACTAAAGTGGACAGACTAAAGTGGAAAGACTAAAGTGGAAAGACTAAAGTGGACAGACTATAGTGGAAAGAATATAGTTGAAAGACTGTAGTGGACAGGATAAAATGGAGAGTATAGTGAAAAGACTAAAGTGGACAGAGAATAGTGGAAAGACTAAAGTGGACAGACTATAGTGGAAAGACTAAATTGGACAGACTAAAGTGGAAAGACTAAAGTGGAAAGACTAAAGTGGACAGAGAATATTGGAAAGAATAAAGTGGACAGACTATAGTGGAAAGACTATAGTGGAAAGACTGTAGTGGACAGAATAAAGTGGAGACTATAGTAGAAAGACTAAAGTAGACAGAGAATGGTGGAAAGACTAAAGTGGAAAGACTGTAGTGGACAAAATAAAGTGGAGACTATAGTGGAAAGACTAAAGTGGAAAGACTAAAGTGGAAAGACTATAGTGGAAAGACTATAGTGAAAAGACTGTAGTGGACAGAATAAAGTGGAGACTATAGTGGAAAGACTAAAGTGGACAGAGAATAGTGGAAAGACTAAAGTGGACAGACTATAGTGGAAAGACTGTAGTGGACAGAATAAAGTGGAGACTATAGTGGAAAGACTAAAGTGGACAGAAAATAGTGGAAAGACTAAAGTGGACCGACTATAGTGGAAAAGCCATAGTGGACAGACTATAGTGGAAAGACTAAAATGGACAGACTAAAGTGGAAAGACTAAAGTGGACAGACTAAAGTGGAAAGACTAAAGTCGAAAGACTAAAGTGGACAGACTATAGTGGAAAGACTATAGTGGAAAGACTGTAGTGGACAGAATAAAATGGAGAGTAGAGTGGAAAGACTAAAGTGGACAGAGAATAGTGGAAAGACTAAAGTGGACAGACTATAGTGGAAAGACTATAGTGGACAGAATAAAGTGGAGACTATAGTGGAAAGACTAAAGGGGACAGAGAATAGTGGAAAGACTAAAGTGGACAGACTATAGTGGAAAGACTATAGTGGAAAGACTGTAGTGGACAGAATAAAGTGGAGACTATAGTGGAAAGACTAAAGTGGACAGAGAATAGTGGAAAGACTAAAGTGGACAGATTATATTGGAAAGTCTATAGTGGAAAGACTGTAGTGGACAGAATAAAGTGGAGACTATAGTGGAAAGAATAAAGTGGACAGAGAATAGTGGAAAGACTAAAGTGGACAGACCATAGTGGAAAGACTAAAGTGGACAGACTAAAGTGGAAAGAGAACAGTGTAGTGGACAAAATAAAGTGGAGACTATAGTGGAAAGACTAAAGTGGAAAGACTAAAGTGGAAAGACTATAGTGGAAAGACTATAGTGGAAAGACTGTAGTGGACAGAATAAAGTGGAGACTATAGTGGAAAGACTAAAGTGGACAGAGAATAGTGGAAAGACTAAAGTGGACAGACTATAGTGGAAAGACTATAGTGGAAAGACTGTAGTGGACAGAATAAAGTGGAGACTATAGTGGAAAGACTGAATTGGAAAGACTAAAGTGGATAGACTATAGTGGAAAGAATAAGTGGACAGACTAAAGTGGAAAAACTAAAGTGGAAAGACTAAAGTGGACAGACTATAGAGGAAAGACTATAGTGGAAAGACTGTAGTGGACAGAATAAAGTGGAGACTATAGTGGACAGAATAAAGTGGAAAGAATAAAGTGGAAAGACTAAAGTGGATAGACTATAGTGGAAAGTCTATAGTGGAAAGACTGTAGTGGACAGAACAAAGTGGAGACTATAGTGGAAAGACTAAAGTGGACAGAGAATAGTGGAAAGACTAAAGTGGACAGACTATAGTGGAAAGACTGTAGTGGACAGACTGTAGTGGACAGAGAATAGTGGAAAGACTAAAGTGGACAGACTATAGTGGAAAGACTGTAGTGGACAGAATCAAGTGGAGACTATAGTGGAAAGACTAAAGTGGACAGAGAATAGTGGAAAGACTAAAGTGGACAGACTATAGTGGAAAGACTAAAGTGGACAGACTAAAGTGGAAAGACTAAAGTGGAAAGACTAAAGTGGACAGACTATAGTGGAAAGAATATAGTTGAAAGACTGTAGTGGACAGGATAAAATGGAGAGTATAGTGAAAAGACTAAAGTGGACAGAGAATAGTGGAAAGACTAAAGTGGACAGACTATAGTGGAAAGACTAAATTGGACAGACTAAAGTGGAAAGACTAAAGTGGAAAGACTAAAGTGGACAGAGAATATTGGAAAGAATAAAGTGGACAGACTATAGTGGAAAGACTATAGTGGAAAGACTGTAGTGGACAGAATAAAGTGGAGACTATAGTAGAAAGACTAAAGTAGACAGAGAATGGTGGAAAGACTAAAGTGGAAAGACTGTAGTGGACAAAATAAAGTGGAGACTATAGTGGAAAGACTAAAGTGGAAAGACTAAAGTGGAAAGACTATAGTGGAAAGACTATAGTGAAAAGACTGTAGTGGACAGAATAAAGTGGAGACTATAGTGGAAAGACTAAAGTGGACAGAGAATAGTGGAAAGACTAAAGTGGACAGACTATAGTGGAAAGACTGTAGTGGACAGAATAAAGTGGAGACTATAGTGGAAAGACTAAAGTGGACAGAAAATAGTGGAAAGACTAAAGTGGACCGACTATAGTGGAAAAGCCATAGTGGACAGACTATAGTGGAAAGACTAAAATGGACAGACTAAAGTGGAAAGACTAAAGTGGACAGACTAAAGTGGAAAGACTAAAGTCGAAAGACTAAAGTGGACAGACTATAGTGGAAAGACTATAGTGGAAAGACTGTAGTGGACAGAATAAAATGGAGAGTAGAGTGGAAAGACTAAAGTGGACAGAGAATAGTGGAAAGACTAAAGTGGACAGACTATAGTGGAAAGACTATAGTGGAAAGACTGTAGTGGACAGAATAAAGTGGAGACTATAGTGGAAAGACTAAAGTAGACAGAGAATAGTTGAAAGACTATAGTGAAAAGACTGTAGTGGACAGAATAAAGTGGAGAGTATAGTGGAAAGACTAAAGTGGACAGAGAATAGTGGATAGACTAAAGTGGACAGACTATAGTGGAAAGACTAAAGTGGACAGACTAAAGTGGAAAGACTAAAGTGGAAAGACTAAAGTGGACAGACTATAGTGGAAAGAATATAGTGGAAAGACTGTAGTGGACAGAATAAAGTGGAGAGTATAGTGGAAAGACTAAAGTGGACAGAGAGTAGTAGAAAGACTAAAGTGGACAGACTATAGTGGAAAGACTATAGTGGAAAGACTGTAGTGGACAGAATAAAGTGGAGACTATAGTGGAAAGACTAAAGTGGACAGAGAATAGTGGAAAGACTAAAGTGGACAGACTATAGTGGAAAGACTAAAGTGAACAGACTAAAGTGGAAAGACTAAAGTGGAAAGACTAAAGTGGACAGACTATAGTGGAAAGACTATAGTGGACAGAATAAAGTGGAGACTATAGTGGAAAGACTAAAGGGGACAGAGAATAGTGGAAAGACTAAAGTGGACAGACTATAGTGGAAAGACTATAGTGGAAAGACTGTAGTGGACAGAATAAAGTGGAGACTATAGTGGAAAGACTAAAGTGGACAGAGAATAGTGGAAAGACTAAAGTGGACAGATTATATTGGAAAGTCTATAGTGGAAAGACTGTAGTGGACAGAATAAAGTGGAGACTATAGTGGAAAGAATAAAGTGGACAGAGAATAGTGGAAAGACTAAAGTGGACAGACTATAGTGGAAAGACTAAAGTGGACAGACTAAAGTGGAAAGAGAAAAGTGGAAAGACTAAAGTGGACAGACTATAGTGGAAAGACTATAGCGGAAAGACTGTAGTGGACAGAATAAAGTGGAGACTATAGTGGAAAGACAAAAGTAGACAGAGAATAGTGGAAAGACTAAAGTGGAAAGACTTTAGTGGACTAAATAAAGTGGAGACTATAGTGGAAAGACTAAAGTGGAAAGACTAAAGTGGAAAGACTATAGTGAAAAGACTATAGTGGAAAGACTGTAGTGGAAAGACTAAAGTGGACAGACTAAAGTGGAAAGACCAAAGTGGACAGACTAAAGTGGAAAGACTAAATTGGAAAGACTAAAGTGGACAGACTATAGTGGAAAGACTATAGTGGAAAGACTGTAGTGGACAGAATAAAGTGGAGAGTATAGTGGAAAGACTAAAGTGGACAGAGAATAGTGGAAAGACTAAAGTGGACAGACTATAGTGGAAAGACTATAGTGGAAAGACTGTAGTGGAAAGACTAAAGTGGACAGAGAATAGTGGAAAGATTAAAGTGGACAGACTATAGTGGAAAGACTATAGTGGAAAAACTGTAGTGGACAGAATAAAGTGGAGACTATAGTGGAAAGACTAAAGTGGACTGAGAATAGTGGAAAGACTAAAGTGGACAGACTATAGTGGAAAGACTATAGTGGAAAGACTGTGGTGGACATAATAAAGTGGAGACTTTAGTGGAAAGACTAAAGTGGACAGAGGATAGTGGAAAGACTAAAGTGGACAGACTATAGTGGAAAGACTATAGTGGAAAGACTAAAGTGGACAGACTAAAGTGGAAAGACTAAAGTGGACAGACTAAAGTGGAAAGACTAAAGTGGAAAGACTAAAGTGGAGACTATAGTGGAAAGACTAAAGTGGACAGAGAATAGTGGAAAGACTAAAGTGGACAGACTATAGTGGAAAGACTATAGTGGAAAGACTGTAGTGGACAGCATAAAGTGGAGACTTTAGTGGAAAGACTAAAGTGGACAGAGAATAGTGGAAAGACTAAAGTGGAAAGACTATAGTGGAAAGACTATAGTGGACAGACTATAGTGGAAAGACTAAAGTGGACAGACTAAAGTGGAAAGACTAAACTGGACAGACTAAAGTGGAAAGACTAAAGTGGAGACTATAGTGGAAAGACTAAAGTGGACAGAGAATAGTGGAAAGACTAAAGTAGACAGACTATAGTGGAAAGACTATAGTGGAAAGACTGTAGTGGACAGAATAAAGTGGAGACTATAGTGGAAAGACTAAAGTGGACAGAGAATAGTGGAAAGACTATAGTGGAAAGACTGTAGTGGACAGAATAAAGTGGAGAGTATAGTGGAAAGACTAAAGTGGACAGAGAATAGTGGAAAGACTAAAGTGGACAGACTAAAGTGGAAAGACTAAAGTGGACAGACTAAAGTAGAGACTAAAGTGGAAAGACTAAAGTGGACAGACTATAGTGGAAAGACTATAGTGGAAAGACTGTAGTGGACAGAATAAAGTGGAGAGTATAGTGGAAAGACTAAAGTGGACAGAGAATAGTGGAAAGACTAAAGTGGACAGACTATAGTGGAAAGACTAAAGTGGAAAGACTGTATTGGACAGAATAAAGTGGAGACTATAGTGGAAAGACTAAAGTGGATAGAGAATAGTGGAAAGACTAAAGTGGACAGACTATAGTGGAAAGACTATAGTGGAAAGACTGTAGTGGACAGAATAAAGTGGAGACTATAGTGGAAAGACTAAAGTGGACAGAGAATAGTGGAAAGACTAAAGTGGACAGATTATAGTGGAAAGTCTATAGTGGAAAGACTGTAGTGGACAGAATAAAGTGGAGACTATAGTGGAAAGAATAAAGTGGACAGAGAATAGTGGAAAGACTAAAGTGGACAGACTATAGTGGAAAGACTATAGTGGAAAGACTGTAGTGGACAGAATAAAGTGGAGACTATAGTGGAAAGACTAAAGTAGACAGAGAATAGTGGAAAGACTAAAGTGGAAAGACTGTAGTGGACAGAATAAAGTGGAGACTATAGTGGAAAGACTAAAGTAGACAGAGAATAGTGGAAAGACTAAAGTGGAAAGACTGTAGTGGACAGAATAAAGTGGAGACTATAGTGGAAAGACTAAAGTGGACAGAGAATAGTGGAAAGACTAAAGTGGACAGACTATAGTGGAAAGACTATAGTGGAAAGACTAAAGTGGACAGACTAAAGTGGAAAGACTAAAGTGGAAAGACTAAAGTGGACAGACTATAGTGGAAAGACTATAGTGGAAAGACTGTAGTGGACAGAATAAAGTGGAGACGATAGTGGAAAAGACTAAAGTGGACAGAGAATAGTGGAAAGACTAAAGTGGACAGACTATAGTGGAAAGACTATAGTGGAAAGACTGTAGTGGACAGAATAAAGTGGAGACTATAGTGGAAAGACTAAAGTGGACAGAGAATAGTGGAAAGACTAAAGTGGACAGATTATAGTGGAAAGTCTATAGTGGAAAGACTGTAGTGGACAGAATAAAGTGGAGACTATAGTGGAAAGAAGAAAGTGGACAGAGAATAGTGGAAAGACTAAAGTGGACAGACTATAGTGGAAAGACTAAAGTGGACAGACTAAAGTGGAAAGAGAAAAGTGAAAGACTAAAGTGGACAGACTATAGTGGAAAGACTATAGCGGAAAGACTGTAGTGGACAGAATAAAGTGGAGACTATAGTGGAAAGACAAAAGTAGACAGAGAATAGTGGAAAGACTAAAGTGGAAAGACTTTAGTGGACTAAATAAAGTGGAGACTATAGTGGAAAGACTAAAGTGGAAAGACTAAAGTGAAAGACTATAGTGAAAAGACTATAGTGGAAAGACTGTAGTGGACAGAATAAAGTGGAGACTATAGTGGACAGACTAAAGTGGACAGAGAATAGTGGAAAGACTAAAGTGGACAGACTAAAGTGAAAGACCAAAGTGGACAGACTAAAGTGGAAAGACTAAATTGGAAAGACTAAAGTGGACAGACTATAGTGGAAAGACTATAGTGGAAAGACTGTAGTGGACAGAATAAAGTGGAGAGTATAGTGGAAAGACTAAAGTTGACAGAGAATAGTGGAAAGACTAAAGTGGACAGACTATAGTGGAAAGACTATAGTGGAAAGACTGTAGTGGAAAGACTAAAGTGGACAGAGAATAGTGGAAAGATTAAAGTGGACAGACTATAGTGGAAAGACTATAGTGGAAAAACTGTAGTGGAAAGAATAAAGTGGAGACTATAGTGGAAAGACTAAAGTGGACTGAGAATAGTGGAAAGACTAAAGTGGACGGACTATAGTGGAAAGACTATAGTGGAAAGACTATAGTGTAAAGACTGTAGTGGACATAATAAAGTGGAGACTATAGTGGAAAGACTAAAGTGGACAGAGAATAGTGGAAAGACTAAATTGGACAGACTATAGTGGAAAGACGATAGTGGAAAGACTAAAGTGGACAGACTAAAGTTGAAAGACTAAAGTGGACAGACTAAAGTGGAAAGACCAAAGTGGACAGACTAAAGTGGAAAGACTAAATTGGAAAGACTAAAGTGGACAGACTATAGTGGAAAGACTATAGTGGAAAGACTGTAGTGGACAGAATAAAGTGGAGAGTATAGTGGAAAGACTAAAGTGGACAGAGAATAGTGGAAAGACTAAAGTGGACAGACTATAGTGGAAAGACTATAGTGGAAAGACTGTAGTGGAAAGACTAAAGTGGACAGAGAATAGTGGAAAGATTAAAGTGGACAGACTATAGTGGAAAGACTATAGTGGAAAAACTGTAGTGGACAGAATAAAGTGGAGACTATAGTGGAAAGACTAAAGTGGACTGAGAATAGTGGAAAGACTAAAGTGGACAGACTATAGTGGAAAGACTATAGTGGAAAGACTGTGGTGGACATAATAAAGTGGAGACTTTAGTGGAAAGACTAAAGTGGACAGAGGATAGTGGAAAGACTAAAGTGGACAGACTATAGTGGAAAGACTATAGTGGAAAGACTAAAGTGGACAGACTAAAGTGGAAAGACTAAAGTGGACAGACTAAAGTGGAAAGACTAAAGTGGAAAGACTAAAGTGGAGACTATAGTGGAAAGACTAAAGTGGACAGAGAATAGTGGAAAGACTAAAGTGGACAGACTATAGTGGAAAGACTATAGTGGAAAGACTGTAGTGGACAGCATAAAGTGGAGACTTTAGTGGAAAGACTAAAGTGGACAGAGAATAGTGGAAAGACTAAAGTGGAAAGACTATAGTGGAAAGACTATAGTGGACAGACTATAGTGGAAAGACTAAAGTGGACAGACTAAAGTGGAAAGACTAAACTGGACAGACTAAAGTGGAAAGACTAAAGTGGAGACTATAGTGGAAAGACTAAAGTGGACAGAGAATAGTGGAAAGACTAAAGTAGACAGACTATAGTGGAAAGACTATAGTGGAAAGACTGTAGTGGACAGAATAAAGTGGAGACTATAGTGGAAAGACTAAAGTGGACAGAGAATAGTGGAAAGACTATAGTGGAAAGACTGTAGTGGACAGAATAAAGTGGAGAGTATAGTGGAAAGACTAAAGTGGACAGAGAATAGTGGAAAGACTAAAGTGGACAGACTAAAGTGGAAAGACTAAAGTGGACAGACTAAAGTAGAGACTAAAGTGGAAAGACTAAAGTGGACAGACTATAGTGGAAAGACTATAGTGGAAAGACTGTAGTGGACAGAATAAAGTGGAGAGTATAGTGGAAAGACTAAAGTGGACAGAGAATAGTGGAAAGACTAAAGTGGACAGACTATAGTGGAAAGACTAAAGTGGAAAGACTGTATTGGACAGAATAAAGTGGAGACTATAGTGGAAAGACTAAAGTGGATAGAGAATAGTGGAAAGACTAAAGTGGACAGACTATAGTGGAAAGACTATAGTGGAAAGACTGTAGTGGACAGAATAAAGTGGAGACTATAGTGGAAAGACTAAAGTGGACAGAGAATAGTGGAAAGACTAAAGTGGACAGATTATAGTGGAAAGTCTATAGTGGAAAGACTGTAGTGGACAGAATAAAGTGGAGACTATAGTGGAAAGAATAAAGTGGACAGAGAATAGTGGAAAGACTAAAGTGGACAGACTATAGTGGAAAGACTATAGTGGAAAGACTGTAGTGGACAGAATAAAGTGGAGACTATAGTGGAAAGACTAAAGTAGACAGAGAATAGTGGAAAGACTAAAGTGGAAAGACTGTAGTGGACAGAATAAAGTGGAGACTATAGTGGAAAGACTAAAGTAGACAGAGAATAGTGGAAAGACTAAAGTGGAAAGACTGTAGTGGACAGAATAAAGTGGAGACTATAGTGGAAAGACTAAAGTGGACAGAGAATAGTGGAAAGACTAAAGTGGACAGACTATAGTGGAAAGACTATAGTGGAAAGACTAAAGTGGACAGACTAAAGTGGAAAGACTAAAGTGGAAAGACTAAAGTGGACAGACTATAGTGGAAAGACTATAGTGGAAAGACTGTAGTGGACAGAATAAAGTGGAGACGATAGTGGAAAGACTAAAGTGGACAGAGAATAGTGGAAAGACTAAAGTGGACAGACTATAGTGGAAAGACTATAGTGGAAAGACTGTAGTGGACAGAATAAAGTGGAGACTATAGTGGAAAGACTAAAGTGGACAGAGAATAGTGGAAAGACTAAAGTGGACAGATTATAGTGGAAAGTCTATAGTGGAAAGACTGTAGTGGACAGAATAAAGTGGAGACTATAGTGGAAAGAAGAAAGTGGACAGAGAATAGTGGAAAGACTAAAGTGGACAGACTATAGTGGAAAGACTAAAGTGGACAGACTAAAGTGGAAAGAGAAAAGTGGAAAGACTAAAGTGGACAGACTATAGTGGAAAGACTATAGCGGAAAGACTGTAGTGGACAGAATAAAGTGGAGACTATAGTGGAAAGACAAAAGTAGACAGAGAATAGTGGAAAGACTAAAGTGGAAAGACTTTAGTGGACTAAATAAAGTGGAGACTATAGTGGAAAGACTAAAGTGGAAAGACTAAAGTGGAAAGACTATAGTGAAAAGACTATAGTGGAAAGACTGTAGTGGACAGAATAAAGTGGAGACTATAGTGGACAGACTAAAGTGGACAGAGAATAGTGGAAAGACTAAAGTGGACAGACTAAAGTGGAAAGACCAAAGTGGACAGACTAAAGTGGAAAGACTAAATTGGAAAGACTAAAGTGGACAGACTATAGTGGAAAGACTATAGTGGAAAGACTGTAGTGGACAGAATAAAGTGGAGAGTATAGTGGAAAGACTAAAGTTGACAGAGAATAGTGGAAAGACTAAAGTGGACAGACTATAGTGGAAAGACTATAGTGGAAAGACTGTAGTGGAAAGACTAAAGTGGACAGAGAATAGTGGAAAGATTAAAGTGGACAGACTATAGTGGAAAGACTATAGTGGAAAAACTGTAGTGGAAAGAATAAAGTGGAGACTATAGTGGAAAGACTAAAGTGGACTGAGAATAGTGGAAAGACTAAAGTGGACGGACTATAGTGGAAAGACTATAGTGGAAAGACTATAGTGTAAAGACTGTAGTGGACATAATAAAGTGGAGACTATAGTGGAAAGACTAAAGTGGACAGAGAATAGTGGAAAGACTAAATTGGACAGACTATAGTGGAAAGACGATAGTGGAAAGACTAAAGTGGACAGACTAAAGTTGAAAGACTAAAGTGGAAAGACTAAAGTGGAAAGACTAAAGTGGAAAGACTAAAGTGGAGACTATAGTGGAAAGACTAAAGTGGACAGAGAATAGTGGAAAGACTAAAGTGGACAGACTATAGTGGAAAGACTATAGTGGAAAGACTGTAGTGGACAGCATAAAGTGGAGACTTTAGTGGAAAGACTAAAGTGGACAGAGAATATTGGAAAGACTAAAGTGGAAAGACTATAGTGGAAAGACTATAGTGGACAGACTATAGTGGAAAGACTAAAGTGGACAGACTAAAGTGGAAAGACTAAACTGGACAGACTAAAGTGGAAAGACTAAAGTGGAGACTATAGTGGAAAGACTAAAGTGGACAGAGAATAGTGGAAAGACTAAAGTAGACAGACTATAGTGGAAAGACTATAGTGGAAAGACTGTAGTGAACAGAATAAAGTGGAGACTATAGTGGAAAGACTAAAGTGGACAGAGAATAGTGGAAAGACTATAGTGGAAAGACTGTAGTGGACAGAATAAAGTGGAGAGTATAGTGGAAAGACTAAAGTGGACAGAGAATAGTGGAAAGACTAAAGTGGACAGACTAAAGTGGAAAGACTAAAGTGGACAGACTAAAGTAGAGACTAAAGTGGAAAGACTAAAGTGGACAGACTAGAGTGGAAAGACTATAGTGGAAAGACTGTAGTGGACAGAATAAAGTGGAGAGTATAGTGGAAAGACTAAAGTGGACAGAGAATAGTGGAAAGACTAAAGTGGACAGACTATAGTGGAAAGACTAAAGTGGAAAGACTGTATTGGACAGAACAAAGTGGAGACTATAGTGGAAAGACTAAAGTAGAATAGTGGAAAGACTAAAGTGGAAAGACTGTAGTGGACCAAATAAAGTGGAGACTATAGTGGAAAGACTAAAGTGGAAAGACTAAAGTGGACAGACTATAGTGGAAAGACTATAGTGAAAAGACTGTAGTGGACAGAATAAAGTGGAGAGGATAGTGGAAAGACTAAAGTGGACAGAGAATAGTGGAAAGACTAAAGTGGACAGACTATAGTGGAAAGACTATAGTGGAAAGACTGTAGTGGACAAAATAAAGTGGACAGACTATAGTGGAAAGACTAAAGTGGACAGACTAAAGTGGAAAGACTAAAGTGGAAAGACTAAAGTGGACAGACTATAGTGGAAAGACTATAGTTGAAAGACTGTAGTGGACAGGATAAAATGGAGAGTATAGTGGAAAGACTAAAGTGGACAGAGAATAGTGGAAAGACTAAAGTGGACAGACTATAGTGGAAAGACTAAATTGGACAGACTAAAGTGGAAAGACTAAAGTGGAAAGACTAAAGTGGACAGAGAATAGTGGAAAGAATAAAGTGGACAGACTATAGTGGAAAGACTATAGTGGAAAGACTGTAGTGGACAGAATAAAGTGGAGACTATAGTAGAAAGACTAAAGTAGACAGAGAATGGTGGAAAGACTAAAGTGGAAAGACTGTAGTGGACAAAATAAAGTGGAGACTATAGTGGAAAGACTAAAGTGGAAAGACTAAAGTGGAAAGACTATAGTGGAAAGACTATAGTGAAAAGACTGTAGTGGACAGAATAAAGTGGAGACTATAGTGGAAAGACTAAAGTGGACAGAGAATAGTGGAAAGACTAAAGTGGACAGACTATAGTGGAAAAACTGTAGTGGACAGAATAAAGTGGAGACTATAGTGGAAAGACTAAAGTGGACAGAAAATAGTGGAAAGACTAAAGTGGACCGACTATAGTGGAAAAGCCATAGTGGACAGACTATAGTGGAAAGACTAAAGTGGACAGACTAAAGTGGAAAGACTAAAGTGGACAGACTAAAGTGGAAAGACTAAAGTCGAAAGACTAAAGTGGACAGACTATAGTGGAAAGACTATAGTGGAAAGACTGTAGTGGACAGAATAAAATGGAGAGTATAGTGGAAAGACTAAAGTGGACAGAGAATAGTGGAAAGACTAAAGTGGACAGACTATAGTGGAAAGACTATAGTGGAAAGACTGTAGTGGACAGAATAAAGTGGAGACTATAGTGGAAAGACTAAAGTAGACAGAGAATAGTTGAAAGACTATAGTGAAAAGACTGTAGTGAACAGAATATAGTGGAGAGTATAGTGGAAAGACTAAAGTGGACAGAGAATAGTGGATAGACTAAAGTGGACAGACTATAGTGGAAAGACTAAAGTGGACAGACTAAAGTGGAAAGACTAAAGTGGAAAGACTAAAGTGGACAGACTATAGTGGAAAGAATATAGTGGAAAGACTGTAGTGGACAGAATAAAGTGGAGAGTATAGTGGAAAGACTAAAGTGGACAGAGAATAGTGGAAAGACTAAAGTGGACAGACTATAGTGGAAAGACTATAGTGGAAAGACTGTAGTGGACAGAATAAAGTGGAGACTATAGTGGAAAGACTAAAGTGGACAGAGAATAGTGGAAAGACTAAAGTGGACAGACTATAGTGGAAAGACAAAAGTGAACAGACTAAAGTGGAAAGACTAAAGTGGAAAGACTAAAGTGGACAGACTATAGTGGAAAGACTATAGTGGAGAGAATAAAGTGGAGACTATAGTGGAAAGACTAAAGTGGACAGAGAATAGTGGAAAGACTAAAGTGGACAGACTATAGTGGAAAGACTATAGTGGAAAGACTGTAGTGGACAGAATAAAGTGGAGACTATAGTGGAAAGACTAAAGTGGACAGAGAATAGTGGAAAGACTAAAGTGGACAGATTATATTGGAAAGTCTATAGTGGAAAGACTGTAGTGGACAGAATAAAGTGGAGACTATAGTGGAAAGAATAAAGTGGACAGAGAATAGTGGAAAGACTAAAGTGGACAGACTATAGTGGAAAGACTAAAGTGGACAGACTAAAGTGGAAAGAGAAAAGTGGAAAGACTAAAGTGGACAGACTATAGTGGAAAGACTATAGCGGAAAGACTGTAGTGGACAGAATAAAGTGGAGACTATAGTGGAAAGACAAAAGTAGACAGAGAATAGTGGAAAGACTAAAGTGGAAAGACTTTAGTGGACTAAATAAAGTGGAGACTATAGTGGAAAGACTAAAGTGGAAAGACTAAAGTGGAAAGACTATAATGAAAAGACTATAGTGGAAAGACTGTAGTGGAAAGACTAAAGTGGACAGACTAAAGTGGAAAGACCAAAGTGGACAGACTAAAGTGGAAAGACTAAATTGGAAAGACTAAAGTGGACAGACTATAGTGGAAAGACTATAGTGGAAAGACTGTAGTGGACAGAATAAAGTGGAGAGTATAGTGGAAAGACTAAAGTGGACAGAGAATAGTGGAAAGACTAAAGTGGACAGACTATAGTGGAAAGACTATAGTGGAAAGACTGTAGTGGAAAGACTAAAGTGGACAGAGAATAGTGGAAAGATTAAAGTGGACAGACTATAGTGGAAAGACTATAGTGGAAAAACTGTAGTGGACAGAATAAAGTGGAGACTATAGTGGAAAGACTAAAGTGGACTGAGAATAGTGGAAAGACTAAAGTGGACAGACTATAGTGGAAAGACTATAGTGGAAAGACTGTAGTGGAAATAATAAAGTGGAGACTTTAGTGGAAAGACTAAAGTGGACAGAGAATAGTGGAAAGACTAAAGTGGACAGACTATAGTGGAAAGACTATAGTGGAAAGACTAAAGTGGACAGACTAAAGTGGAAAGACTAAAGTGGACAGACTAAAGTGGAAAGACTAAAGTGGAAAGACTAAAGTGGAGACTATAGTGGAAAGACTAAAGTGGACAGAGAATAGTGGAAAGACTAAAGTGGTCAGACTATAGTGGAAAGACTATAGTGGAAAGACTGTAGTGGACAGCATAAAGTGGAGACTTTAGTGGAAAGACTAAAGTGGACAGAGAATAGTGGAAAGACTAAAGTGGAAAGACTATAGTGGAAAGACTATAGTGGACAGACTATAGTGGAAAGACTAAAGTGGACAGACTAAAGTGGAAAGACTAAACTGGACAGACTAAAGTGGAAAGACTAAAGTGGAGACTATAGTGGAAAGACTAAAGTGGACAGAGAATAGTGGAAAGACTAAAGTAGACAGACTATAGTGGAAAGACTATAGTGGAAAGACTGTTGTGGACAGAATAAAGTGGAGACTATAGTGGAAAGACTAAAGTGGACAGAGAATAGTGGAAAGACTATAGTGGAAAGACTGTAGTGGACAGAATAAAGTGGAGAGTATAGTGGAAAGACTAAAGTGGACAGAGAATAGTGGAAAGACTAAAGTGGACAGACTAAAGTGGAAAGACTAAAGTGGACAGACTAAAGTAGAGACTAAAGTGGAAAGACTAAAGTGGACAGACTATAGTGGAAAGACTATAGTGGAAAGACTGTAGTGGACAGAATAAAGTGGAGAGTATAGTGGAAAGACTAAAGTGGACAGAGAATAGTGGAAAGACTAAAGTGGACAGACTATAGTGGAAAGACTAAAGTGGAAAGACTGTATTGGACAGAATAAAGTGGAGACTATAGTGGAAAGACTAAAGTGGATAGAGAATAGTGGAAAGACTAAAGTGGACAGACTATAGTGGAAAGACTATAGTTGAAAGACTGTAGTGGACAGAATAAAGTGGAGACTATAGTGGAAAGACTAAAGTGGACAGAGAATAGTGGAAAGACTAAAGTGGACAGATTATAGTGGAAAGTCTATAGTGGAAAGACTGTAGTGGACAGAATAAAGTGGAGACTATAGTGGAAAGAATAAAGTGGACAGAGAATAGTGGAAAGACTAAAGTGGACAGACTATAGTGGAAAGACTATAGTGGAAAGACTGTAGTGGACAGAATAAAGTGGAGACTATAGTGGAAAGACTAAAGTAGACAGAGAATAGTGGAAAGACTAAAGTGGAAAGACTGTAGTGGACAGAATAAAGTGGAGACTATAGTGGAAAGACTAAAGTAGACAGAGAATAGTGGAAAGACTAAAGTGGAAAGACTGTAGTGGACAGAATAAAGTGGAGACTATAGTGGAAAGACTAAAGTGGACAGAGAATAGTGGAAAGACTAAAGTGGACAGACTATAGTGGAAAGACTATAGTGGAAAGACTAAAGTGGACAGACTAAAGTGGAAAGACTAAAGTGGAAAGACTAAAGTGGACAGACTATAGTGGAAAGACTATAGTGGAAAGACTGTAGTGGACAGAAAAAAGTGGAGACTATAGTGGAAAGACTAAAGTGGACAGAGAATAGTGGAAAGACTAAAGTGGACAGACTATAGTGGAAAGACTATAGTGGAAAGACTGTAGTGGACAGAATAAAGTGGAGACTATAGTGGAAAGACTAAAGTGGACAGAGAATAGTGAAAAGACTAAAGTGGACAGATTATAGTGGAAAGTCTATAGTGGAAAGACTGTAGTGGACAGAATAAAGTGGAGACTATAGTGGAAAGAATAAAGTGGACAGAGAATAGTGGAAAGACTAAAGTGGACAGACTATAGTGGAAAGACTAAAGTGGACAGACTAAAGTGGAAAGAGAAAAGTGGAAAGACTAAAGTGGACAGACTATAGTGGAAAGACTATAGTGGAAAGACTGTAGTGGACAAAATAAAGTGGAGAGTATAGTGGAAAGACTAAAGTGGACAGAGAATAGTGGAAAGTCTAAAGTGGACAGACTATAGTGGAAAGACTATAGCGGAAAGACTGTAGTGGACAGAATAAAGTGGAGACTATAGTGGAAAGACAAAAGTAGACAGAGAATAGTGGAAAGACTAAAGTGGAAAGACTTTAGTGGACTAAATAAAGTGGAGACTATAGTGGAAAGACTAAAGTGGAAAGACTAAAGTGGAAAGACTATAGTGAAAAGACTATAGTGGAAAGACTGTAGTGGACAGAATAAAGTGGAGACTATAGTGGACAGACTAAAGTGGACAGAGAATAGTGGAAAGACTAAAGTGGACAGACTAAAGTGGAAAGACTAAACTGGACAGACTAAAGTGGAAAGACTAAAGTGGAGACTATAGTGGAAAGACTAAAGTGGACAGAGAATAGTGGAAAGACTAAAGTGGACAGACTATAGTGGAAAGACTATAGTGGAAAGACTAAAGTGGACAGACTAAAGTGGAAAGACTAAAGTGGACAGACTAAAGTGGAAAGACTAAAGTGGAAAGACTAAAGTGGAGACTATAGTGGAAAGACTAAAGTGGACAGAGAATAGTGGAAAGACTAAAGTGGACAGACTATAGTGGAAAGACTATAGTGGAAAGACTGTAGTGGACAGCATAAAGTGGAGACTTTAGTGGAAAGACTAAAGTGGACAGAGAATAGTGGAAAGACTAAAGTGGAAAGACTATAGTGGAAAGACTATAGTGGACAGACTATAGTGGAAAGACTAAAGTGGACAGACTAAAGTGGAAAGACTAAACTGGACAGACTAAAGTGGAAAGACTAAAGTGGAGACTATAGTGGAAAGACTAAAGTGGACAGAGAATAGTGGAAAGACTAAAGTAGACAGACTATAGTGGAAAGACTATAGTGGAAAGACTGTAGTGGACAGAATAAAGTGGAGACTATAGTGGAAAGACTATAGTGGACAGACTATAGTGGAAAGACTAAAGTGGACAGACTAAAGTGGAAAGACTAAACTGGACAGACTAAAGTGGAAAGACTAAAGTGGAGACTATAGTGGAAAGACTAAAGTGGACAGAGAATAGTGGAAAGACTAAAGTAGACAGACTATAGTGGAAAGACTATAGTGGAAAGACTGTAGTGGACAGAATAAAGTGGAGACTATAGTGGAAAGACTAAAGTGGACAGAGAATAGTGGAAAGACTATAGTGGAAAGACTGTAGTGGACAGAATAAAGTGGAGAGTATAGTGGAAAGACTAAAGTGGACAGAGAATAGTGGAAAGACTAAAGTGGACAGACTAAAGTGGAAAGACTAAAGTGGACAGACTAAAGTAGAGACTAAAGTGGAAAGACTAAAGTGGACAGACTATAGTGGAAAGACTATAGTGGAAAGACTGTAGTGGACAGAATAAAGTGGAGAGTATAGTGGAAAGACTAAAGTGGACAGAGAATAGTGGAAAGACTAAAGTGGACAGACTATAGTGGAAAGACTAAAGTGGAAAGACTGTATTGGACAGAATAAAGTGGAGACTATAGTGGAAAGACTAAAGTAGACAGAGAATAGTGGAAAGACTAAAGTGGAAAGACTGTAGTGGACAGAATAAAGTGGAGACTATAGTGGAAAGACTAAAGTAGACAGGAAATAGTGGAAAGACTAAAGTGGAAAGACTGTAGTGGACAGAATAAAGTGGAGACTATAGTGGAAAGACTAAAGTGGACAGAGAATAGTGGAAAGACTAAAGTGGACAGACTATAGTGGAAAGACTATAGTGGAAAGACTAAAGTGGACAGACTAAAGTGGAAAGACTAAAGTGGAAAGACTAAAGTGGACAGAGAATAGTGGAAAGACTAAAGTGGACAGACTATAGTGGAAAGACTATAGTGGAAAGACTGTAGTGGACAGAATAAAGTGGAGACTATAGTGGAAAGACTAAAGTAGACAGAGAATAGTGGAAAGACTAAAGTGGACAGATTATAGTGGAAAGTCTATAGTGGAAAGACTGTAGTGGACAGAATAAAGTGGAGACTATAGTGGAAAGAATAAAGTGGACAGAGAATAGTGGAAAGACTAAAGTGGACAGACTATAGTGGAAAGACTATAGTGGAAAGACTGTAGTGGACAGAATAAAGTGGAGACTATAGTGGAAAGACTAAAGTAGACAGAGAATAGTGGAAAGACTAAAGTGGAAAGACTGTAGTGGACAGAATAAAGTGGAGACTATAGTGGAAAGACTAAAGTAGACAGAGAATAGTGGAAAGACTAAAGTGGAAAGACTGTAGTGGACAGAATAAAGTGGAGACTATAGTGGAAAGACTAAAGTGGACAGAGAATAGTGGAAAGACTAAAGTGGACAGACTATAGTGGAAAGACTATAGTGGAAAGACTAAAGTGGACAGACTAAAGTGGAAAGACTAAAGTGGAAAGACTAAAGTGGACAGAGAATAGTGGAAAGACTAAAGTGGACAGACTATAGTGGAAAGACTATAGTGGAAAGACTGTAGTGGACAGAATAAAGTGGAGACTATAGTGGAAAGACTAAAGTAGACAGAGAATAGTGGAAAGACTAAAGTGGACAGATTATAGTGGAAAGTCTATAGTGGAAAGACTGTAGTGGACAGAATAAAGTGGAGACTATAGTGGAAAGAATAAAGTGGACAGAGAATAGTGGAAAGACTAAAGTGGACAGACTATAGTGGAAAGACTATAGTGGAAAGACTGTAGTGGACAGAATAAAGTGGAGACTATAGTGGAAAGACTAAAGTAGACAGAGAATAGTGGAAAGACTAAAGTGGACAGATTATAGTGGAAAGTCTATAGTGGAAAGACTGTAGTGGACAGAATAAAGTGGAGACTATAGTGGAAAGAATAAAGTGGACAGAGAATAGTGGAAAGACTAAAGTGGACAGACTATAGTGGAAAGACTATAGTGGAAAGACTGTAGTGGACAGAATAAAGTGGAGACTATAGTGGAAAGACTAAAGTAGACAGAGAATAGTGGAAAGACTAAAGTGGAAAGACTGTAGTGGACAGAATAAAGTGGAGACTATAGTGGAAAGACTAAAGTAGACAGAGAATAGTGGAAAGACTAAAGTGGAAAGACTGTAGTGGACAGAATAAAGTGGAGACTATAGTGGAAAGACTAAAGTGGACAGAGAATAGTGGAAAGACTAAAGTGGACAGACTATAGTGGAAAGACTATAGTGGAAAGACTAAAGTGGACAGACTAAAGTGGAAAGACTAAAGTGGAAAGACTAAAGTGGACAGACTATAGTGGAAAGACTATAGTGGAAAGACTGTAGTGGACAGAATAAAGTGGAGACTATAGTGGAAAGACTAAAGTGGACAGAGAATAGTGGAAAGACTAAAGTGGACAGACTATAGTGGAAAGACTGCAGTGGACAGAACAAAGTGGAGACTATAGTGGAAAGACTAAAGTGGACAGAGAATAGTGGAAAGACTAAAGTGGACAGATTATAGTGGAAAGTCTATAGTGGAAAGACTGTAGTGGACAGAATAAAGTGGAGACTATAGTGGAAAGAATAAAGTGGACAGAGAATAGTGGAAAGACTAAAGTGGACAGACTATAGTGGAAAGACTAAAGTGGACAGACTAAAGTGGAAAGAGAAAAGTGGAAAGACTAAAGTGGACAGACTATAGTGGAAAGACTATAGTGGAAAGACTGTAGTGGACAAAATAAAGTGGAGAGTATAGTGGAAAGACTAAAGTGGACAGAGAATAGTGGAAAGTCTAAAGTGGACAGACTATAGTGGAAAGACTATAGCGGAAAGACTGTAGTGGACAGAATAAAGTGGAGACTATAGTGGAAAGACAAAAGTAGACAGAGAATAGTGGAAAGACTAAAGTGGAAAGACTTTAGTGGACTAAATAAAGTGGAGACTATAGTGGAAAGACTAAAGTGGAAAGACTAAAGTGGAAAGACTATAGTGAAAAGACTATAGTGGAAAGACTGTAGTGGACAGAATAAAGTGGAGACTATAGTGGACAGACTAAAGTGGACAGAGAATAGTGGAAAGACTAAAGTGGACAGACTAAAGTGGAAAGACCAAAGTGGACAGACTAAAGTGGAAAGACTAAATTGGAAAGACTAAAGTGGACAGACTATAGTGGGAAGACTATAGTGGAAAAACTGTAGTGGACAGAATAAAGTGGAGAGTATAGTGGAAAGACTAAAGTTGACAGAGAATAGTGGAAAGACTAAAGTGGACAGACTATAGTGGAAAGACTATAGTGGAAAAACTGTAGTGGACAGAATAAAGTGGAGACTATAGTGGAAAGACTAAAGTGGACAGAGAATAGTGGAAAGATTAAAGTGGACAGACTATAGTGGAAAGACTATAGTGGAAAAACTGTAGTGGACAGAATAAAGTGGAGACTATAGTGGAAAGACTAAAGTGGACTGAGAATAGTGGAAAGACTAAAGTGGACAGACTATAGTGGAAAGACTATAGTTTAAAGACTGTAGTGGACATAATAAAGTGGAGACTATAGTGGAAAGACTAAAGTGGACAGAGAATAGTGGAAAGACTAAAGTGGACAGACTATAGTGGAAAGACTATAGTGGAAAGACTAAAGTGGACAGACTAAAGTTGAAAGACTAAAGTGGACAGACTAAAGTGGAAAGACTAAAGTGGAAAGACTAAAGTGGAGACTATAGTGGAAAGACTAAAGTGGACAGAGAATAGTGGAAAGACTAAAGTGGACAGACTATAGTGGAAAGACTATAGTGGAAAGACTGTAGTGGACAGCATAAAGTGGAGACTTTAGTGGAAAGACTAAAGTGGACAGAGAATAGTGGAAAGACTAAAGTGGAAAGACTATAGTGGAAAGACTATAGTGGACAGACTATAGTGGAAAGACTAAAGTGGACAGACTAAAGTGGAAAGACTAAACTGGACAGACTAAAGTGGAAAGACTAAAGTGGAGATTATAGTGGAAATACTAAAGTGGACAGAGAATAGTGGAAAGACTAAAGTAGACAGACTATAGTGGCAAGAGTATAGTGGAAAGACTGTAGTGAACAGAATAAAGTGGAGACTATAGTGGAAAGACTAAAGTGGACAGAGAATAGTGGAAAGACTATAGTGGAAAGACTGTAGTGGACAGAATAAAGTGGAGAGTATAGTGGAAAGACTAAAGTGGACAGAGAATAGTGGAAAGACTAAAGTGGACAGACTAAAGTGGAAAGACTAAAGTGGACAGACTAAAGTAGAGACTAAAGTGGAAAGACTAAAGTGGACAGACTATAGTGGAAAGACTATAGTGGAAAGACTGTAGTGGACAGAATAAAGTGGAGAGTATAGTGGAAAGACTAAAGTGGACAGAGAATAGTGGAAAGACTAAAGTGGACAGACTATAGTGGAAAGACTAAAGTGGAAAGACTGTATTGGACAGAACAAAGTGGAGACTATAGTGGAAAGACTAAAGTAGAATAGTGGAAAGACTAAAGTGGAAAGACTGTAGTGGACCAAATAAAGTGGAGACTATAGTGGAAAGACTAAAGTGGAAAGACTAAAGTGGACAGACTATAGTGGAAAGACTATAGTGAAAAGACTGTAGTGGACAGAATAAAGTGGAGAGGATAGTGGAAAGACTAAAGTGGACAGAGAATAGTGGAAAGACTAAAGTGGACAGACTATAGTGGAAAGACTATAGTGGAAAGACTAAAGTGGACAGACTATAGTGGAAAGACTATAGTGGAAAGACTGTAGTGGACAAAATAAAGTGGAGACTATAGTGGAAGGACTAAAGTGGAAAGACTAAAGTGGACAGACTATAGTGGAAAGACTATAGTGAAAAGACTGTAGTGGACAGAATAAAGTGGAGACTATTGTGGAAAGACTAAAGTGGACAGAGAATAGTGGAAAGACTAAAGTGGACAGAGATAAGTGGAAAGACTAAAGTGGACAGACTATATTGGAAAGACTATAGTGGAAAGACTGTAGTGGACAGAATAAAGTGGAGACTGTAGTGGAAAGACTAAAGTGGACAGAGAATAGTGGAAAGACTAAAGTGGAAAGACTATAGTGGAAAGACTATAGTGGACAGACTATAGTGGAAAGACTAAAGTGGACAGACTATAGTGGAAAGACTATAGTGGAAAGACTGTAGTGGACAGAATAAAGTGGAGACTATAGTGGAAAGACTAAAGTGGACAGAGAATAGTGGAAAGACTATAGTGGAAAGACTGTAGTGGACAGAATAAAGTGGAGAGTAAAGTGGAAAGACTAAATTGGACAGAGAATAGTGGAAAGACTAAAGTGGACAGACTAAAGTGGAAAGACTAAAGTGGACAGACTAAAGTAGAGACTAAAGTGGAAAGACTAAAGTGGACAGACTATAGTGGAAAGACTATAGTGGAAAGACTGTAGTGGACAGAATAAAGTGGAGAGTATAGTGGAAAGACTAAAGTGGACAGAGAATAGTGGAAAGACTAAAGTGGACAGACTATAGTGGAAAGACTAAAGTGGAAAGACTGTATTGGACAGAATAAAGTGAAGACTATAGTGGAAAGAATAAAGTGGACAGAGAATAGTGGAAAGACTAAAGTGGACAGACTATAGTGGAAAGACTATAGTGGAAAGACTGTAGTGGACAAAATAAAGTGGAGACTATAGTGGAAGGACTAAAGTGGAAAGACTAAAGTGGACAGACTATAGTGGAAAGACTATAGTGAAAAGACTGTAGTGGACAGAATAAAGTGGAGACTATAGTGGAAAGACTAAAGTGGACAGAGAATAGTGGAAAGACTAAAGTGGACAGAGATAAGTGGAAAGACTAAAGTGGACAGACTATATTGGAAAGACTATAGTGGAAAGACTGTAGTGGACAGAATAAAGTGGAGACTGTAGTGGAAAGACTAAAGTGGACAGAGAATAGTGGAAAGACTAAAGTGGACAGACTATAGTGGAAAGACTATAGTGGACAGACTATAGTGGAAAGACTAAAGTGGACAGACTAAAGTGGAAAGACTAAAGTGGACAGACTAAAGTGGAAAGACTATAGTGGAAAGACAATAGTGGAAAGACTAAAGTGGACAGACTATAGTGGAAAGACTATAGTGGAAAGACTGTAGTGGACAAAATAAAGTGGAGACTATAGTGGAAGGACTAAAGTGGAAAGACTAAAGTGGACAGACTATAGTGGAAAGACTATAGTGAAAAGACTGTAGTGGACAGAATAAAGTGGAGACTATAGTGGAAAGACTAAAGTGGACAGAGAATAGTGGAAAGACTAAAGTGGACAGAGATAAGTGGAAAGACTAAAGTGGACAGACTAAAGTGGACAGACTAAAGTGGAAAGACTAAAGTGGAAAGACTAAAGTGGACAGACTATAGTGGAAAGACTATAGTGGAAAGACTGTAGTGGACAGAATAAAGTGGAGAGTATAGTGGAAAGACAAAAGTGGACAGAGAATAGTGGAAAGACTAAAGTGGACAGACTATAGTGGAAAGACTATAGTGGACAGACTATAGTGGAAAGACTAAAGTGGACAGACTAAAGTGGAAAGACTAAAGTGGACAGACTAAAGTGGAAAGACTAAAGTGGACAGACTAAAGTGGAAAGACTAAAGTGGAAAGACTAAAGTGGACAGACTATAGTGGAAAGACTATAGTGGAAAGACTGTAGTGGACAGAATAAAGTGGAGAGTATAGTGGAAAGACAAAAGTGGACAGAGAATAGTGGAAAGACTAAAGTGGAAAGACTATAGTGGAAAGACTATAGTGGACAGACTATAGTGGAAAGACTAAAGTGGACAGACTATAGTGGAAAGACTATAGTGGAAAGACTGTAGTGGACAGAATAAAGTGGAGACTATAGTGGAAAGACTAAAGTGGACAGAGAATAGTGGAAAGACTATAGTGGAAAGACTGTAGTGGACAGAATAAAGTGGAGAGTAAAGTGGAAAGACTAAAGTGGACAGAGAATAGTGGAAAGACTAAAGTGGACAGACTAAAGTGGAAAGACTAAAGTGGACAGACTAAAGTAGAGACTAAAGTGGAAAGACTAAAGTGGACAGACTATAGTGGAAAGACTATAGTGGAAAGACTGTAGTGGACAGAATAAAGTGGAGAGTATAGTGGAAAGACTAAAGTGGACAGAGAATAGTGGAAAGACTAAAGTGGACAGACTATAGTGGAAAGACTAAAGTGGAAAGACTGTATTGGACAGAATAAAGTGAAGACTATAGTGGAAAGAATAAAGTGGACAGAGAATAGTGGAAAGACTAAAGTGGACAGACTATAGTGGAAAGACTATAGTGGAAAGACTGTAGTGGACAAAATAAAGTGGAGACTATAGTGGAAGGACTAAAGTGGAAAGACTAAAGTGGACAGACTATAGTGGAAAGACTATAGTGAAAAGACTGTAGTGGACAGAATAAAGTGGAGACTATAGTGGAAAGACTAAAGTGGACAGAGAATAGTGGAAAGACTAAAGTGGACAGAGATAAGTGGAAAGACTAAAGTGGACAGACTATATTGGAAAGACTATAGTGGAAAGACTGTAGTGGACAGAATAAAGTGGAGACTGTAGTGGAAAGACTAAAGTGGACAGAGAATAGTGGAAAGACTAAAGTGGACAGACTATAGTGGAAAGACTATAGTGGACAGACTATAGTGGAAAGACTAAAGTGGACAGACTAAAGTGGAAAGACTAAAGTGGACAGACTAAAGTGGAAAGACTAAAGTGGACAGACTAAAGTGGAAAGACTAAAGTGGAAAGACTAAAGTGGACAGACTATAGTGGAAAGACTATAGTGGAAAGACTGTAGTGGACAGAATAAAGTGGAGAGTATAGTGGAAAGACTAAAGTGGACAGAGAATAGTGGAAAGACTAAAGTGGAAAGACTATAGTGGAAAGACTATAGTGGACAGACTATAGTGGAAAGACTAAAGTGGACAGACTAATAGTGGAAAGACTATAGTGGAAAGACTGTAGTGGACAGAATAAAGTGGAGACTATAGTGGAAAGACTAAAGTGGACAGAGAATAGTGGAAAGACTATAGTGGAAAGACTGTAGTGGACAGAATAAAGTGGAGAGTATAGTGGAAAGACTAAAGTGGACAGAGAATAGTGGAAAGACTAAAGTGGACAGACTAAAGTGGAAAGACTAAAGTGGACAGACTATAGTGGAAAGACTATAGTGGAAAGACTGTAGTGGACAGAATAAAGTGGAGAGTATAGTGGAAAGACTAAAGTGGACAGAGAATAGTGGAAAGACTAAAGTGGACAGACTATAGTGGAAAGACTAAAGTGGAAAGACTGTATTGGACAGAATAAAGTGGAGACTATAGTGGAAAGACTAAAGTGGATAGAGAATAGTGGAAAGACTAAAGTGGACAGACTATAGTGGAAAGACTATAGTGGAAAGACTGTAGTGGACAGAATAAAGTGGAGACTATAGTGGAAAGACTAAAGTGGACAGAGAATAGTGGAAAGACTAAAGTGGACAGATTATAGTGGAAAGTCTATATTGGAAAGACTGTAGTGGACAGAATAAAGTGGAGACTATAGTGGAAAGAATAAAGTGGACAGAGAATAGTGGAAAGACTAAAGTGGACAGACTATAGTGGAAAGACTATAGTGGAAAGACTGTAGTGGACAGAATAAAGTGGAGACTATAGTGGAAAGACTAAAGTAGACAGAGAATAGTGGAAAGACTAAAGTGGACAGACTAAAGTGGAAAGACTAAAGTGGACAGAGAATAGTGGAAAGACTATAGTGGAAAGACTGTAGTGGACAGAATAAAGTGGAGAGTATAGTGGAAAGACTAAAGTGGACAGAGAATAGTGGAAAGACTAAAGTGGACAGACTAAAGTGGAAAGACTAAAGTGGACAGACTAAAGTAGAGACTAAAGTGGAAAGACTAAAGTGGACAGACTATAGTGGAAAGACTATAGTGGAAAGACTGTAGTGGACAGATAAAGTGGAGAGTATAGTGGAAAGACTAAAGTGGACAGAGAATAGTGGAAAGACTAAAGTGGACAGACTATAGTGGAAAGACTAAAGTGGAAAGACTGTATTGGACAGAACAAAGTGGAGACTATAGTGGAAAGACTAAAGTAGAATAGTGGAAAGACTAAAGTGGAAAGACTGTAGTGGACCAAATAAAGTGGAGACTATAGTGGAAAGACTAAAGTGGAAAGACTAAAGTGGACAGACTATAGTGGAAAGACTATAGTGAAAAGACTGTAGTGGACAGAATAAAGTGGAGAGGATAGTGGAAAGACTAAAGTGGACAGAGAATAGTGGAAAGACTAAAGTGGACAGACTATAGTGGAAAGACTATAGTGGAAAGACTAAAGTGGACAGACTATAGTGGAAAGACTATAGTGGAAAGACTGTAGTGGACAAAATAAAGTGGACACTATAGTGGAAGGACTAAAGTGGAAAGACTAAAGTGGACAGACTATAGTGGAAAGACTATAGTGAAAAGACTGTAGTGGACAGAATAAAGTGGAGACTATAGTGGAAAGACTAAAGTGGACAGAGAATAGTGGAAAGACTAAAGTGGACAGAGATAAGTGGAAAGACTAAAGTGGACAGACTATATTGGAAAGACTATAGTGGAAAGACTGTAGTGGACAGAATAAAGTGGAGACTGTAGTGGAAAGACTAAAGTGGACAGAGAATAGTGGAAAGACTAAAGTGGACAGACTATAGTGGAAAGACTATAGTGGACAGACTATAGTGGAAAGACGAAAGTGGACAGACTAAAGTGGAAAGACTAAAGTGGACAGACTAAAGTGGAAAGACTAAAGTGGACAGACTAAAGTGGAAAGACTAAAGTGGAAAGACTAAAGTGGACAGACTATAGTGGAAAGACTATAGTGGAAAGACTGTAGTGGACAGAATAAAGTGGAGAGTATAGTGGAAAGACTAAAGTGGACAGAGAATAGTGGAAAGACTAAAGTGGAAAGACTATAGTGGAAAGACTATAGTGGACAGACTATAGTGGAAAGACTAAAGTGGACAGACTATAGTGGAAAGACTATAGTGGAAAGACTGTAGTGGACAGAATAAAGTGGAGACTATAGTGGAAAGACTAAAGTGGACAGAGAATAGTGGAAAGACTATAGTGGAAAGACTGTAGTGGACAGAATAAAGTGGAGAGTAAAGTGGAAAGACTAAAGTGGACAGAGAATAGTGGAAAGACTAAAGTGGACAGACTAAAGTGGAAAGACTAAAGTGGACAGACTAAAGTAGAGACTAAAGTGGAAAGACTAAAGTGGACAGTCTATAGTGGAAAGACTATAGTGGAAAGACTGTAGTGGACAGAATAAAGTGGAGAGTATAGTGGAAAGACTAAAGTGGACAGAGAATAGTGGAAAGACTAAAGTGGACAGACTATAGTGGAAAGACTAAAGTGGAAAGACTGTATTGGACAGAATAAAGTGAAGACTATAGTGGAAAGAATAAAGTGGACAGAGAATAGTGGAAAGACTAAAGTGGACAGACTATAGTGGAAAGACTATAGTGGAAAGACTGTAGTGGACAAAATAAAGTGGAGACTATAGTGGAAGGACTAAAGTGGAAAGACTAAAGTGGACAGACTATAGTGGAAAGACTATAGTGAAAAGACTGTAGTGGACAGAATAAAGTGGAGACTATAGTGGAAAGACTAAAGTGGACAGAGAATAGTGGAAAGACTAAAGTGGACAGAGATAAGTGGAAAGACTAAAGTGGACAGACTATATTGGAAAGACTATAGTGGAAAGACTGTAGTGGACAGAATAAAGTGGAGACTGTAGTGGAAAGACTAAAGTGGACAGAGAATAGTGGAAAGACTAAAGTGGACAGACTATAGTGGAAAGACTATAGTGGACAGACTATAGTGGAAAGACTAAAGTGGACAGACTAAAGTGGAAAGACTAAAGTGGACAGACTAAAGTGGAAAGACTAAAGTGGACAGACTAAAGTGGAAAGACTAAAGTGGAAAGACTAAAGTGGACAGACTATAGTGGAAAGACTATAGTGGAAAGACTGTAGTGGACAGAATAAAGTGGAGAGTATAGTGGAAAGACAAAAGTGGACAGAGAATAGTGGAAAGACTAAAGTGGAAAGACCATAGTGGAAAGACTATAGTGGACAGACTATAGTGGAAAGACTAAAGTGGACAGACTATAGTGGAAAGACTATAGTGGAAAGACTGTAGTGGACAGAATAAAGTGGAGACTATAGTGGAAAGACTAAAGTGGACAGAGAATAGTGGAAAGACTATAGTGGAAAGACTGTAGTGGAAAGAATAAAGTGGAGAGTAAAGTGGAAAGACTAAAGTGGACAGAGAATAGTGGAAAGACTAAAGTGGACAGACTAAAGTGGAAAGACTAAAGTGGACAGACTAAAGTAGATACTAAAGTGGAAAGACTAAAGTGGACAGACTATAGTGGAAAGACTATAGTGGAAAGACTGTAGTGGACAGAATAAAGTGGAGAGTATAGTGGAAAGACTAAAGTGGACAGAGAATAGTGGAAAGACTAAAGTGGACAGACTATAGTGGAAAGACTAAAGTGGAAAGACTGTATTGGACAGAATAAAGTGAAGACTATAGTGGAAAGAATAAAGTGGACAGAGAACAGTGGAAAGACTAAAGTGGACAGACTATAGTGGAAAGACTATAGTGGAAAGACTGTAGTGGACAAAATAAAGTGGAGACTATAGTGGAAGGACTAAAGTGGAAAGACTAAAGTGGACAGACTATAGTGGAAAGACTATAGTGAAAAGACTGTAGTGGACAGAATAAAGTGGAGACTATAGTGGAAAGACTAAAGTGGACAGAGAATAGTGGAAAGACTAAAGTGGACAGAGATAAGTGGAAAGACTAAAGTGGACAGACTATATTGATAAGACTATAGTGGAAAGACTGTAGTGGACAGAATAAAGTGGAGACTGTAGTGGAAAGACTAAAGTGGACAGAGAATAGTGGAAAGACTAAAGTGGACAGACTATAGTGGAAAGACTATAGTGGACAGACTATAGTGGAAAGACTAAAGTGGACAGACTAAAGTGGAAAGACTAAAGTGGACAGACTAAAGTGGAAAGACTAAAGTGGACAGACTAAAGTGGAAAGACTAAAGTGGAAAGACTAAAGTGGACAGACTATAGTGGAAAGACTATAGTGGAAAGACTGTAGTGGACAGAATAAAGTGGAGAGTATAGTGGAAAGACTAAAGTGGACAGAGAATAGTGGAAAGACTAAAGTGGAAAGACTATAGTGGAAAGACTATAGTGGACAGACTATAGTGGAAAGACTAAAGTGGACAGACTATAGTGGAAAGACTATAGTGGAAAGACTGTAGTGGACAGAATAAAGTGGAGACTATAGTGGAAAGACTAAAGTGGACAGAGAATAGTGGAAAGACTATAGTGGAAAGACTGTAGTGGACAGAATAAAGTAGAGAGTATAGTGGAAAGACTAAAGTGGACAGAGAATAGTGGAAAGACTAAAGTGGACAGACTAAAGTGGAAAGACTAAAGTGGACAGACTATAGTGGAAAGACTATAGTGGAAAGACTGTAGTGGACAGAATAAAGTGGAGAGTATAGTGGAAAGACTAAAGTGGACAGAGAATAGTGGAAAGACTAAAGTGGACAGACTATAGTGGAAAGACTAAAGTGGAAAGACTGTATTGGACAGAATAAAGTGGAGACTATAGTGGAAAGACTAAAGTGGATAGAGAATAGTGGAAAGACTAAAGTGGACAGACTATAGTGGAAAGACTATAGTGGAAAGACTGTAGTGGACAGAATAAAGTGGAGACTATAGTGGAAAGACTAAAGTGGACAGAGAATAGTGGAAAGACTAAAGTGGACAGATTATAGTGGAAAGTCTATATTGGAAAGACTGTAGTGGACAGAATAAAGTGGAGACTATAGTGGAAAGAATAAAGTGGACAGAGAATAGTGGAAAGACTAAAGTGGACAGACTATAGTGGAAAGACTATAGTGGAAAGACTTTAGTGGACAGAATAAAGTGGAGACTATAGTGGAAAGACTAAAGTAGACAGAGAATAGTGGAAAGACTAAAGTGGACAGACTAAAGTGGAAAGACTAAAGTGGACAGACTAAAGTAGAGACTAAAGTGGAAAGACTAAAGTGGACAGACTATAGTGGAAAGACTATAGTGGAAAGACTGTAGTGGACAGAATAAAGTGGAGAGTATAGTGGAAAGACTAAAGTGGACAGAGAATAGTGGAAAGACTAAAGTGGACAGACTATAGTGGAAAGACTAAAGTGGAAAGACTGTATTGGACAGAACAAAGTGGAGACTATAGTGGAAAGACTAAAGTAGAATAGTGGAAAGACTAAAGTGGAAAGACTGTAGTGGACCAAATAAAGTGGAGACTATAGTGGAAAGACTAAAGTGGAAAGACTAAAGTGGACAGACTATAGTGGAAAGACTATAGTGAAAAGACTGTAGTGGACAGAATAAAGTGGAGAGGATAGTGGAAAGACTAAAGTGGACAGAGAATAGTGGAAAGACTAAAGTGGACAGACTATAGTGGAAAGACTATAGTGGAAAGACTAAAGTGGACAGACTATAGTGGAAAGACTATAGTGGAAAGACTGTAGTGGACAAAATAAAGTGGACACTATAGTGGAAGGACTAAAGTGGAAAGACTAAAGTGGACAGACTATAGTGGAAAGACTATAGTGAAAAGACTGTAGTGGACAGAATAAAGTGGAGACTATAGTGGAAAGACTAAAGTGGACAGAGAATAGTGGAAAGGCTAAAGTGGACAGAGATAAGTGGAAAGACTAAAGTGGACAGACTATATTGGAAAGACTATAGTGGAAAGACTGTAGTGGACAGAATAAAGTGGAGACTGTAGTGGAAAGACTAAAGTGGACAGAGAATAGTGGAAAGACTAAAGTGGACAGACTATAGTGGAAAGACTATAGTGGACAGACTATAGTGGAAAGACTAAAGTGGACAGACTAAAGTGGAAAGACTAAAGTGAACAGACTAAAGTGGAAAGACTAAAGTGGACAGACTAAAGTGGAAAGACTAAAGTGGAAAGACTAAAGTGGACAGACTATAGTGGAAAGACTATAGTGGAAAGACTGTAGTGGACAGAATAAAGTGGAGAGTATAGTGGAAAGACTAAAGTGGACAGAGAATAGTGGAAAGACTAAAGTGGAAAGACTATAGTGGAAAGACTATAGTGGACAGACTATAGTGGAAAGACTAAAGTGGACAGACTATAGTGGAAAGACTATAGTGGAAAGACTGTAGTGGACAGAATAAAGTGGAGACTATAGTGGAAAGACTAAAGTGGACAGAGAATAGTGGAAAGACTATAGTGGAAAGACTGTAGTGGACAGAATAAAGTGGAGAGTAAAGTGGAAAGACTAAAGTGGACAGAGAATAGATGAAAGACTAAAGTGGACAGACTAAAGTGGAAAGACTAAAGTGGACAGACTAAAGTAGAGACTAAAGTGGAAAGACTAAAGTGGACAGACTATAGTGGAAAGACTATAGTGGAAAGACTGTAGTGGACAGAATAAAGTGGAGAGTATAGTGGAAAGACTAAAGTGGACAGAGAATAGTGGAAAGACTAAAGTGGACAGACTATAGTGGAAAGACTAAAGTGGAAAGACTGTATTGGACAGAATAAAGTGAAGACTATAGTGGAAAGAATAAAGTGGACAGAGAATAGTGGAAAGACTAAAGTGGACAGACTATAGTGGAAAGACTATAGTGGAAAGACTGTAGTGGACAAAATAAAGTGGAGACTATAGTGGAAGGACTAAAGTGGAAAGACTAAAGTGGACAGACTATAGTGGAAAGACTATAGTGAAAAGACTGTAGTGGACAGAATAAAGTGGAGACTATAGTGGAAAGACTAAAGTGGACAGAGAATAGTGGAAAGACTAAAGTGGACAGAGATAAGTGGAAAGACTAAAGTGGACGGACTATATTGGAAAGACTATAGTGGAAAGACTGTAGTGGACAGAATAAAGTGGAGACTGTAGTGGAAAGACTAAAGTGGACAGAGAATAGTGGAAAGACTAAAGTGGACAGACTATAGTGGAAAGACTATAGTGGACAGACTATAGTGGAAAGACTAAAGTGGACAGACTAAAGTGGAAAGACTAAAGTGGACAGACTAAAGTGGAAAGACTAAAGTGGACAGACTAAAGTGGAAAGACTAAAGTGGAAAGACTAAAGTGGAAAGACTAAAGTGGACAGACTATAGTGGAAAGACTATAGTGGAAAGACTGTAGTGGACAGAATAAAGTGGAGAGTATAGTGGAAAGACTAAAGTGGACAGAGAATAGTGGAAAGACTAAAGTGGAAAGACTATAGTGGAAAGACTATAGTGGACAGACTATAGTGGAAAGACTAAAGTGGACAGACTATAGTGGAAAGACTATAGTGGAAAGACTGTAGTGGACAGAATAAAGTGGAGACTATAGTGGAAAGACTAAAGTGGACAGAGAATAGTGGAAAGACTATAGTGGAAAGACTGTAGTGGACAGAATAAAGTGGAGAGTATAGTGGAAAGACTAAAGTGGACAGAGAATAGTGGAAAGACTAAAGTGGACAGACTAAAGTGGAAAGACTAAAGTGGACAGACTAAAGTAGAGACTAAAGTGGAAAGACTAAAGTGGACAGACTATAGTGGAAAGACTATAGTGGAAAGACTGTAGTGGACAGAATAAAGTGGAGAGTATAGTGGAAAGACTAAAGTGGACAGAGAATAGTGGAAAGACTAAAGTGGACAGACTATAGTGGAAAGACTAAAGTGGAAAGACTGTATTGGACAGAATAAAGTGGAGACTATAGTGGAAAGACTAAAGTGGATAGAGAATAGTGGAAAGACTAAAGTGGACAGACTATAGTGGAAAGACTATAGTGGAAAGACTGTAGTGGACAGAATAAAGTGGAGACTATAGTGGAAAGACTAAAGTGGACAGAGAATAGTGGAAAGACTAAAGTGGACAGATTATAGTGGAAAGTCTATATTGGAAAGACTTTAGTGGACAGAATAAAGTGGAGACTATAGTGGAAAGAATAAAGTGGACAGAGAATAGTGGAAAGACTAAAGTGGACAGACTATAGTGGAAAGACTATAGTGGAAAGACTGTAGTGGACAGAATAAAGTGGAGACTATAGTGGAAAGACTAAAGTAGACAGAGAATAGTGGAAAGACTAAAGTGGAAAGACTGTAGTGGACAGAATAAAGTGGAGACTATAGTGGAAAGACTAAAGTAGACAGAGAATAGTGGAAAGACTAAAGTGGAAAGACTGTAGTGGACAGAATAAAGTGGAGACTATAGTGGAAAGACTAAAGTGGACAGAGAATAGTGGAAAGACTAAAGTGGACAGACTATAGTGGAAAGACTATAGTGGAAAGACTAAAGTGGACAGACTAAAGTAGAGACTAAAGTGGAAAGACTAAAGTGGACAGACTATAGTGGAAAGACTATAGTGGAAAGACTGTAGTGGACAGAATAAAGTGGAGAGTATAGTGGAAAGACTAAAGTGGACAGAGAATAGTGGAAAGACTAAAGTGGACAGACTATAGTGGAAAGACTAAAGTGGAAAGACTGTAGTGGACAGCATAAAGTGGAGACTTTAGTGGAAAGACTAAAGTGGACAGAGAATAGTGGAAAGACTAAAGTGGAAAGACTATAGTGGAAAGACTATAGTGGACAGACTATAGTGGAAAGACTAAAGTGGACAGACTAAAGTGGAAAGACTAAACTGGACAGACTAAAGTGGAAAGACTAAAGTGGAGACTATAGTGGAAAGACTAAAGTGGACAGAGAATAGTGGAAAGACTAAAGTAGACAGACTATAGTGGAAAGACTATAGTGGAAAGACTGTAGTGGACAGAATAAAGTGGAGACTATAGTGGAAAGACTAAAGTGGACAGAGAATAGTGGAAAGACTATAGTGGAAAGACTGTAGTGGACAGAATAAAGTGGAGAGTATCGTGGAAAGACTAAAGTGGACAGAGAATAGTGGAAAGACTAAAGTGGACAGACTAAAGTGGAAAGACTAAAGTGGACAGACTAAAGTAGAGACTAAAGTGGAAAGACTAAAGTGGACAGACTATAGTGGAAAGACTATAGTGGAAAGACTGTAGTGGACAGAATAAAGTGGAGAGTATAGTGTAAAGACTAAAGTGGACAGAGAATAGTGGAAAGACTAAAGTGGACAGACTATAGTGGAAAGACTAAAGTGGAAAGACTGTATTGGACAGAATAAAGTGGAGACTATAGTGGAAAGACTAAAGTGGATAGAGAATAGTGGAAAGACTAAAGTGGACAGACTATAGTGGAAAGACTATAGTGGAAAGACTGTAGTGGACAGAATAAAGTGGAGACTATAGTGGAAAGACTAAAGTGGACAGAGAATAGTGGAAAGACTAAAGTGGACAGACTAAAGTGGAAAGACTAAAGTGGACAGACTAAAGTAGAGACTAAAGTGGAAAGACTAAAGTGGACAGACTATAGTGGAAAGACTATAGTGGAAAGACTGTAGTGGACAGAATAAAGTGGAGAGTATAGTGGAAAGACTAAAGTGGACAGAGAATAGTGGAAAGACTAAAGTGGACAGACTATAGTGGAAAGACTAAAGTGGAAAGACTGTATTGGACAGAATAAAGTGGAGACTATAGTGGAAAGACTAAAGTGGATAGAGAATAGTGGAAAGACTAAAGTGGACAGACTATAGTGGAGAGACTATAGTGGAAAGACTGTAGTGGACAGAATAAAGTGGAGACTATAGTGGAAAGACTAAAGTGGACAGAGAATAGTGGAAAGACTAAAGTGGACAGACTATAGTGGAAAGACCAGAGTGGAAAGACTGTAGTGGACAGAATAAAGTGGAGACTATAGTGGAAAGACTAAAGTAGACAGAGAATAGTGGAAAGACTAAAGTGGAAAGACTGTAGTGGACAGAATAAAGTGGAGACTATAGTGGAAAGACTAAAGTAGACAGAGAATAGTGGAAAGACTAAAGTGGAAAGACTGTAGTGGACAGAATAAAGTGGAGACTATAGTGGAAAGACTAAAGTAGACAGAGAATAGTGGAAAGACTATAATGGAAAGACTAAAGTGGACAGACTAAAGTGGAAAGACTAAAGTGGACAGACTAAAGTGGAAAGACTAAAGTGGAGACTATAGTGGAAAGACTAAAGTGGACAGAGAATAGTGGAAAGACTAAAGTGGACAGACTATAGTGGAAAGACTATAGTGGACAGACTATAGTGGAAAGACTAAAGTAGACAGACTAAAGTGGAAAGACTAAAGTGGACAGACTAAAGTGGAAAGACTAAAGTGGAAAGACTAAAGTGGACAGACTAAAGTGGAAAGACTATAGTGGAAACTATAGTGGAAAGACTAAAGTGGACAGAGAATAGTGGAAAGACTAAAGTTGACAGACTATAGTGGAAAGACTATAGTGGACCGACTATAGTGGAAAGACTAAAGTAGACAGACTAAAGTGGAAAGACTGAAGTGGACAGACTAAAGTGGAAAGACTAAAGTGGAAAGACTAAAGTGGACAGACTATAGTGGAAAGACTATAGTGGAAAGACTGTAGTGGACAGAATAAAGTGGAGAGCATAGTGGAAAGACTAAAGTAGACAGAGAATAGTGGAAAGACTATAATGGAAAGACTAAAGTGGACAGACTAAAGTGGAAAGACTAAAGTGGACAGACTAAAGTGGAAAGACTAAAGTGGAGACTATAGTGGAAAGACTAAAGTGGACAGAGAATAGTGGAAAGACTAAAGTGGACAGACTATAGTGGAAAGACTATAGTGGACAGACTATAGTGGAAAGACTAAAGTAGACAGAGAATAGTGGAAAGACTAAAGTGGAAAGACTGTAGTGGACAGAATAAAGTGGAGACTATAGTGGAAAGACTAAAGTAGACAGAGAATAGTGGAAAGACTATAATGGAAAGACTAAAGTGGACAGACTAAAGTGGAAAGACTAAAGTGGACAGACTAAAGTGGAAAGACTAAAGTGGAGACTATAGTGGAAAGACTAAAGTGGACAGAGAATAGTGGAAAGACTAAAGTGGACAGACTATAGTGGAAAGATTATAGTGGACAGACTATAGTGGAAAGACTAAAGTAGACAGACTAAAGTGGAAAGACTAAAGTGGACAGACTAAAGTGGAAAGACTAAAGTGGAAAGACTAAAGTGGACAGACTAAAGTGGAAAGACTATAGTGGAAACTATAGTGGAAAGACTAAAGTGGACAGAGAATAGTGGAAAGACTAAAGTGGACAGACTAAAGTGGAAAGACTAAAGTGGACAGACTAAAGTAGAGACTAAAGTGGAAAGACTAAAGTGGACAGACTATAGTGGAAAGACTATAGTGGAAAGACTGTAGTGGACAGAATAAAGTGGAGAGTATAGTGGAAAGACTAAAGTGGACAGAGAATAGTGGAAAGACTAAAGTGGACAGACTATAGTGGAAAGACTAAAGTGGAAAGACTGTATTGGACAGAATAAAGTGGAGACTATAGTGGAAAGACTAAAGTGGATAGAGAATAGTGGAAAGACTAAAGTGGACAGACTATAGTGGAGAGACTATAGTGGAAAGACTGTAGTGGACAGAATAAAGTGGAGACTATAGTGGAAAGACTAAAGTGGACAGAGAATAGTGGAAAGACTAAAGTGGACAGACTATAGTGGAAAGACCAGAGTGGAAAGACTGTAGTGGACAGAATAAAGTGGAGACTATAGTGGAAAGACTAAAGTAGACAGAGAATAGTGGAAAGACTAAAGTGGAAAGACTGTAGTGGACAGAATAAAGTGGAGACTATAGTGGAAAGACTAAAGTAGACAGAGAATAGTGGAAAGACTATAATGGAAAGACTAAAGTGGACAGACTAAAGTGGAAAGACTAAAGTGGACAGACTAAAGTGGAAAGACTAAAGTGGAGACTATAGCGGAAAGACTAAAGTGGACAGAGAATAGTGGAAAGACTAAAGTGGACAGACTATAGTGGAAAGACTATAGTGGACAGACTATAGTGGAAAGACTAAAGTAGACAGACTAAAGTGGAAAGACTAAAGTGGACAGACTAAAGTGGAAAGACTAAAGTGGAAAGACTAAAGTGGACAGACTAAAGTGGAAAGACTATAGTGGAAACTATAGTGGAAAGACTAAAGTGGACAGAGAATAGTGGAAAGACTAAAGTTGACAGACTATAGTGGAAAGACTATAGTGGACCGACTATAGTGGAAAGACTAAAGTAGACAGACTAAAGTGGAAAGACTGAAGTGGACAGACTAAAGTGGAAAGACTAAAGTGGAAAGACTAAAGTGGACAGACTATAGTGGAAAGACTATAGTGGAAAGACTGTAGTGGACAGAATAAAGTGGAGAGCATAGTGGAAAGACTAAAGTAGACAGAGAATAGTGGAAAGACTATAATGGAAAGACTAAAGTGGACAGACTAAAGTGGAAAGACTAAAGTGGACAGACTAAAGTGGAAAGACTAAAGTGGAGACTATAGTGGAAAGACTAAAGTGGACAGAGAATAGTGGAAAGACTAAAGTGGACAGACTATAGTGGAAAGACTATAGTGGACAGACTATAGTGGAAAGACTAAAGTAGACAGAGAATAGTGGAAAGACTAAAGTGGAAAGACTGTAGTGGACAGAATAAAGTGGAGACTATAGTGGAAAGACTAAAGTAGACAGAGAATAGTGGAAAGACTATAATGGAAAGACTAAAGTGGACAGACTAAAGTGGAAAGACTAAAGTGGACAGACTAAAGTGGAAAGACTAAAGTGGAGACTATAGTGGAAAGACTAAAGTGGACAGAGAATAGTGGAAAGACTAAAGTGGACAGACTATAGTGGAAAGATTATAGTGGACAGACTATAGTGGAAAGACTAAAGTAGACAGACTAAAGTGGAAAGACTAAAGTGGACAGACTAAAGTGGAAAGACTAAAGTGGAAAGACTAAAGTGGACAGACTAAAGTGGAAAGACTATAGTGGAAACTATAGTGGAAAGACTAAAGTGGACAGAGAATAGTGGAAAGACTAAAGTTGACAGACTATAGTGGAAAGACTATAGTGGACCGACTATAGTGGAAAGACTAAAGTAGACAGACTAAAGTGGAAAGACTGAAGTGGACAGACTAAAGTGGAAAGACTAAAGTGGAAAGACTAAAGTGGACAGACTATAGTGGAAAGACTATAGTGGAAAGACTGTAGTGGACAGAATAAAGTGGAGAGCATAGTGGAAAGACTAAAGTGGACAGAGAATAGTGGAAAGACTAAAGTGGACAGACTATAGTGGAAAGACTAAAGTGGAAAGACTAAAGTGGACAGACTATAGTGGAAAGACTAAAGTGGACAGACTAAAGTGGAAAGACTAAAGTGGAAAGACTAAAGTGGAGACTATAGTGGAAAGACTAAAGTGGACAGAGAATAGTGGAAAGACTAAAGTGGACAGTATATATGGACAGTATAAGTGGACTATAGTGGACAGAGAACAGTGGAAACACTAAAGTGGACAGACTATAGTGGAAAGACTATAGTGGAAAGACTGTAGTGGACATAATAAAGTGGAGACTATAGTGGAAAGACTAAAATGGACAGAGAATAGCGGAAAGACTAAAGTGGACAGACTATAGTGGAAAGACTATAGTGGAAAGACTAAAGTGGACAGACTAAAGTGGAAAGACTAAAGTGGACAGACTAAAGTGGAAAGACTAAAGTGGAAAGACTAAAGTGGAGACTATAGTGGAAAGACTAAAGTGGACAGAGAATAGTGGAAAGACTAAAGTGGACAGACTATAGTGGAAAGACTATAGTGGAAAGACTGTAGTGGACAGAATAAAGTGGAGAGTATAGTGGAAAGACTAAAGTGGACAGAGAATAGTGGAAAGACTAAAGTGGACAGACTATAGTGGAAAGACTAAAGTGGAAAGACTGTATTGGACAGAATAAAGTGGAGACTATAGTGGAAAGACTAAAGTGGATAGAGAATAGTGGAAAGACTAAAGTGGACAGACTATAGTGGAAAGACTATAGTGGAAAGACTGTAGTGGACAGAATAAAGTGGAGACTATAGTGGAAAGACTAAAGTGGACAGAGAATAGTGGAAAGACTAAAGTGGACAGATTATAGTGGAAAGTCTATATTGGAAAGACTTTAGTGGACAGAATAAAGTGGAGACTATAGTGGAAAGAATAAAGTGGACAGAGAATAGTGGAAAGACTAAAGTGGACAGACTATAGTGGAAAGACTATAGTGGAAAGACTGTAGTGGACAGAATAAAGTGGAGACTATAGTGGAAAGACTAAAGTAGACAGAGAATAGTGGAAAGACTAAAGTGGAAAGACTGTAGTGGACAGAATAAAGTGGAGACTATAGTGGAAAGACTAAAGTAGACAGAGAATAGTGGAAAGACTAAAGTGGAAAGACTGTAGTGGACAGAATAAAGTGGAGACTATAGTGGAAAGACTAAAGTGGACAGAGAATAGTGGAAAGACTAAAGTGGACAGACTATAGTGGAAAGACTATAGTGGAAAGACTAAAGTGGACAGACTAAAGTAGAGACTAAAGTGGAAAGACTAAAGTGGACAGACTATAGTGGAAAGACTATAGTGGAAAGACTGTAGTGGACAGAATAAAGTTGAGAGTATAGTGGAAAGACTAAAGTGGACAGAGAATAGTGGAAAGACTAAAGTGGACAGACTATAGTGGAAAGACTAAAGTGGAAAGACTGTAGTGGACAGCATAAAGTGGAGACTTTAGTGGAAAGACTAAAGTGGACAGAGAATAGTGGAAAGACTAAAGTGGAAAGACTATAGTGGAAAGACTATAGTGGACAGACTATAGTGGAAAGACTAAAGTGGACAGACTAAAGTGGAAAGACTAAACTGGAAAGACTGTAGTGGACAGAATAAAGTGGAGACTATAGTGGAAAGACTAAAGTAGACAGAGAATAGTGGAAAGACTAAAGTGGAAAGACTGTAGTGGACAGAATAAAGTGGAGACTATAGTGGAAAGACTAAAGTAGACAGAGAATAGTGGAAAGACTAAAGTGGAAAGACTGTAGTGGACAGAATAAAGTGGAGACTATAGTGGAAAGACTAAAGTAGACAGAGAATAGTGGAAAGACTATAATGGAAAGACTAAAGTGGACAGACTAAAGTGGAAAGACTAAAGTGGACAGACTAAAGTGGAAAGACTAAAGTGGAGACTATAGTGGAAAGACTAAAGTGGACAGAGAATAGTGGAAAGACTAAAGTGGACAGACTATAGTGGAAAGACTATAGTGGACAGACTATAGTGGAAAGACTAAAGTAGACAGACTAAAGTGGAAAGACTAAAGTGGACAGACTAAAGTGGAAAGACTAAAGTGGAAAGACTAAAGTGGACAGACTAAAGTGGAAAGACTATAGTGGAAACTATAGTGGAAAGACTAAAGTGGACAGAGAATAGTGGAAAGACTAAAGTTGACAGACTATAGTGGAAAGACTATAGTGGACCGACTATAGTGGAAAGACTAAAGTAGACAGACTAAAGTGGAAAGACTGAAGTGGACAGACTAAAGTGGAAAGACTAAAGTGGAAAGACTAAAGTGGACAGACTATAGTGGAAAGACTATAGTGGAAAGACTGTAGTGGACAGAATAAAGTGGAGAGCATAGTGGAAAGACTAAAGTAGACAGAGAATAGTGGAAAGACTATAATGGAAAGACTAAAGTGGACAGACTAAAGTGGAAAGACTAAAGTGGACAGACTAAAGTGGAAAGACTAAAGTGGAGACTATAGTGGAAAGACTAAAGTGGACAGAGAATAGTGGAAAGACTAAAGTGGACAGACTATAGTGGAAAGACTATAGTGGACAGACTATAGTGGAAAGACTAAAGTAGACAGAGAATAGTGGAAAGACTAAAGTGGAAAGACTGTAGTGGACAGAATAAAGTGGAGACTATAGTGGAAAGACTAAAGTAGACAGAGAATAGTGGAAAGACTATAATGGAAAGACTAAAGTGGACAGACTAAAGTGGAAAGACTAAAGTGGACAGACTAAAGTGGAAAGACTAAAGTGGAGACTATAGTGGAAAGACTAAAGTGGACAGAGAATAGTGGAAAGACTAAAGTGGACAGACTATAGTGGAAAGATTATAGTGGACAGACTATAGTGGAAAGACTAAAGTAGACAGACTAAAGTGGAAAGACTAAAGTGGACAGACTAAAGTGGAAAGACTAAAGTGGAAAGACTAAAGTGGACAGACTAAAGTGGAAAGACTATAGTGGAAACTATAGTGGAAAGACTAAAGTGGACAGAGAATAGTGGAAAGACTAAAGTGGACAGACTAAAGTGGAAAGACTAAAGTGGACAGACTAAAGTAGAGACTAAAGTGGAAAGACTAAAGTGGACAGACTATAGTGGAAAGACTATAGTGGAAAGACTGTAGTGGACAGAATAAAGTGGAGAGTATAGTGGAAAGACTAAAGTGGACAGAGAATAGTGGAAAGACTAAAGTGGACAGACTATAGTGGAAAGACTAAAGTGGAAAGACTGTATTGGACAGAATAAAGTGGAGACTATAGTGGAAAGACTAAAGTGGATAGAGAATAGTGGAAAGACTAAAGTGGACAGACTATAGTGGAGAGACTATAGTGGAAAGACTGTAGTGGACAGAATAAAGTGGAGACTATAGTGGAAAGACTAAAGTGGACAGAGAATAGTGGAAAGACTAAAGTGGACAGACTATAGTGGAAAGACCAGAGTGGAAAGACTGTAGTGGACAGAATAAAGTGGAGACTATAGTGGAAAGACTAAAGTAGACAGAGAATAGTGGAAAGACTAAAGTGGAAAGACTGTAGTGGACAGAATAAAGTGGAGACTATAGTGGAAAGACTAAAGTAGACAGAGAATAGTGGAAAGACTATAATGGAAAGACTAAAGTGGACAGACTAAAGTGGAAAGACTAAAGTGGACGGACTAAAGTGGAAAGACTAAAGTGGAGACTATAGCGGAAAGACTAAAGTGGACAGAGAATAGTGGAAAGACTAAAGTGGACAGACTATAGTGGAAAGACTATAGTGGACAGACTATAGTGGAAAGACTAAAGTAGACAGACTAAAGTGGAAAGACTAAAGTGGACAGACTAAAGTGGAAAGACTAAAGTGGAAAGACTAAAGTGGACAGACTAAAGTGGAAAGACTATAGTGGAAACTATAGTGGAAAGACTAAAGTGGACAGAGAATAGTGGAAAGACTAAAGTTGACAGACTATAGTGGAAAGACTATAGTGGACCGACTATAGTGGAAAGACTAAAGTAGACAGACTAAAGTGGAAAGACTGAAGTGGACAGACTAAAGTGGAAAGACTAAAGTGGAAAGACTAAAGTGGACAGACTATAGTGGAAAGACTATAGTGGAAAGACTGTAGTGGACAGAATAAAGTGGAGAGCATAGTGGAAAGACTAAAGTAGACAGAGAATAGTGGAAAGACTATAATGGAAAGACTAAAGTGGACAGACTAAAGTGGAAAGACTAAAGTGGACAGACTAAAGTGGAAAGACTAAAGTGGAGACTATAGTGGAAAGACTAAAGTGGACAGAGAATAGTGGAAAGACTAAAGTGGACAGACTATAGTGGAAAGACTATAGTGGACAGACTATAGTGGAAAGACTAAAGTAGACAGAGAATAGTGGAAAGACTAAAGTGGAAAGACTGTAGTGGACAGAATAAAGTGGAGACTATAGTGGAAAGACTAAAGTAGACAGAGAATAGTGGAAAGACTATAATGGAAAGACTAAAGTGGACAGACTAAAGTGGAAAGACTAAAGTGGACAGACTAAAGTGGAAAGACTAAAGTGGAGACTATAGTGGAAAGACTAAAGTGGACAGAGAATAGTGGAAAGACTAAAGTGGACAGACTATAGTGGAAAGATTATAGTGGACAGACTATAGTGGAAAGACTAAAGTAGACAGACTAAAGTGGAAAGACTAAAGTGGACAGACTAAAGTGGAAAGACTAAAGTGGAAAGACTAAAGTGGACAGACTAAAGTGGAAAGACTATAGTGGAAACTATAGTGGAAAGACTAAAGTGGACAGAGAATAGTGGAAAGACTAAAGTTGACAGACTATAGTGGAAAGACTATAGTGGACCGACTATAGTGGAAAGACTAAAGTAGACAGACTAAAGTGGAAAGACTGAAGTGGACAGACTAAAGTGGAAAGACTAAAGTGGAAAGACTAAAGTGGACAGACTATAGTGGAAAGACTATAGTGGAAAGACTGTAGTGGACAGAATAAAGTGGAGAGCATAGTGGAAAGACTAAAGTGGACAGAGAATAGTGGAAAGACTAAAGTGGACAGACTATAGTGGAAAGACTAAAGTGGAAAGACTAAAGTGGACAGACTATAGTGGAAAGACTAAAGTGGACAGACTAAAGTGGAAAGACTAAAGTGGAAAGACTAAAGTGGAGACTATAGTGGAAAGACTAAAGTGGACAGAGAATAGTGGAAAGACTAAAGTGGACAGTATATATGGACAGTATAAGTGGACTATAGTGGACAGAGAACAGTGGAAACACTAAAGTGGACAGACTATAGTGGAAAGACTATAGTGGAAAGACTGTAGTGGACATAATAAAGTGGAGACTATAGTGGAAAGACTAAAATGGACAGAGAATAGCGGAAAGACTAAAGTGGACAGACTATAGTGGAAAGACTATAGTGGAAAGACTAAAGTGGACAGACTAAAGTGGAAAGACTAAAGTGGACAGACTAAAGTGGAAAGACTAAAGTGGAAAGACTAAAGTGGAGACTATAGTGGAAAGACTAAAGTGGACAGAGAATAGTGGAAAGACTAAAGTGGACAGACTATAGTGGAAAGACTATAGTGGAAAGACTGTAGTGGACAGAATAAAGTGGAGAGTATAGTGGAAAGACTAAAGTGGACAGAGAATAGTGGAAAGACTAAAGTGGACAGACTATAGTGGAAAGACTAAAGTGGAAAGACTGTATTGGACAGAATAAAGTGGAGACTATAGTGGAAAGACTAAAGTGGATAGAGAATAGTGGAAAGACTAAAGTGGACAGACTATAGTGGAAAGACTATAGTGGAAAGACTGTAGTGGACAGAATAAAGTGGAGACTATAGTGGAAAGACTAAAGTGGACAGAGAATAGTGGAAAGACTAAAGTGGACAGATTATAGTGGAAAGTCTATATTGGAAAGACTTTAGTGGACAGAATAAAGTGGAGACTATAGTGGAAAGAATAAAGTGGACAGAGAATAGTGGAAAGACTAAAGTGGACAGACTATAGTGGAAAGACTATAGTGGAAAGACTGTAGTGGACAGAATAAAGTGGAGACTATAGTGGAAAGACTAAAGTAGACAGAGAATAGTGGAAAGACTAAAGTGGAAAGACTGTAGTGGACAGAATAAAGTGGAGACTATAGTGGAAAGACTAAAGTAGACAGAGAATAGTGGAAAGACTAAAGTGGAAAGACTGTAGTGGACAGAATAAAGTGGAGACTATAGTGGAAAGACTAAAGTGGACAGAGAATAGTGGAAAGACTAAAGTGGACAGACTATAGTGGAAAGACTATAGTGGAAAGACTAAAGTGGACAGACTAAAGTAGAGACTAAAGTGGAAAGACTAAAGTGGACAGACTATAGTGGAAAGACTATAGTGGAAAGACTGTAGTGGACAGAATAAAGTTGAGAGTATAGTGGAAAGACTAAAGTGGACAGAGAATAGTGGAAAGACTAAAGTGGACAGACTATAGTGGAAAGACTAAAGTGGAAAGACTGTAGTGGACAGCATAAAGTGGAGACTTTAGTGGAAAGACTAAAGTGGACAGAGAATAGTGGAAAGACTAAAGTGGAAAGACTATAGTGGAAAGACTATAGTGGACAGACTATAGTGGAAAGACTAAAGTGGACAGACTAAAGTGGAAAGACTAAACTGGACAGACTAAAGTGGAAAGACTAAAGTGGAGACTATAGTGGAAAGACTAAAGTGGACAGAGAATAGTGGAAAGACTAAAGTAGACAGACTATAGTGGAAAGACTATAGTGGAAAGACTGTAGTGGACAGAATAAAGTGGAGACTATAGTGGAAAGACTAAAGTGGACAGAGAATAGTGGAAAGACTATAGTGGAAAGACTGTAGTGGACAGAATAAAGTGGAGAGTATCGTGGAAAGACTAAAGTGGACAGAGAATAGTGGAAAGACTAAAGTGGACAGACTAAAGTGGAAAGACTAAAGTGGACAGACTAAAGTAGAGACTTAAGTGGAAAGACTAAAGTGGACAGACTATAGTGGAAAGACTATAGTGGAAAGACTGTAGTGGACAGAATAAAGTGGAGAGTATAGTGTAAAGACTAAAGTGGACAGAGAATAGTGGAAAGACTAAAGTGGACAGACTATAGTGGAAAGACTAAAGTGGAAAGACTGTATTGGACAGAATAAAGTGGAGACTATAGTGGAAAGACTAAAGTGGATAGAGAATAGTGGAAAGACTAAAGTGGACAGACTATAGTGGAAAGACTATAGTGGAAAGACTGTAGTGGACAGAATAAAGTGGAGACTATAGTGGAAAGACTAAAGTGGACAGAGAATAGTGGAAAGACTAAAGTGGACAGACTAAAGTGGAAAGACTAAAGTGGACAGACTAAAGTAGAGACTAAAGTGGAAAGACTAAAGTGGACAGACTATAGTGGAAAGACTATAGTGGAAAGACTGTAGTGGACAGAATAAAGTGGAGAGTATAGTGGAAAGACTAAAGTGGACAGAGAATAGTGGAAAGACTAAAGTGGACAGACTATAGTGGAAAGACTAAAGTGGAAAGACTGTATTGGACAGAATAAAGTGGAGACTATAGTGGAAAGACTAAAGTGGATAGAGAATAGTGGAAAGACTAAAGTGGACAGACTATAGTGGAGAGACTATAGTGGAAAGACTGTAGTGGACAGAATAAAGTGGAGACTATAGTGGAAAGACTAAAGTGGACAGAGAATAGTGGAAAGACTAAAGTGGACAGATTATAGTGGAAAGTCTATAGTGGAAAGACTGTAGTGGACAGAATAAAGTGGAGACTATAGTGGAAAGAATAAAGTGGACAGAGAATAGTGGAAAGACTAAAGTGGACAGACTATAATGGAAAGACCAGAGTGGAAAGACTGTAGTGGACAGAATAAAGTGGAGACTATAGTGGAAAGACTAAAGTAGACAGAGAATAGTGGAAAGACTAAAGTGGACAGACTAAAGTGGAAAGACTAAAGTGGAGACTATAGTGGAAAGACTAAAGTGGACAGAGAATAGTGGAAAGACTAAAGTGGACAGACTATAGTGGAAAGACTATAGTGGACAGACTATAGTGGAAAGACTAAAGTAGACAGACTAAAGTGGAAAGACTAAAGTGGACAGACTAAAGTGGAAAGACTAAAGTGGAAAGACTAAAGTGGACAGACTAAAGTGGAAAGACTATAGTGGAAACTATAGTGGAAAGACTAAAGTGGACAGAGAATAGTGGAAAGACTAAAGTTGACAGACTATAGTGGAAAGACTATAGTGGACCGACTATAGTGGAAAGACTAAAGTAGACAGACTAAAGTGGAAAGACTGAAGTGGACAGACTAAAGTGGAAAGACTAAAGTGGAAAGACTAAAGTGGACAGACTATAGTGGAAAGACTATAGTGGAAAGACTGTAGTGGACAGAATAAAGTGGAGAGCATAGTGGAAAGACTAAAGTGGACAGAGAATAGTGGAAAGACTAAAGTGGACAGACTATAGTGGAAAGACTAAAGTGGAAAGACTAAAGTGGACGGACTATAGTGGAAAGACTAAAGTGGACAGACTAAAGTGGAAAGACTAAAGTGGAAAGACTAAAGTGGAGACTATAGTGGAAAGACTAAAGTGGACAGAGAATAGTGGAAAGACTAAAGTGGACAGTATATATGGACAGTATAAGTGGACTATAGTGGACAGAGAACAGTGGAAACACTAAAGTGGACAGACTATAGTGGAAAGACTATAGTGGAAAGACTGTAGTGGACATAATAAAGTGGAGACTATAGTGGAAAGACTAAAATGGACAGAGAATAGCGGAAAGACTAAAGTGGACAGACTATAGTGGAAAGACTATAGTGGAAAGACTAAAGTGGACAGACTAAAGTGGAAAGACTAAAGTGGACAGACTAAAGTGGAAAGACTAAAGTGGAAAGACTAAAGTGGAGACTATAGTGGAAAGACTAAAGTGGACAGAGAATAGTGGAAAGACTAAAGTGGACAGACTATAGTGGAAAGACTATAGTGGAAAGACTGTAGTGGACAGAATAAAGTGGAGAGTATAGTGGAAAGACTAAAGTGGACAGAGAATAGTGGAAAGACTAAAGTGGACAGACTATAGTGGAAAGACTAAAGTGGAAAGACTGTATTGGACAGAATAAAGTGGAGACTATAGTGGAAAGACTAAAGTGGATAGAGAATAGTGGAAAGACTAAAGTGGACAGACTATAGTGGAAAGACTATAGTGGAAAGACTGTAGTGGACAGAATAAAGTGGAGACTATAGTGGAAAGACTAAAGTGGACAGAGAATAGTGGAAAGACTAAAGTGGACAGATTATAGTGGAAAGTCTATATTGGAAAGACTTTAGTGGACAGAATAAAGTGGAGACTATAGTGGAAAGAATAAAGTGGACAGAGAATAGTGGAAAGACTAAAGTGGACAGACTATAGTGGAAAGACTATAGTGGAAAGACTGTAGTGGACAGAATAAAGTGGAGACTATAGTGGAAAGACTAAAGTAGACAGAGAATAGTGGAAAGACTAAAGTGGAAAGACTGTAGTGGACAGAATAAAGTGGAGACTATAGTGGAAAGACTAAAGTAGACAGAGAATAGTGGAAAGACTAAAGTGGAAAGACTGTAGTGGACAGAATAAAGTGGAGACTATAGTGGAAAGACTAAAGTGGACAGAGAATAGTGGAAAGACTAAAGTGGACAGACTATAGTGGAAAGACTATAGTGGAAAGACTAAAGTGGACAGACTAAAGTAGAGACTAAAGTGGAAAGACTAAAGTGGACAGACTATAGTGGAAAGACTATAGTGGAAAGACTGTAGTGGACAGAATAAAGTGGAGAGTATAGTGGAAAGACTAAAGTGGACAGAGAATAGTGGAAAGACTAAAGTGGACAGACTATAGTGGAAAGACTAAAGTGGAAAGACTGTAGTGGACAGCATAAAGTGGAGACTTTAGTGGAAAGACTAAAGTGGACAGAGAATAGTGGAAAGACTAAAGTGGAAAGACTATAGTGGAAAGACTATAGTGGACAGACTATAGTGGAAAGACTAAAGTGGACAGACTAAAGTGGAAAGACTAAACTGGACAGACTAAAGTGGAAAGACTAAAGTGGAGACTATAGTGGAAAGACTAAAGTGGACAGAGAATAGTGGAAAGACTAAAGTAGACAGACTATAGTGGAAAGACTATAGTGGAAAGACTGTAGTGGACAGAATAAAGTGGAGACTATAGTGGAAAGACTAAAGTGGACAGAGAATAGTGGAAAGACTATAGTGGAAAGACTGTAGTGGACAGAATAAAGTGGAGAGTATCGTGGAAAGACTAAAGTGGACAGAGAATAGTGGAAAGACTAAAGTGGACAGACTAAAGTGGAAAGACTAAAGTGGACAGACTAAAGTAGAGACTAAAGTGGAAAGACTAAAGTGGACAGACTATAGTGGAAAGACTATAGTGGAAAGACTGTAGTGGACAGAATAAAGTGGAGAGTATAGTGTAAAGACTAAAGTGGACAGAGAATAGTGGAAAGACTAAAGTGGACAGACTATAGTGGAAAGACTAAAGTGGAAAGACTGTATTGGACAGAATAAAGTGGAGACTATAGTGGAAAGACTAAAGTGGATAGAGAATAGTGGAAAGACTAAAGTGGACAGACTATAGTGGAAAGACTATAGTGGAAAGACTGTAGTGGACAGAATAAAGTGGAGACTATAGTGGAAAGACTAAAGTGGACAGAGAATAGTGGAAAGACTAAAGTGGACAGACTAAAGTGGAAAGACTAAAGTGGACAGACTAAAGTAGAGACTAAAGTGGAAAGACTAAAGTGGACAGACTATAGTGGAAAGACTATAGTGGAAAGACTGTAGTGGACAGAATAAAGTGGAGAGTATAGTGGAAAGACTAAAGTGGACAGAGAATAGTGGAAAGACTAAAGTGGACAGACTATAGTGGAAAGACTAAAGTGGAAAGACTGTATTGGACAGAATAAAGTGGAGACTATAGTGGAAAGACTAAAGTGGATAGAGAATAGTGGAAAGACTAAAGTGGACAGACTATAGTGGAGAGACTATAGTGGAAAGACTGTAGTGGACAGAATAAAGTGGAGACTATAGTGGAAAGACTAAAGTGGACAGAGAATAGTGGAAAGACTAAAGTGGACAGATTATAGTGGAAAGTCTATAGTGGAAAGACTGTAGTGGACAGAATAAAGTGGAGACTATAGTGGAAAGAATAAAGTGGACAGAGAATAGTGGAAAGACTAAAGTGGACAGACTATAGTGGAAAGACCAGAGTGGAAAGACTGTAGTGGACAGAATAAAGTGGAGACTATAGTGGAAAGACTAAAGTAGACAGAGAATAGTGGAAAGACTAAAGTGGAAAGACTGTAGTGGACAGAATAAAGTGGAGACTATAGTGGAAAGACTAAAGTAGACAGAGAATAGTGGAAAGACTATAATGGAAAGACTAAAGTGGACAGACTAAAGTGGAAAGACTAAAGTGGACAGACTAAAGTGGAAAGACTAAAGTGGAGACTATAGTGGAAAGACTAAAGTGGACAGAGAATAGTGGAAAGACTAAAGTGGACAGACTATAGTGGAAAGACTATAGTGGACAGACTATAGTGGAAAGACTAAAGTAGACAGACTAAAGTGGAAAAACTAAAGTGGACAGACTAAAGTGGAAAGACTAAAGTGGAAAGACTAAAGTGGACAGACTAAAGTGGAAAGACTATAGTGGAAACTATAGTGGAAAGACTAAAGTGGACAGAGAATAGTGGAAAGACTAAAGTTGACAGACTATAGTGGAAAGACTATAGTGGACCGACTATAGTGGAAAGACTAAAGTAGACAGACTAAAGTGGAAAGACTGAAGTGGACAGACTAAAGTGGAAAGACTAAAGTGGAAAGACTAAAGTGGACAGACTATAGTGGAAAGACTATAGTGGAAAGACTGTAGTGGACAGAATAAAGTGGAGAGCATAGTGGAAAGACTAAAGTGGACAGAGAATAGTGGAAAGACTAAAGTGGACAGACTATAGTGGAAAGACTAAAGTGGAAAGACTAAAGTGGACAGACTATAGTGGAAAGACTAAAGTGGACAGACTAAAGTGGAAAGACTAAAGTGGAAAGACTAAAGTGGAGACTATAGTGGAAAGACTAAAGTGGACAGAGAATAGTGGAAAGACTAAAGTGGACAGTATATATGGACAGTATAAGTGGACTATAGTGGACAGAGAACAGTGGAAACACTAAAGTGGACAGACTATAGTGGAAAGACTATAGTGGAAAGACTGTAGTGGACATAATAAAGTGGAGACTATAGTGGAAAGACTAAAATGGACAGAGAATAGCGGAAAGACTAAAGTGGACAGACTATAGTGGAAAGACTATAGTGGAAAGACTAAAGTGGACAGACTAAAGTGGAAAGACTAAAGTGGACAGACTAAAGTGGAAAGACTAAAGTGGAAAGACTAAAGTGGAGACTATAGTGGAAAGACTAAAGTGGACAGAGAATAGTGGAAAGACTAAAGTGGACAGACTATAGTGGAAAGACTATAATGGAAAGACTAAAGTGGACAGACTAAAGTGGAAAGACTAAAGTGGACAGACTAAAGTGGAAAGACTAAAGTGGAAAGACTAAAGTGGAGACTATAGTGGAAAGACTAAAGTGGACAGAGAATAGTGGAAAGACTAAAGTGGACAGACTATAGTGGAAAGACTATAGTGGGCAGACTATAGTGGAAAGACTAAAGTAGACAGACTAAAGTGGAAAGACTAAAGTGGACAGACTAAAGTGGAAAGACTAAAGTGGAAAGACTAAAGTGGACAGACTAAAGTGGAAAGACTATAGTGGAGACTATAGTGGAAAGACTAAAGTGGACAGAGAATAGTGGAAAGACTAAAGTGGACAGACCATAGTGGAAAGACTATAGTGGACAGACTATAGTGGAAAGACTAAAGTAGACAGACTAAAGTGGAAAGACTGAAGTGGACAGACTAAAGTGGAAAGACTAAAGTGGAAAGACTGAAGTGGACAGACTATAGTGGAAAGACTATAGTGGAAAGACTGTAGTGGAAAGACTAAAGTGGACAGAGAATAGTGGAAAGACTAAAGTGGACAGACTATAGTGGAAAGACTATAGTGGACCGACTATAGTGGAAAGACTAAAGTAGACAGACTAAAGTGGAAAGACTGAAGTGGACAGACTAAAGTGGAAAGACTAAAGTGGATAGACTAAAGTGGACAGATTATAGTGGAAAGACTATAGTGGAAAGACTGTAGTGGACAGAATAAAGTGGAGAGCATAGTGGAAAGACTAAAGTGGACAGAGAATAGTGGAAAGACTAAAGTGGACAGACTATAGTGGAAAGACTAAAGTGGAAAGACTAAAGTGGACAGACTATAGTGGAAAGACTAAAGTGGACAGACTAAAGTGGAAAGACTAAAGTGGAAAGACTAAAGTGGAGACTATAGTGGAAAGACTAAAGTGGACAGAGAATAGTGGAAAGACTAAAGTGGACAGTATATATGGACAGTATAAGTGGACTATAGTGGACAGAGAACAGTGGAAACACTAAAGTGGACAGACTATAGTGGAAAGACTATAGTGGAAAGACTGTAGTGGACATAATAAAGTGGAGACTATAGTGGAAAGACTAAAATGGACAGAGAATAGCGGAAAAACTAAAGTGGACAGACTATAGTGGAAAGACTATAGTGGAAAGACTAAAGTGGACAGACTAAAGTGGAAAGACTAAAGTGGACAGACTAAAGTGGAAAGACTAAAGTGGAAAGACTAAAGTGGAGACTATAGTGGAAAGACTAAAGTGGACAGAGAATAGTGGACAGACTAAAGTGGACAGACTATAGTGGAAAGACTATAATGGAAAGACTAAAGTGGACAGACTAAAGTGGAAAGACTAAAGTGGACAGACTAAAGTGGAAAGACTAAAGTGGAAAGACTAAAGTGGAGACTATAGTGGAAAGACTAAAGTGGACAGAGAATAGTGGAAAGACTAAAGTGGACAGACTATAGTGGAAAGACTATAGTGGACAGACTATAGTGGAAAGACTAAAGTAGACAGACTAAAGTGGAAAGACTAAAGTGGACAGACTAAAGTGGAAAGACTAAAGTGGAAAGACTAAAGTGGACAGACTAAAGTGGAAAGACTATAGTGGAGACTATAGTGGAAAGACTAAAGTGGACAGAGAATAGTGGAAAGACTAAAGTGGACAGACTATAGACGAAAGACTATAGTGGACAGACTATAGTGGAAAGACAAAAGTAGACAGACTAAAGTGGAAAGACTGAAGTGGACAGACTAAAGTGGAAAGACTAAAGTGGAAAGACTGAAGTGGACAGACTATAGTGGAAAGACTATAGTGGAAAGACTGTAGTGGACAGAATAAAGTGGAGAGCATAGTGGAAAGACTAAAGTGGACAGAGAATAGTGGAAAGACTAAAGTGGACAGACTATAGTGGAAAGACTAAAGTGGAAAGACTAAAGTGGACAGACTATAGTGGAAAGACTATAGTGGAAAGACTGTAGTGGACAGATTAAGTGGAGAGCATAGTGGAAAGACTAAAGTGGACAGAGAATAGTGGAAAGACTAAAGTGGACAGACTATAGTGGAAAGACTATAATGGAAAGACTAAAGTGGACAGACTAAAGTGGAAAGACTAAAGTGGACAGACTAAAGTGGAAAGACTGTAGTGGAAAGACTAAAGTGGAGACTATAGTGGAAAGACTAAAGTGGACAGAGAATAGTGGAAAGACTAAAGTGGACAGACTATAGTGGAAAGACTATAGTGGACAGACTATAGTGGAAAGACTAAAGTAGACAGACTAAAGTGGAAAGACTAAAGTGGACAGAGAATAGTGGAAAGACTAAAGTGGACAGACTAAAGTGGAAAGACTATAGTGGACAGACTATAGTGTAAAGACTAAAGTGGACAGACTAAAGTGGAAAGACTAAAGTGGACAGACTAAAGTGGAAAGACTAAAGTGGAAAGACTAAAGTGGACAGACTATAGTGGAAAGACTATAGTGGAAAGACTGTAGTGGACAGAATAAAGTGGAGAGTATAGTAGAAAGACTAAAGTGGACAGAGAATAGTGGAAAGACTAAAGTGGACAGACTATAGTGGAAAGACTATAGTGGAAAGACTGTAGTGGACAGAATAAAGTGGAGACTATAGTGGAAAGACTAAAGTAGACAGAGAATAGTGGAAAGACTATAGTGAAAAGACTGTAGTGGACAGAATAAAGTGGAGACTATAGTGGAAAGACTAAAGTGGACAGAGAATAGTGGAAAGACTAAAGTGGACAGACTATAGTGGAAAGACTATAGTGGAAAGACTGTAGTGGACAGAATAAAGTGGAGACTATAGTGGAAAGACTATAGTGGACAGAGAATAGTGGAAAGACTAAAGTGGACAGACTATAGTGGAAAGACTATAGTGGAAAGACTGTAGTGGACATAATAAAGTGGAGACTATAGTGGAAAGACTAAAATGGACAGAGAATAGCGGAAAGACTAAAGTGGACAGACTATAGTGGAAAGACTATAGTGGAAAGACTATAGTGGAAAGACTAAAGTGGACAGACTAAAGTGGAAAGACTAAAGTGGACAGACTAAAGTGGAAAGACTAAAGTGGAAAGACTAAAGTGGAGACTATAGTGGAAAGACTAAAGTGGACAGAGAATAGTGGAAAGACTAAAGTGGACAGACTATAGTGGAAAGACTATAGTGGAAAGACTGTAGTGGACAGAATAAAGTGGAGATTATAGTGGAAAGATTAAAGTGGACAGAGAATAGTGGAATGACTAAAGTGGACAGACTATAGTGGAAAGACTATAGTGGACAGACTATAGTGGAAAGACTAATGTAGACAGACTAAAGTGGAAAGACTAAAATTGACAGACTAAAGTGGAAAGACTAAAGTGGAAAGACTAAAGTGGACAGACTATAGTGGAAAGACTATAGTGGAAAGACTGTAGTGGACAGAATAAAGTGGAGAGCATAGTGGAAAGACTAAAGTGGACAGAGAATAGTGGAAAGACTAAAGTGGACAGACTATAGTGGAAAGACTATAATGGAAAGACTGTAGTGGACAGAATAAAGTGGAGACTATAGTGGAAAGACTAAAGTAGACAGAGAATAGTGGAAAGACTAAAGTGGAAAGACTGTAGTGGACAGAATAAAGTGGAGACTATAGTGGAAAGACTAAAGTAGACAGAGAATAGTGGAAAGACTGTAGTGGACAAAATAAAGTGGAGACTATCGTGGAAAGACTAAAGTGGAAAGACTAAAGTGGACAGACTATAGTGGAAAGACTATAGTGGAAAGACTGTAGTGGACAGAATAAAGTGGAGACTATAGTGGAAAGACTAAAGTGGACAGAGAATAGTGGAAAGACTAAAGTGGACAGATTATAGTGGAAAGTCTATAGTGGAAAGACTGTAGTGGACAGAATAAAGTGGAGACTATAGTGGAAAGAATAAAGTGGACAGAGAATAGTGGAAAGACTAAAGTGGAAAGACAAAAGTGGAAAGACTAAAGTAGACAGAGAATAGTGGAAAGACTAAAGTGGAAAGACTGTAGTGGACAAAATAAAGTGGAGACTAAAGTGGAAAGACTAAAGTGGAAAGACTATAGTGGAAAGACTGTAGTGGACAAAATAAAGTGGAGACTATAGTGGAAAGACTAAAGTGGACAGACTATAGTGGAAAGACTATAGTGAAAAGACTGTAGTGGACAGAATAAAGTGGAGACTATAGTGGAAAGACTAAAGTGGACAGAGAATAGTGGAAAGACTAAAGTGGACAGAGAATAGTGGAAAGACTAAAGTGAACAGACTATATTGGAAAGACTATAGTGGAAAGACTGTAGTGGACAGAATAAAGTGGAGACTGTAGTGGAAAGACTAAAGTGGACAGAGAATAGTGGAAAGACTAAAGTGGACAGACTATAGTGGAAAGACTCTAGTGGACAGACTATAGTGGAAAGACTAAAGTGGACAGACTAAAGTGGAAAGACTAAAGTGGACAGACTAAAGTGGAAAGACTAAAGTGGAAAGACTAAAGTGGACAGACTATAGTGGAAAGACTATAGTGGAAAGACTGTAGTGGACAGAATAAAGTGGAGAGTATAGTGGAAAGACTAAAGTGGACAGAGAATAGTGGAAAGACTAAAGTGGACAGACTATAGTGGGAAGACTATAGTGGAAAGACTGTAGTGGACAGAATAAAGTGGAGACTATAGTGGAAAGACTAAAGTAGACAGAGAATAGTGGAAAGACTATAGTGAAAAGACTGTAGTGGACAGAATAAAGTGGAGACTATAGTGGAAAGACTAAAGTGGACAGAGAATAGTGGAAAGACTAAAGTGGACAGACTATAGTGGAAAGACTATAGTGGAAAGACTGTAGTGGACAGAATAAAGTGGAGACTATAGTGGAAAGACTATAGTGGACAGAGAATAGTGGAAAGACTAAAGTGGACAGACTATAGTGGAAAGACTATAGTGGAAAGACTATAGTGGAAAGACTAAAGTGGACAGACTAAAGTGGAAAGACTAAAGTGGATAGACTAAAGTGGAAAGACTAAAGTGGAAAGACTAAAGTGGAGACTATAGTGGAAAGACTAAAGTGGACAGAGAATAGTGGAAAGACTAAAGTGGACAGACTATAGTGGAAAGACTATAGTGGAAAGACTGTAGTGGACAGAATAAAGTGGAGACTATAGTGGAAAGACTAAAGTGGACAGAGAATAGTGGAAAGACTAAAGTGGACAGACTATAGTGGAAAGACTATAGTGGACAGACTATAGTGGAAAGACTAAAGTGGACAGACTAAAGTGGACAGACTAAAGTGGAAAGACTAAAGTGGACAGACTAAAGTGGAAAGACTAAAGTGGAAAGACTAAAGTGGACAGACTATAGTGGAAAGACTATAGTGGAAAGACTGTAGTGGACAGAATAAAGTGGAGAGTATAGTGGAAAGACTAAAGTGGACAGAGAATAGTGGAAAGACTAAAGTGGACAGACTATAGTGGAAAGACTATAGTGGACCGACTATAGTGGAAAGACTAAAGTAGACAGACTAAAGTGGAAAGACTGAAGTGGACAGACTAAAGTGGAAAGACTAAAGTGGAAAGACTAAAGTGGACAGACTATAGTGGAAAGACTATAGTGGAAAGACTGTAGTGGACAGAATAAAGTGGAGAGCATAGTGGAAAGACTAAAGTGGACAGAGAATAGTGGAAAGACTAAAGTGGACAGACTATAGTGGAAAGACTAAAGTGGAAAGACTAAAGTGGACAGACTATAGTGGAAAGACTAAAGTGGACAGACTAAAGTGGAAAGACTAAAGTGGAAAGACTAAAGTGGAGACTATAGTGGAAAGACTAAAGTGGACAGAGAATAGTGGAAAGACTAAAGTGGACAGTATATATGGACAGTATAAGTGGACTATAGTGGACAGAGAACAGTGGAAACACTAAAGTGGACAGACTATAGTGGAAAGACTATAGTGGAAAGACTGTAGTGGACAGAATAAAGTGGAGAGTATAGTGGAAAGACTAAAGTGGACAGAGAATAGTGGAAAGACTAAAGTGGACAGACTATAGTGGAAAGACTATAGTGGACCGACTATAGTGGAAAGACTAAAGTAGACAGACTAAAGTGGAAAGACTGAAGTGGACAGACTAAAGTGGAAAGACTAAAGTGGAAAGACTGAAGTGGACAGACTATAGTGGAAAGACTATAGTGGAAAGACTGTAGTGGACAGAATAAAGTGGAGAGCATAGTGGAAAGACTAAAGTGGACAGAGAATAGTGGAAAGACTAAAGTGGACAGACTATAGTGGAAAGACTAAAGTGGAAAGACTAAAGTGGACAGACTATAGTGGAAAGACTATAGTGGAAAGACTGTAGTGGACAGATTAAGTGGAGAGCATAGTGGAAAGACTAAAGTGGACAGAGAATAGTGGAAAGACTAAAGTGGACAGACTATAGTGGAAAGACTATAATGGAAAGACTAAAGTGGACAGACTAAAGTGGAAAGACTAAAGTGGACAGACTAAAGTGGAAAGACTGTAGTGGAAAGACTAAAGTGGAGACTATAGTGGAAAGACTAAAGTGGACAGAGAATAGTGGAAAGACTAAAGTGGACAGACTATAGTGGAAAGACTATAGTGGACAGACTATAGTGGAAAGACTAAAGTAGACAGACTAAAGTGGAAAGACTAAAGTGGACAGAGAATAGTGGAAAGACTAAAGTGGACAGACTAAAGTGGAAAGACTATAGTGGACAGACTATAGTGTAAAGACTAAAGTGGACAGACTAAAGTGGAAAGACTAAAGTGGACAGACTAAAGTGGAAAGACTAAAGTGGAAAGACTAAAGTGGACAGACTATAGTGGAAAGACTATAGTGGAAAGACTGTAGTGGACAGAATAAAGTGGAGAGTATAGTAGAAAGACTAAAGTGGACAGAGAATAGTGGAAAGACTAAAGTGGACAGACTATAGTGGAAAGACTATAGTGGAAAGACTGTAGTGGACAGAATAAAGTGGAGACTATAGTGGAAAGACTAAAGTAGACAGAGAATAGTGGAAAGACTATAGTGAAAAGACTGTAGTGGACAGAATAAAGTGGAGACTATAGTGGAAAGACTAAAGTGGACAGAGAATAGTGGAAAGACTAAAGTGGACAGACTATAGTGGAAAGACTATAGTGGAAAGACTGTAGTGGACAGAATAAAGTGGAGACTATAGTGGAAAGACTATAGTGGACAGAGAATAGTGGAAAGACTAAAGTGGACAGACTATAGTGGAAAGACTATAGTGGAAAGACTGTAGTGGACATAATAAAGTGGAGACTATAGTGGAAAGACTAAAATGGACAGAGAATAGCGGAAAGACTAAAGTGGACAGAATATAGTGGAAAGACTATAGTGGAAAGACTATAGTGGAAAGACTAAAGTGGACAGACTAAAGTGGAAAGACTAAAGTGGACAGACTAAAGTGGAAAGACTAAAGTGGAAAGACTAAAGTGGAGACTATAGTGGAAAGACTAAAGTGGACAGAGAATAGTGGAAAGACTAAAGTGGACAGACTATAGTGGAAAGACTATAGTGGAAAGACTGTAGTGGACAGAATAAAGTGGAGATTATAGTGGAAAGATTAAAGTGGACAGAGAATAGTGGAATGACTAAAGTGGACAGACTATAGTGGAAAGACTATAGTGGACAGACTATAGTGGAAAGACTAATGTAGACAGACTAAAGTGGAAAGACTAAAATTGACAGACTAAAGTGGAAAGACTAAAGTGGAAAGACTAAAGTGGACAGACTATAGTGGAAAGACTATAGTGGAAAGACTGTAGTGGACAGAATAAAGTGGAGAGCATAGTGGAAAGACTAAAGTGGACAGAGAATAGTGGAAAGACTAAAGTGGACAGACTATAGTGGAAAGACTATAATGGAAAGACTGTAGTGGACAGAATAAAGTGGAGACTATAGTGGAAAGACTAAAGTAGACAGAGAATAGTGGAAAGACTAAAGTGGAAAGACTGTAGTGGACAGAATAAAGTGGAGACTATAGTGGAAAGACTAAAGTAGACAGAGAATAGTGGAAAGACTGTAGTGGACAAAATAAAGTGGAGACTATCGTGGAAAGACTAAAGTGGAAAGACTAAAGTGGACAGACTATAGTGGAAAGACTATAGTGGAAAGACTGTAGTGGACAGAATAAAGTGGAGACTATAGTGGAAAGACTAAAGTGGACAGAGAATAGTGGAAAGACTAAAGTGGACAGATTATAGTGGAAAGTCTATAGTGGAAAGACTGTAGTGGACAGAATAAAGTGGAGACTATAGTGGAAAGAATAAAGTGGACAGAGAATAGTGGAAAGACTAAAGTGGAAAGACAAAAGTGGAAAGACTAAAGTAGACAGAGAATAGTGGAAAGACTAAAGTGGAAAGACTGTAGTGGACAAAATAAAGTGGAGACTAAAGTGGAAAGACTAAAGTGGAAAGACTATAGTGGAAAGACTGTAGTGGACAAAATAAAGTGGAGACTATAGTGGAAAGACTAAAGTGGACAGACTATAGTGGAAAGACTATAGTGAAAAGACTGTAGTGGACAGAATAAAGTGGAGACTATAGTGGAAAGACTAAAGTGGACAGAGAATAGTGGAAAGACTAAAGTGGACAGAGAATAGTGGAAAGACTAAAGTGAACAGACTATATTGGAAAGACTATAGTGGAAAGACTGTAGTGGACAGAATAAAGTGGAGACTGTAGTGGAAAGACTAAAGTGGACAGAGAATAGTGGAAAGACTAAAGTGGACAGACTATAGTGGAAAGACTCTAGTGGACAGACTATAGTGGAAAGACTAAAGTGGACAGACTAAAGTGGAAAGACTAAAGTGGACAGACTAAAGTGGAAAGACTAAAGTGGAAAGACTAAAGTGGACAGACTATAGTGGAAAGACTATAGTGGAAAGACTGTAGTGGACAGAATAAAGTGGAGAGTATAGTGGAAAGACTAAAGTGGACAGAGAATAGTGGAAAGACTAAAGTGGACAGACTATAGTGGGAAGACTATAGTGGAAAGACTGTAGTGGACAGAATAAAGTGGAGACTATAGTGGAAAGACTAAAGTAGACAGAGAATAGTGGAAAGACTATAGTGAAAAGACTGTAGTGGACAGAATAAAGTGGAGACTATAGTGGAAAGACTAAAGTGGACAGAGAATAGTGAAAGACTAAAGTGGACAGACTATAGTGGAAAGACTATAGTGGAAAGACTGTAGTGGACAGAATAAAGTGGAGACTATAGTGGAAAGACTATAGTGGACAGAGAATAGTGGAAAGACTAAAGTGGACAGACTATAGTGGAAAGACTATAGTGGAAAGACTATAGTGGAAAGACTAAAGTGGACAGACTAAAGTGGAAAGACTAAAGTGGATAGACTAAAGTGGAAAGACTAAAGTGGAAAGACTAAAGTGGAGACTATAGTGGAAAGACTAAAGTGGACAGAGAATAGTGGAAAGACTAAAGTGGACAGACTATAGTGGAAAGACTATAGTGGAAAGACTGTAGTGGACAGAATAAAGTGGAGACTATAGTGGAAAGACTAAAGTGGACAGAGAATAGTGGAAAGACTAAAGTGGACAGACTATAGTGGAAAGACTATAGTGGACAGACTATAGTGGAAAGACTAAAGTGGACAGACTAAAGTGGACAGACTAAAGTGGAAAGACTAAAGTGGACAGACTAAAGTGGAAAGACTAAAGTGGAAAGACTAAAGTGGACAGACTATAGTGGAAAGACTATAGTGGAAAGACTGTAGTGGACAGAATAAAGTGGAGAGTATAGTGGAAAGACTAAAGTGGACAGAGAATAGTGGAAAGACTAAAGTGGACAGACTATAGTGGAAAGACTATAGTGGACCGACTATAGTGGAAAGACTAAAGTAGACAGACTAAAGTGGAAAGACTGAAGTGGACAGACTAAAGTGGAAAGACTAAAGTGGAAAGACTAAAGTGGACAGACTGTAGTGGAAAGACTATAGTGGAAAGACTGTAGTGGACAGAATAAAGTGGAGAGCATAGTGGAAAGACTAAAGTGGACAGAGAATAGTGGAAAGACTAAAGTGGACAGACTATAGTGGAAAGACTAAAGTGGAAAGACTAAAGTGGACAGACTATAGTGGAAAGACTAAAGTGGACAGACTAAAGTGGAAAGACTAAAGTGGAAAGACTAAAGTGGAGACTATAGTGGAAAGACTAAAGTGGACAGAGAATAGTGGAAAGACTAAAGTGGACAGTATATATGGACAGTATAAGTGGACTATAGTGGACAGAGAACAGTGGAAACACTAAAGTGGACAGACTATAGTGGAAAGACTATAGTGGAAAGACTGTAGTGGACATAATAAAGTGGAGACTATAGTGGAAAGACTAAAATGGACAGAGAATAGCGGAAAGACTAAAGTGGACAGACTATAGTGGAAAGACTATAGTGGAAAGACTAAAGTGGACAGACTAAAGTGGAAAGACTAAAGTGGACAGACTAAAGTGGAAAGACTAAAGTGGAAAGACTAAAGTGGAGACTATAGTGGAAAGACTAAAGTGGACAGAGAATAGTGGAAAGACTAAAGTGGACAGACTATAGTGGAAAGACTATAGTGGAAAGACTGTAGTGGACAGAATAAAGTGGAGAGTATAGTGGAAAGACTAAAGTGGACAGAGAATAGTGGAAAGACTAAAGTGGACAGACTATAGTGGAAAGACTAAAGTGGAAAGACTGTATTGGACAGAATAAAGTGGAGACTATAGTGGAAAGACTAAAGTGGATAGAGAATAGTGGAAAGACTAAAGTGGACAGACTATAGTGGAAAGACTATAGTGGAAAGACTGTAGTGGACAGAATAAAGTGGAGACTATAGTGGAAAGACTAAAGTGGACAGAGAATAGTGGAAAGACTAAAGTGGACAGATTATAGTGGAAAGTCTATATTGGAAAGACTTTAGTGGACAGAATAAAGTGGAGACTATAGTGGAAAGAATAAAGTGGACAGAGAATAGTGGAAAGACTAAAGTGGACAGACTATAGTGGAAAGACTATAGTGGAAAGACTGTAGTGGACAGAATAAAGTGGAGACTATAGTGGAAAGACTAAAGTAGACAGAGAATAGTGGAAAGACTAAAGTGGAAAGACTGTAGTGGACAGAATAAAGTGGAGACTATAGTGGAAAGACTAAAGTAGACAGAGAATAGTGGAAAGACTAAAGTGGAAAGACTGTAGTGGACAGAATAAAGTGGAGACTATAGTGGAAAGACTAAAGTGGACAGAGAATAGTGGAAAGACTAAAGTGGACAGACTATAGTGGAAAGACTATAGTGGAAAGACTAAAGTGGACAGACTAAAGTAGAGACTAAAGTGGAAAGACTAAAGTGGACAGACTATAGTGGAAAGACTATAGTGGAAAGACTGTAGTGGACAGAATAAAGTGGAGAGTATAGTGGAAAGACTAAAGTGGACAGAGAATAGTGGAAAGACTAAAGTGGACAGACTATAGTGGAAAGACTAAAGTGGAAAGACTGTAGTGGACAGCATAAAGTGGAGACTTTAGTGGAAAGACTAAAGTGGACAGAGAATAGTGGAAAGACTAAAGTGGAAAGACTATAGTGGAAAGACTATAGTGGACAGACTATAGTGGAAAGACTAAAGTGGACAGACTAAAGTGGAAAGACTAAACTGGACAGACTAAAGTGGAAAGACTAAAGTGGAGACTATAGTGGAAAGACTAAAGTGGACAGAGAATAGTGGAAAGACTAAAGTAGACAGACTATAGTGGAAAGACTATAGTGGAAAGACTGTAGTGGACAGAATAAAGTGGAGACTATAGTGGAAAGACTAAAGTAGACAGAGAATAGTGGAAAGACTATAGTGAAAAGACTGTAGTGGACAGAATAAAGTGGAGACTATAGTGGAAAGACTAAAGTGGACAGAGAATAGTGGAAAGACTAAAGTGGACAGACTATAGTGGAAAGACTATAGTGGAAAGACTGTAGTGGACAGAATAAAGTGGAGACTATAGTGGAAAGACTATAGTGGACAGAGAATAGTGGAAAGACTAAAGTGGACAGACTATAGTGGAAAGACTATAGTGGAAAGACTATAGTGGAAAGACTAAAGTGGACAGACTAAAGTGGAAAGACTAAAGTGGATAGACTAAAGTGGAAAGACTAAAGTGGAAAGACTAAAGTGGACAGAGAATAGTGGAAAGACTAAAGTGGACAGACTATAGTGGAAAGACTATAGTGGAAAGACTGTAGTGGACAGAATAAAGTGGAGACTATAGTGGAAAGACTAAAGTGGACAGAGAATAGTGGAAAGACTAAAGTGGACAGACTATAGTGGAAAGACTATAGTGGACAGACTATAGTGGAAAGACTAAAGTGGACAGACTAAAGTGGACAGACTAAAGTGGAAAGACTAAAGTGGACAGACTAAAGTGGAAAGACTAAAGTGGAAAGACTAAAGTGGACAGACTATAGTGGAAAGACTATAGTGGAAAGACTGTAGTGGACAGAATAAAGTGGAGAGTATAGTGGAAAGACTAAAGTGGACAGAGAATAGTGGAAAGACTAAAGTGGACAGACTATAGTGGAAAGACTATAGTGGAAAGACTGTAGTGGACAGAATAAAGTGGAGACTATAGTGGAAAGACTATAGTGGACAGAGAATAGTGGAAAGACTAAAGTGGACAGACTATAGTGGAAAGACTATAGTGGAAAGACTATAGTGGAAAGACTAAAGTGGACAGACTAAAGTGGAAAGACTAAAGTGGATAGACTAAAGTGGAAAGACTAAAGTGGAAAGACTAAAGTGGACAGAGAATAGTGGAAAGACTAAAGTGGACAGACTATAGTGGAAAGACTATAGTGGAAAGACTGTAGTGGACAGAATAAAGTGGAGACTATAGTGGAAAGACTAAAGTGGACAGAGAATAGTGGAAAGACTAAAGTGGACAGACTATAGTGGAAAGACTATAGTGGACAGACTATAGTGGAAAGACTAAAGTGGACAGACTAAAGTGGACAGACTAAAGTGGAAAGACTAAAGTGGACAGACTAAAGTGGAAAGACTAAAGTGGAAAGACTAAAGTGGACAGACTATAGTGGAAAGACTATAGTGGAAAGACTGTAGTGGACAGAATAAAGTGGAGAGTATAGTGGAAAGACGAAAGTGGACAGAGAATAGTGGAAAGACTAAAGTGGACAGACTATAGTGGAAAGACTATAATGGAAAGACTGTAGTGGACAGAATAAAGTGGAGACTATAGTGGAAAGACTAAAGTAGACAGAGAATAGTGGAAAGACTAAAGTGGAAAGACTGTAGTGGACAGAATAAAGTGGAGACTATAGTGGAAAGACTATAGTAGACAGAGAATAGTGGAAAGACTGTAGTGGACAAAATATAGTGGAGACTATAGTGGAAAGACTAAAGTGGAAAGACTAAAATGGACAGACTATAGTGGAAAGACTATAGTGAAAAGACTGTAGTGGACAGAATAAAGTGGAGACTATAGTGGAAAGACTAAAGTGGACAGAAAATAGTGGAAAGACTAAAGTGGACGGACTATAGTGGAAAGACTATAGTGGAAAGACTGTAGTGGACAGAATAAAGTGGAGACTATAGTGGAAAGACTAAAGTGGACAGAGAATAGTGGAAAGACTAAAGTGGACAGATTATAGTGGAAAGTCTATAGTGGAAAGACTGTAGTGGACAGAAAAAAGTGGAGACTATAGTGGAAAGAATAAAGTGGACAGAGAATAGTGGAAAGACTAAAGTGGACAGACTATAGTGGAAAGACTAAAGTGGACAGACTAAAGTGGAAAGATAAAAGTGGAAAGACTAAAGTGGACAGACTGTAGTGGACAAAATAAAGTGGAGAGTATAGTGGAAAGACTAAAGTGGACAGAGAAAAGTGGAAAGTCTAAAGTGGACAGACTATAGTGGAAAGACTATAGTGGAAAGACTGTAGTAGACAGAATAAAGTGGAGACTATAGTGGAAAGACTAAAGTAGACAGAGAATAGTGGAAAGACTAAAGTGGAAAGACTATAGTGGACAGACTATAGTGGAAAGACTAATGTAGACAGACTAAAGTGGAAAGACTAAAGTGGACAGACTAAAGTGGAAAGACTAAAGTGGAAAGACTAAAGTGGAAAGACTAAAGTGGACAGACTATAGTGGAAAGACTATAGTGGAAAGACTGTAGTGGACAGAATAAAGTGGAGAGCATAGTGGAAAGACTAAAGTGGACAGAGAATAGTGGAAAGACTAAAGTGGACAGACTATAGTGGAAAGACTATAATGGAAAGACTGTAGTGGACAGAATAAAGTGGAGACTATAGTGGAAAGACTAAAGTAGACAGAGAATAGTGGAAAGACTAAAGTGGAAAGACTGTAGTGGACAGAATAAAGTGGAGACTATAGTGGAAAGACTAAAGTAGACAGAGAATAGTGGAAAGACTGTAGTGGACAAAATAAAGTGGAGACTATCGTGGAAAGACTAAAGTGGAAAGACTAAAGTGGACAGACTATAGTGGAAAGACTATAGTGGAAAGACTGTAGTGGACAGAATAAAGTGGAGACTATAGTGGAAAGACTAAAGTGGACAGAGAATAGTGGAAAGACTAAAGTGGACAGATTATAGTGGAAAGTCTATAGTGGAAAGACTGTAGTGGACAGAATAAAGTGGAGACTATAGTGGAAAGAATAAAGTGGACAGAGAATAGTGGAAAGACTAAAGTGGAAAGACAAAAGTGGAAAGACTAAAGTAGACAGAGAATAGTGGAAATACTAAAGTGGAAAGACTGTAGTGGACAAAATAAAGTGGAGACTAAAGTGGAAAGACTAAAGTGGAAAGACTATAGTGGAAAGACTGTAGTGGACAAAATAAAGTGGAGACTATAGTGGAAAGACTAAAGTGGACAGACTATAGTGGAAAGACTATAGTGAAAAGACTGTAGTGGACAGAATAAAGTGGAGACTATATTGGAAAGACTAAAGTGGACAGAGAATAGTGGAAAGACTAAAGTGGACAGAGAATAGTGGAAAGACTAAAGTGAACAGACTATATTGGAAAGACTATAGTGGAAAGACTGTAGTGGACAGAATAAAGTGGAGACTGTAGTGGAAAGACTAAAGTGGACAGAGAATAGTGGAAAGACTAAAGTGGACAGACTATAGTGGAAAGACTCTAGTGGACAGACTATAGTGGAAAGACTAAAGTGGACAGACTAAAGTGGAAAGACTAAAGTGGACAGACTAAAGTGGAAAGACTAAAGTGGAAAGACTAAAGTGGACAGACTATAGTGGAAAGACTATAGTGGAAAGACTGTAGTGGACAGAATAAAGTGGAGAGTATAGTGGAAAGACTAAAGTGGACAGAGAATAGTGGAAAGACTAAAGTGGACAGACTATAGTGGGAAGACTATAGTGGAAAGACTGTAGTGGACAGAATAAAGTGGAGACTATAGTGGAAAGACTAAAGTAGACAGAGAATAGTGGAAAGACTATAGTGAAAAGACTGTAGTGGACAGAATAAAGTGGAGACTATAGTGGAAAGACTAAAGTGGACAGAGAATAGTGGAAAGACTAAAGTGGACAGACTATAGTGGAAAGACTATAGTGGAAAGACTGTAGTGGACAGAATAAAGTGGAGACTATAGTGGAAAGACTATAGTGGACAGAGAATAGTGGAAAGACTAAAGTGGACAGACTATAGTGGAAAGACTATAGTGGAAAGACTATAGTGGAAAGACTAAAGTGGACAGACTAAAGTGGAAAGACTAAAGTGGATAGACTAAAGTGGAAAGACTAAAGTGGAAAGACTAAAGTGGAGACTATAGTGGAAAGACTAAAGTGGACAGAGAATAGTGGAAAGACTAAAGTGGACAGACTATAGTGGAAAGACTATAGTGGAAAGACTGTAGTGGACAGAATAAAGTGGAGACTATAGTGGAAAGACTAAAGTGGACAGAGAATAGTGGAAAGACTAAAGTGGACAGACTATAGTGGAAAGACTATAGTGGACAGACTATAGTGGAAAGACTAAAGTGGACAGACTAAAGTGGACAGACTAAAGTGGAAAGACTAAAGTGGACAGACTAAAGTGGAAAGACTAAAGTGGAAAGACTAAAGTGGACAGACTATAGTGGAAAGACTATAGTGGAAAGACTGTAGTGGAAAGAATAAAGTGGAGAGTATAGTGGAAAGACTAAAGTGGACAGAGAATAGAGGAAAGACTAAAGTGGACAGACTATAGTGGAAAGACTATAATGGAAAGACTGTAGTGGACAGAATAAAGTGGAGACTATAGTGGAAAGACTAAAGTAGACAGAGAATAGTGGAAAGACTAAAGTGGAAAGACTGTAGTGGACAGAATAAAGTGGAGACTATAGTGGAAAGACTATAGTAGACAGAGAATAGTGGAAAGACTAAAGTGGAAAGACTGTAGTGGACAAAATAAAGTGGAGACTATAGTGGAAAGACTAAAGTGGAAAGACTAAAATGGACAGACTATAGTGGAAAGACTATAGTGAAAAGACTGTAGTGGACAAAATAAAGTGGAGAGTATAGTGGAAAGACTAAAGTGGACAGAGAAAAGTGGAAAGTCTAAAGTGGACAGACTATAGTGGAAAGACTATAGCGGAAAGACTGTAGTAGACAGAATAAAGTGGAGACTATAGTGGAAAGACTAAAGTAGACAGAGAATAGTGGAAAGACTAAAGTGGAAAGACTGTAGTGGACAAAATAAAGTGGAGACTATAGTGGAAAGACTAAAGTGGAAAGACTAAAGTGGAAAGACCATAGTGGAAAGACTAAAGTGGAAAGACTGTAGTGGACAAAATAAAGTGGAGACTATAGTGGAAAGACTAAAGTGGAAAGACTAAAGTGGAAAGACCACAGTGGAAAGACTGTAGTGGACAGAATAAAGTGGAGACTATAGTGGAAAGACTAAAGTGGACAGAGAATAGTGGAAAGACTAAAGTGGACAGACTAAAGTGGAAAGACTAAAGTGGACAGACTAAAGTGGAAAGACTAAAGTGGAAAGACTAAAGTGGACAGAATATAGGGGAAAGACTATAGTGGAAAGACTGTAGTGGACAGAATAAAGTGGAGAGTATAGTGGAAAGACTAAAGTGGACAGACTATAGTGGAAAGACTATAGTGGAAAGACTATAGTGGAAAGACTAAAGTGGACAGACTATATTGGTAAGACTATAGTGGAAAGACTGTAGTGGACAGAATAAAGTTGAGACTGTAGTGGAAAGACTAAAGTGGACAGACTAAAGTGGAAAGACTATAGTGGACAGACTATAGTGTAAAGACTAAAGTGGACAGACTAAAGTGGAAAGACTAAAGTGGACAGACTAAAGTGGAAAGACTAAAGTGGAAAGACTAAAGTGGACAGACTATAGTGGAAAGACTATAGTGGAAAGACTGTAGTGGACAGAATAAAGTGGAGAGTATAGTGGAAAGACTAAAGTGGACAGAGAATAGTGGAAAGACTAAAGTGGACAGACTATAGTGGAAAGACTATAGTGGAAAGACTGTAGTGGACAGAATAGAGTGGAGACTATAGTGGAAAGACTAAAGTAGACAGAGAATAGTGGAAAGACTAAAGTGGACAGACTATAGTGGACAGACTATAGTGGAAAGACTGTAGTGGACAGAATAAAGTGGAGACTATAGTGGAAAGACTATAGTGGACAGAGAATAGTGGAAAGACTAAAGTGGACAGACTATAGTGGAAAGACTATAGTGGAAAGACTGTAGTGGACATAATAAAGTGGAGACTATAGTGGAAAGACTAAAATGGACAGAGAATAGCGGAAAGACTAAAGTGGACAGACTATAGTGGAAAAGACTATAGTGGAAAGACTATAGTGGAAAGACTAAAGTGGACAGACTAAAGTGGAAAGACTAAAGTGGACAGACTAAAGTGGAAAGACTAAAGTGGACAGACTAAAGTGGAAAGACTAAAGTGGAAAGACTAAAGTGGAGACTATAGTGGAAAGACTAAAGTGGACAGAGAATAGTGGAAAGACTAAAGTGGACAGACTATAGTGGAAAGACTATAGTGGAAAGACTGTAGTGGACAGAATAAAGTGGAGACTATAGTGGAAAGATTAAAGTGGACAGAGAATAGTGGAAAGACTAAAGTGGACAGACTATAGTGGAAAGACTATAGTGGACAGACTATAGTGGAAAGACTATAGTGGAAAGACTGTAGTGGACAGAATAAAGTGGAGAGTATAGTGTAAAGACTAAAGTGGACAGAGAATAGTGGAAAGACTAAAGTGGACAGACTATAGTGGAAAGACTAAAGTGGAAAGACTGTATTGGACAGAATAAAGTGGAGACTATAGTGGAAAGACTAAAGTGGATAGAGAATAGTGGAAAGACTAAAGTGGACAGACTATAGTGGAAAGACTATAGTGGAAAGACTGTAGTGGACAGAATAAAGTGGAGACTATAGTGGAAAGACTAAAGTGGACAGAGAATAGTGGAAAGACTAAAGTGGACAGACTAAAGTGGAAAGACTAAAGTGGACAGACTAAAGTAGAGACTAAAGTGGAAAGACTAAAGTGGACAGACTATAGTGGAAAGACTATAGTGGAAAGACTGTAGTGGACAGAATAAAGTGGAGAGTATAGTGGAAAGACTAAAGTGGACAGAGAATAGTGGAAAGACTAAAGTGGACAGACTATAGTGGAAAGACTAAAGTGGAAAGACTGTATTGGACAGAATAAAGTGGAGACTATAGTGGAAAGACTAAAGTGGATAGAGAATAGTGGAAAGACTAAAGTGGACAGACTATAGTGGAGAGGACTATAGTGGAAAGACTGTAGTGGACAGAATAAAGTGGAGACTATAGTGGAAAGACTAAAGTGGACAGAGAATAGTGGAAAGACTAAAGTGGACAGATTATAGTGGAAAGTCTATAGTGGAAAGACTGTAGTGGACAGAATAAAGTGGAGACTATAGTGGAAAGAATAAAGTGGACAGAGAATAGTGGAAAGACTAAAGTGGACAGACTATAGTGGGAAAGACCAGAGTGGAAAGACTGTAGTGGACAGAATAAAGTGGAGACTATAGTGGAAAGACTAAAGTAGACAGAGAAAAGTGGAAAGACTAAAGTGGACAGACAAAGTGGAAAGACTAAAGTGGAGACTATAGTGGAAAGACTAAAGTGGAACAGAGAATAGTGGAAAGACTAAAGTGGACAGACTATAGTGGAAAGACTATAGTGGACAGACTATAGTGGAAAGACTAAAGTAGACAGACTAAAGTGGAAAGACTAAAGTGGACAGACTAAAGTGGAAAGACTAAAGTGGAAAGACTAAAGTGGACAGACTAAAGTGGAAAGACTATAGTGGAAACTATAGTGGAAAGACTAAAGTGGACAGAGAATAGTGGAAAGACTAAAGTTGACAGACTATAGTGGAAAGACTATAGTGGACCGACTATAGTGGAAAGACTAAAGTAGACAGACTAAAGTGGGAAAGACTGAAGTGGACAGACTAAAGTGGAAAGACTAAAGTGGAAAGACTAAAGTGGACAGACTATAGTGGAAAGACTATAGTGGAAAGACTGTAGTGGACAGAATAAAGTGGAGAGCATAGTGGAAAGACTAAAGTGGACAGAGAATAGTGGAAAGACTAAAGTGGACAGACTATAGTGGAAAGACTAAAGTGGAAAGACTAAAGTGGACAGACTATAGTGGAAAGACTAAAGTGGACAGACTAAAGTGGAAAGACTAAAGTGGAAAGACTAAAGTGGAGACTATAGTGGAAAGACTAAAGTGGACAGAGAATAGTGGAAAGACTAAAGTGGACAGTATATATGGACAGTATAAGTGGACTATAGTGGACAGAGAACAGTGGAAACACTAAAGTGGACAGACTATAGTGGAAAGACTATAGTGGAAAGACTGTAGTGGACATAATAAAGTGGAGACTATAGTGGAAAGACTAAAATGGACAGAGAATAGCGGAAAGACTAAAGTGGACAGACTATAGTGGAAAGACTATAGTGGAAAGACTAAAGTGGACAGACTAAAGTGGAAAGACTAAAGTGGACAGACTAAAGTGGAAAGACTAAAGTGGAAAGACTAAAGTGGAGACTATAGTGGAAAGACTAAAGTGGACAGAGAATAGTGGAAAGACTAAAGTGGACAGACTATAGTGGAAAGACTATAGTGGAAAGACTGTAGTGGACAGAATAAAGTGGAGAGTATAGTGGAAAGACTAAAGTGGACAGAGAATAGTGGAAAGACTAAAGTGGACAGACTATAGTGGAAAGACTAAAGTGGAAAGACTGTATTGGACAGAATAAAGTGGAGACTATAGTGGAAAGACTAAAGTGGATAGAGAATAGTGGAAAGACTAAAGTGGACAGACTATAGTGGAAAGACTATAGTGGAAAGACTGTAGTGGACAGAATAAAGTGGAGACTATAGTGGAAAGACTAAAGTGGACAGAGAATAGTGGAAAGACTAAAGTGGACAGATTATAGTGGAAAGTCTATATTGGAAAGACTTTAGTGGACAGAATAAAGTGGAGACTATAGTGGAAAGAATAAAGTGGACAGAGAATAGTGGAAAGACTAAAGTGGACAGACTATAGTGGAAAGACTATAGTGGAAAGACTGTAGTGGACAGAATAAAGTGGAGACTATAGTGGAAAGACTAAAGTAGACAGAGAATAGTGGAAAGACTAAAGTGGAAAGACTGTAGTGGACAGAATAAAGTGGAGACTATAGTGGAAAGACTAAAGTAGACAGAGAATAGTGGAAAGACTAAAGTGGAAAGACTGTAGTGGACAGAATAAAGTGGAGACTATAGTGGAAAGACTAAAGTGGACAGAGAATAGTGGAAAGACTAAAGTGGACAGACTATAGTGGAAAGACTATAGTGGAAAGACTAAAGTGGACAGACTAAAGTAGAGACTAAAGTGGAAAGACTAAAGTGGACAGACTATAGTGGAAAGACTATAGTGGAAAGACTGTAGTGGACAGAATAAAGTGGAGAGTATAGTGGAAAGACTAAAGTGGACAGAGAATAGTGGAAAGACTAAAGTGGACAGACTATAGTGGAAAGACTAAAGTGGAAAGACTGTAGTGGACAGCATAAAGTGGAGACTTTAGTGGAAAGACTAAAGTGGACAGAGAATAGTGGAAAGACTAAAGTGGAAAGACTATAGTGGAAAGACTATAGTGGACAAACTATAGTGGAAAGACTAAAGTGGACAGACTAAAGTGGAAAGACTAAACTGGACAGACTAAAGTGGAAAGACTAAAGTGGAGACTATAGTGGAAAGACTAAAGTGGACAGAGAATAGTGGAAAGACTAAAGTAGACAGACTATAGTGGAAAGACTATAGTGGAAAGACTGTAGTGGACAGAATAAAGTGGCGACTATAGTGGAAAGACTAAAGTGGACAGAGAATAGTGGAAAGACTATAGTGGAAAGACTGTAGTGGACAGAATAAAGTGGAGAGTATCGTGGAAAGACTAAAGTGGACAGAGAATAGTGGAAAGACTAAAGTGGACAGACTAAAGTGGAAAGACTAAAGTGGACAGACTAAAGTAGAGACTAAAGTGGAAAGACTAAAGTGGACAGACTATAGTGGAAAGACTATAGTGGAAAGACTGTAGTGGACAGAATAAAGTGGAGAGTATAGTGTAAAGACTAAAGTGGACAGAGAATAGTGGAAAGACTAAAGTGGACAGACTATAGTGGAAAGACTAAAGTGGAAAGACTGTATTGGACAGAATAAAGTGGAGACTATAGTGGAAAGACTAAAGTGGATAGAGAATAGTGGAAAGACTAAAGTGGACAGACTATAGTGGAAAGACTATAGTGGAAAGACTGTAGTGGACAGAATAAAGTGGAGACTATAGTGGAAAGACTAAAGTGGACAGAGAATAGTGGAAAGACTAAAGTGGACAGACTAAAGTGGAAAGACTAAAGTGGACAGACTAAAGTAGAGACTAAAGTGGAAAGACTAAAGTGGACAGACTATAGTGGAAAGACTATAGTGGAAAGACTGTAGTGGACAGAATAAAGTGGAGAGTATAGTGGAAAGACTAAAGTGGACAGAGAATAGTGGAAAGACTAAAGTGGACAGACTATAGTGGAAAGACTAAAGTGGAAAGACTGTATTGGACAGAATAAAGTGGAGACTATAGTGGAAAGACTAAAGTGGATAGAGAATAGTGGAAAGACTAAAGTGGACAGACTATAGTGGAGAGACTATAGTGGAAAGACTGTAGTGGACAGAATAAAGTGGAGACTATAGTGGAAAGACTAAAGTGGACAGAGAATAGTGGAAAGACTAAAGTGGACAGATTATAGTGGAAAGTCTATATTGGAAAGACTGTAGTGGACAGAATAAAGTGGAGACTATAGTGGAAAGAATAAAGTGGACAGAGAATAGTGGAAAGACTAAAGTGGACAGACTATAGTGGAAAGACCAGAGTGGAAAGACTGTAGTGGACAGAATAAAGTGGAGACTATAGTGGAAAGACTAAAGTAGACAGAGAATAGTGGAAAGACTAAAGTGGAAAGACTGTAGTGGACAGAATAAAGTGGAGACTATAGTGGAAAGACTAAAGTAGACAGAGAATAGTGGAAAGACTATAATGGAAAGACTAAAGTGGACAGACTAAAGTGGAAAGACTAAAGTGGACAGACTAAAGTGGAAAGACTAAAGTGGAGACTATAGTGGAAAGACTAAAGTGGACAGAGAATAGTGGAAAGACTAAAGTGGACAGACTATAGTGGAAAGACTATAGTGGACAGACTATAGTGGAAAGACTAAAGTAGACAGACTAAAGTGGAAAAACTAAAGTGGACAGACTAAAGTGGAAAGACTAAAGTGGAAAGACTAAAGTGGACAGACTAAAGTGGAAAGACTATAGTGGAAACTATAGTGGAAAGACTAAAGTGGACAGAGAATAGTGGAAAGACTAAAGTTGACAGACTATAGTGGAAAGACTATAGTGGACCGACTATAGTGGAAAGACTAAAGTAGACAGACTAAAGTGGAAAGACTGAAGTGGACAGACTAAAGTGGAAAGACTAAAGTGGAAAGACTAAAGTGGACAGACTATAGTGGAAAGACTATAGTGGAAAGACTGTAGTGGACAGAATAAAGTGGAGAGCATAGTGGAAAGACTAAAGTGGACAGAGAATAGTGGAAAGACTAAAGTGGACAGACTATAGTGGAAAGACTAAAGTGGAAAGACTAAAGTGGACAGACTATAGTGGAAAGACTAAAGTGGACAGACTAAAGTGGAAAGACTAAAGTGGAAAGACTAAAGTGGAGACTATAGTGGAAAGACTAAAGTGGACAGAGAATAGTGGAAAGACTAAAGTGGACAGTATATATGGACAGTATAAGTGGACTATAGTGGACAGAGAACAGTGGAAACACTAAAGTGGACAGACTATAGTGGAAAGACTATAGTGGAAAGACTGTAGTGGACATAATAAAGTGGAGACTATAGTGGAAAGACTAAAATGGACAGAGAATAGCGGAAAGACTAAAGTGGACAGACTATAGTGGAAAGACTATAGTGGAAAGACTAAAGTGGACAGACTAAAGTGGAAAGACTAAAGTGGACAGACTAAAGTGGAAAGACTAAAGTGGAAAGACTAAAGTGGAGACTATAGTGGAAAGACTAAAGTGGACAGAGAATAGTGGAAAGACTAAAGTGGACAGACTATAGTGGAAAGACTATAATGGAAAGACTAAAGTGGACAGACTAAAGTGGAAAGACTAAAGTGGACAGACTAAAGTGGAAAGACTAAAGTGGAAAGACTAAAGTGGAGACTATAGTGGAAAGACTAAAGTGGACAGAGAATAGTGGAAAGACTAAAGTGGACAGACTATAGTGGAAAGACTATAGTGGGCAGACTATAGTGGAAAGACTAAAGTAGACAGACTAAAGTGGAAAGACTAAAGTGGACAGACTAAAGTGGAAAGACTAAAGTGGAAAGACTAAAGTGGACAGACTAAAGTGGAAAGACTATAGTGGAGACTATAGTGGAAAGACTAAAGTGGACAGAGAATAGTGGAAAGACTAAAGTGGACAGACCATAGTGGAAAGACTATAGTGGACAGACTATAGTGGAAAGACTAAAGTAGACAGACTAAAGTGGAAAGACTGAAGTGGACAGACTAAAGTGGAAAGACTAAAGTGGAAAGACTGAAGTGGACAGACTATAGTGGAAAGACTATAGTGGAAAGACTGTAGTGGAAAGACTAAAGTGGACAGAGAATAGTGGAAAGACTAAAGTGGACAGACTATAGTGGAAAGACTATAGTGGACCGACTATAGTGGAAAGACTAAAGTAGACAGACTAAAGTGGAAAGACTGAAGTGGACAGACTAAAGTGGAAAGACTAAAGTGGATAGACTAAAGTGGACAGATTATAGTGGAAAGACTATAGTGGAAAGACTGTAGTGGACAGAATAAAGTGGAGAGCATAGTGGAAAGACTAAAGTGGACAGAGAATAGTGGAAAGACTAAAGTGGACAGACTATAGTGGAAAGACTAAAGTGGAAAGACTAAAGTGGACAGACTATAGTGGAAAGACTAAAGTGGACAGACTAAAGTGGAAAGACTAAAGTGGAAAGACTAAAGTGGAGACTATAGTGGAAAGACTAAAGTGGACAGAGAATAGTGGAAAGACTAAAGTGGACAGAGAATAGTGGAAAGACTAAAGTGGACAGTATATATGGACAGTATAAGTGGACTATAGTGGACAGAGAACAGTGGAAACACTAAAGTGGACAGACTATAGTGGAAAGACTATAGTGGAAAGACTGTAGTGGACATAATAAAGTGGAGACTATAGTGGAAAGACTAAAATGGACAGAGAATAGCGGAAAAACTAAAGTGGACAGACTATAGTGGAAAGACTATAGTGGAAAGACTAAAGTGGACAGACGAAAGTGGAAAGACTAAAGTGGACAGACTAAAGTGGAAAGACTAAAGTGGAAAGACTAAAGTGGAGACTATAGTGGAAAGACTAAAGTGGACAGAGAATAGTGGACAGACTAAAGTGGACAGACTATAGTGGAAAGACTATAATGGAAAGACTAAAGTGGACAGACTAAAGTGGAAAGACTAAAGTGGACAGACTAAAGTGGAAAGACTAAAGTGGAAAGACTAAAGTGGAGACTATAGTGGAAAGACTAAAGTGGACAGAGAATAGTGGAAAGACTAAAGTGGACAGACTATAGTGGAAAGACTATAGTGGACAGACTATAGTGGAAAGACTAAAGTAGACAGACTAAAGTGGAAAGACTAAAGTGGACAGACTAAAGTGGAAAGACTAAAGTGGAAAGACTAAAGTGGACAGACTAAAGTGGAAAGACTATAGTGGAGACTATAGTGGAAAGACTAAAGTGGACAGAGAATAGTGGAAAGACTAAAGTGGACAGACTATAGACGAAAGACTATAGTGGACAGACTATAGTGGAAAGACTAAAGTAGACAGACTAAAGTGGAAAGACTGAAGTGGACAGACTAAAGTGGAAAGACTAAAGTGGAAAGACTGAAGTGGACAGACTATAGTGGAAAGACTATAGTGGAAAGACTGTAGTGGACAGAATAAAGTGGAGAGCATAGTGGAAAGACTAAAGTGGACAGAGAATAGTGGAAAGACTAAAGTGGACAGACTATAGTGGAAAGACTAAAGTGGAAAGACTAAAGTGGACAGACTATAGTGGAAAGACTATAGTGGAAAGACTGTAGTGGACAGATTAAGTGGAGAGCATAGTGGAAAGACTAAAGTGGACAGAGAATAGTGGAAAGACTAAAGTGGACAGACTATAGTGGAAAGACTATAATGGAAAGACTAAAGTGGACAGACTAAAGTGGAAAGACTAAAGTGGACAGACTAAAGTGGAAAGACTGTAGTGGAAAGACTAAAGTGGAGACTATAGTGGAAAGACTAAAGTGGACAGAGAATAGTGGAAAGACTAAAGTGGACAGACTATAGTGGAAAGACTATAGTGGACAGACTATAGTGGAAAGACTAAAGTAGACAGACTAAAGTGGAAAGACTAAAGTGGACAGAGAATAGTGGAAAGACTAAAGTGGACAGACTAAAGTGGAAAGACTATAGTGGACAGACTATAGTGTAAAGACTAAAGTGGACAGACTAAAGTGGAAAGACTAAAGTGGACAGACTAAAGTGGAAAGACTAAAGTGGAAAGACTAAAGTGGACAGACTATAGTGGAAAGACTATAGTGGAAAGACTGTAGTGGACAGAATAAAGTGGAGAGTATAGTAGAAAGACTAAAGTGGACAGAGAATAGTGGAAAGACTAAAGTGGACAGACTATAGTGGAAAGACTATAGTGGAAAGACTGTAGTGGACAGAATAAAGTGGAGACTATAGTGGAAAGACTAAAGTAGACAGAGAATAGTGGAAAGACTATAGTGAAAAGACTGTAGTGGACAGAATAAAGTGGAGACTATAGTGGAAAGACTAAAGTGGACAGAGAATAGTGGAAAGACTAAAGTGGACAGACTATAGTGGAAAGACTATAGTGGAAAGACTGTAGTGGACAGAATAAAGTGGAGACTATAGTGGAAAGACTATAGTGGACAGAGAATAGTGGAAAGACTAAAGTGGACAGACTATAGTGGAAAGACTATAGTGGAAAGACTGTAGTGGACATAATAAAGTGGAGACTATAGTGGAAAGACTAAAATGGACAGAGAATAGCGGAAAGACTAAAGTGGACAGACTATAGTGGAAAGACTATAGTGGAAAGACTATAGTGGAAAGACTAAAGTGGACAGACTAAAGTGGAAAGACTAAAGTGGACAGACTAAAGTGGAAAGACTAAAGTGGAAAGACTAAAGTGGAGACTATAGTGGAAAGACTAAAGTGGACAGAGAATAGTGGAAAGACTAAAGTGGACAGACTATAGTGGAAAGACTATAGTGGAAAGACTGTAGTGGACAGAATAAAGTGGAGATTATAGTGGAAAGATTAAAGTGGACAGAGAATAGTGGAATGACTAAAGTGGACAGACTATAGTGGAAAGACTATAGTGGACAGACTATAGTGGAAAGACTAATGTAGACAGACTAAAGTGGAAAGACTAAAATTGACAGACTAAAGTGGAAAGACTAAAGTGGAAAGACTAAAGTGGACAGACTATAGTGGAAAGACTAAAGTGGACAGACTAAAGTGGAAAGACTAAAGTGGAAAGACTAAAGTGGAGACTATAGTGGAAAGACTAAAGTGGACAGAGAATAGTGGAAAGACTAAAGTGGACAGACTATAGTGGAAAGACTATAGTGGGCAGACTATAGTGGAAAGACTAAAGTAGACAGACTAAAGTGGAAAGACTAAAGTGGACAGACTAAAGTGGAAAGACTAAAGTGGAAAGACTAAAGTGGACAGACTAAAGTGGAAAGACTATAGTGGAGACTATAGTGGAAAGACTAAAGTGGACAGAGAATAGTGGAAAGACTAAAGTGGACAGACCATAGTGGAAAGACTATAGTGGACAGACTATAGTGGAAAGACTAAAGTAGACAGACTAAAGTGGAAAGACTGAAGTGGACAGACTAAAGTGGAAAGACTAAAGTGGAAAGACTGAAGTGGACAGACTATAGTGGAAAGACTATAGTGGAAAGACTGTAGTGGAAAGACTAAAGTGGACAGAGAATAGTGGAAAGACTAAAGTGGACAGACTATAGTGGAAAGACTATAGTGGACCGACTATAGTGGAAAGACTAAAGTAGACAGACTAAAGTGGAAAGACTGAAGTGGACAGACTAAAGTGGAAAGACTAAAGTGGATAGACTAAAGTGGACAGATTATAGTGGAAAGACTATAGTGGAAAGACTGTAGTGGACAGAATAAAGTGGAGAGCATAGTGGAAAGACTAAAGTGGACAGAGAATAGTGGAAAGACTAAAGTGGACAGACTATAGTGGAAAGACTAAAGTGGAAAGACTAAAGTGGACAGACTATAGTGGAAAGACTAAAGTGGACAGACTAAAGTGGAAAGACTAAAGTGGAAAGACTAAAGTGGAGACTATAGTGGAAAGACTAAAGTGGACAGAGAATAGTGGAAAGACTAAAGTGGACAGAGAATAGTGGAAAGACTAAAGTGGACAGTATATATGGACAGTATAAGTGGACTATAGTGGACAGAGAACAGTGGAAACACTAAAGTGGACAGACTATAGTGGAAAGACTATAGTGGAAAGACTGTAGTGGACATAATAAAGTGGAGACTATAGTGGAAAGACTAAAATGGACAGAGAATAGCGGAAAAACTAAAGTGGACAGACTATAGTGGAAAGACTATAGTGGAAAGACTAAAGTGGACAGACTAAAGTGGAAAGACTAAAGTGGACAGACTAAAGTGGAAAGACTAAAGTGGAAAGACTAAAGTGGAGACTATAGTGGAAAGACTAAAGTGGACAGAGAATAGTGGACAGACTAAAGTGGACAGACTATAGTGGAAAGACTATAATGGAAAGACTAAAGTGGACAGACTAAAGTGGAAAGACTAAAGTGGACAGACTAAAGTGGAAAGACTAAAGTGGAAAGACTAAAGTGGAGACTATAGTGGAAAGACTAAAGTGGACAGAGAATAGTGGAAAGACTAAAGTGGACAGACTATAGTGGAAAGACTATAGTGGACAGACTATAGTGGAAAGACTAAAGTAGACAGACTAAAGTGGAAAGACTAAAGTGGACAGACTAAAGTGGAAAGACTAAAGTGGAAAGACTAAAGTGGACAGACTAAAGTGGAAAGACTATAGTGGAGACTATAGTGGAAAGACTAAAGTGGACAGAGAATAGTGGAAAGACTAAAGTGGACAGACTATAGACGAAAGACTATAGTGGACAGACTATAGTGGAAAGACTAAAGTAGACAGACTAAAGTGGAAAGACTGAAGTGGACAGACTAAAGTGGAAAGACTAAAGTGGAAAGACTGAAGTGGACAGACTATAGTGGAAAGACTATAGTGGAAAGACTGTAGTGGACAGAATAAAGTGGAGAGCATAGTGGAAAGACTAAAGTGGACAGAGAATAGTGGAAAGACTAAAGTGGACAGACTATAGTGGAAAGACTAAAGTGGAAAGACTAAAGTGGACAGACTATAGTGGAAAGACTATAGTGGAAAGACTGTAGTGGACAGATTAAGTGGAGAGCATAGTGGAAAGACTAAAGTGGACAGAGAATAGTGGAAAGACTAAAGTGGACAGACTATAGTGGAAAGACTATAATGGAAAGACTAAAGTGGACAGACTAAAGTGGAAAGACTAAAGTGGACAGACTAAAGTGGAAAGACTGTAGTGGAAAGACTAAAGTGGAGACTATAGTGGAAAGACTAAAGTGGACAGAGAATAGTGGAAAGACTAAAGTGGACAGACTATAGTGGAAAGACTATAGTGGACAGACTATAGTGGAAAGACTAAAGTAGACAGACTAAAGTGGAAAGACTAAAGTGGACAGAGAATAGTGGAAAGACTAAAGTGGACAGACTAAAGTGGAAAGACTATAGTGGACAGACTATAGTGTAAAGACTAAAGTGGACAGACTAAAGTGGAAAGACTAAAGTGGACAGACTAAAGTGGAAAGACTAAAGTGGAAAGACTAAAGTGGACAGACTATAGTGGAAAGACTATAGTGGAAAGACTGTAGTGGACAGAATAAAGTGGAGAGTATAGTAGAAAGACTAAAGTGGACAGAGAATAGTGGAAAGACTAAAGTGGACAGACTATAGTGGAAAGACTATAGTGGAAAGACTGTAGTGGACAGAATAAAGTGGAGACTATAGTGGAAAGACTAAAGTAGACAGAGAATAGTGGAAAGACTATAGTGAAAAGACTGTAGTGGACAGAATAAAGTGGAGACTATAGTGGAAAGACTAAAGTGGACAGAGAATAGTGGAAAGACTAAAGTGGACAGACTATAGTGGAAAGACTATAGTGGAAAGACTGTAGTGGACAGAATAAAGTGGAGACTATAGTGGAAAGACTATAGTGGACAGAGAATAGTGGAAAGACTAAAGTGGACAGACTATAGTGGAAAGACTATAGTGGAAAGACTGTAGTGGACATAATAAAGTGGAGACTATAGTGGAAAGACTAAAATGGACAGAGAATAGCGGAAAGACTAAAGTGGACAGACTATAGTGGAAAGACTATAGTGGAAAGACTATAGTGGAAAGACTAAAGTGGACAGACTAAAGTGGAAAGACTAAAGTGGACAGACTAAAGTGGAAAGACTAAAGTGGAAAGACTAAAGTGGAGACTATAGTGGAAAGACTAAAGTGGACAGAGAATAGTGGAAAGACTAAAGTGGACAGACTATAGTGGAAAGACTATAGTGGAAAGACTGTAGTGGACAGAATAAAGTGGAGATTATAGTGGAAAGATTAAAGTGGACAGAGAATAGTGGAATGACTAAAGTGGACAGACTATAGTGGAAAGACTATAGTGGACAGACTATAGTGGAAAGACTAATGTAGACAGACTAAAGTGGAAAGACTAAAATTGACAGACTAAAGTGGAAAGACTAAAGTGGAAAGACTAAAGTGGACAGACTATAGTGGAAAGACTATAGTGGAAAGACTGTAGTGGACAGAATAAAGTGGAGAGCATAGTGGAAAGACTAAAGTGGACAGAGAATAGTGGAAAGACTAAAGTGGACAGACTATAGTGGAAAGACTATAATGGAAAGACTGTAGTGGACAGAATAAAGTGGAGACTATAGTGGAAAGACTAAAGTAGACAGAGAATAGTGGAAAGACTAAAGTGGAAAGACTGTAGTGGACAGAATAAAGTGGAGACTATAGTGGAAAGACTAAAGTAGACAGAGAATAGTGGAAAGACTGTAGTGGACAAAATAAAGTGGAGACTATCGTGGAAAGACTAAAGTGGAAAGACTAAAGTGGACAGACTATAGTGGAAAGACTATAGTGGAAAGACTGTAGTGGACAGAATAAAGTGGAGACTATAGTGGAAAGACTAAAGTGGACAGAGAATAGTGGAAAGACTAAAGTGGACAGATTATAGTGGAAAGTCTATAGTGGAAAGACTGTAGTGGACAGAATAAAGTGGAGACTATAGTGGAAAGAATAAAGTGGACAGAGAATAGTGGAAAGACTAAAGTGGAAAGACAAAAGTGGAAAGACTAAAGTAGACAGAGAATAGTGGAAAGACTAAAGTGGAAAGACTGTAGTGGACAAAATAAAGTGGAGACTAAAGTGGAAAGACTAAAGTGGAAAGACTATAGTGGAAAGACTGTAGTGGACAAAATAAAGTGGAGACTATAGTGGAAAGACTAAAGTGGACAGACTATAGTGGAAAGACTATAGTGAAAAGACTGTAGTGGACAGAATAAAGTGGAGACTATAGTGGAAAGACTAAAGTGGACAGAGAATAGTGGAAAGACTAAAGTGGACAGAGAATAGTGGAAAGACTAAAGTGAACAGACTATATTGGAAAGACTATAGTGGAAAGACTGTAGTGGACAGAATAAAGTGGAGACTGTAGTGGAAAGACTAAAGTGGACAGAGAATAGTGGAAAGACTAAAGTGGACAGACTATAGTGGAAAGACTCTAGTGGACAGACTATAGTGGAAAGACTAAAGTGGACAGACTAAAGTGGAAAGACTAAAGTGGACAGACTAAAGTGGAAAGACTAAAGTGGAAAGACTAAAGTGGACAGACTATAGTGGAAAGACTATAGTGGAAAGACTGTAGTGGACAGAATAAAGTGGAGAGTATAGTGGAAAGACTAAAGTGGACAGAGAATAGTGGAAAGACTAAAGTGGACAGACTATAGTGGGAAGACTATAGTGGAAAGACTGTAGTGGACAGAATAAAGTGGAGACTATAGTGGAAAGACTAAAGTAGACAGAGAATAGTGGAAAGACTATAGTGAAAAGACTGTAGTGGACAGAATAAAGTGGAGACTATAGTGGAAAGACTAAAGTGGACAGAGAATAGTGGAAAGACTAAAGTGGACAGACTATAGTGGAAAGACTATAGTGGAAAGACTGTAGTGGACAGAATAAAGTGGAGACTATAGTGGAAAGACTATAGTGGACAGAGAATAGTGGAAAGACTAAAGTGGACAGACTATAGTGGAAAGACTATAGTGGAAAGACTATAGTGGAAAGACTAAAGTGGACAGACTAAAGTGGAAAGACTAAAGTGGATAGACTAAAGTGGAAAGACTAAAGTGGAAAGACTAAAGTGGACAGAGAATAGTGGAAAGACTAAAGTGGACAGACTATAGTGGAAAGACTATAGTGGAAAGACTGTAGTGGACAGAATAAAGTGGAGACTATAGTGGAAAGACTAAAGTGGACAGAGAATAGTGGAAAGACTAAAGTGGACAGACTATAGTGGAAAGACTATAGTGGACAGACTATAGTGGAAAGACTAAAGTGGACAGACTAAAGTGGACAGACTAAAGTGGAAAGACTAAAGTGGACAGACTAAAGTGGAAAGACTAAAGTGGAAAGACTAAAGTGGACAGACTATAGTGGAAAGACTATAGTGGAAAGACTGTAGTGGACAGAATAAAGTGGAGAGTATAGTGGAAAGACTAAAGTGGACAGAGAATAGTGGAAAGACTAAAGTGGACAGACTATAGTGGAAAGACTATAGTGGAAAGACTGTAGTGGACAGAATAAAGTGGAGACTATAGTGGAAAGACTATAGTGGACAGAGAATAGTGGAAAGACTAAAGTGGACAGACTATAGTGGAAAGACTATAGTGGAAAGACTATAGTGGAAAGACTAAAGTGGACAGACTAAAGTGGAAAGACTAAAGTGGATAGACTAAAGTGGAAAGACTAAAGTGGAAAGACTAAAGTGGACAGAGAATAGTGGAAAGACTAAAGTGGACAGACTATAGTGGAAAGACTATAGTGGAAAGACTGTAGTGGACAGAATAAAGTGGAGACTATAGTGGAAAGACTAAAGTGGACAGAGAATAGTGGAAAGACTAAAGTGGACAGACTATAGTGGAAAGACTATAGTGGACAGACTATAGTGGAAAGACTAAAGTGGACAGACTAAAGTGGACAGACTAAAGTGGAAAGACTAAAGTGGACAGACTAAAGTGGAAAGACTAAAGTGGAAAGACTAAAGTGGACAGACTATAGTGGAAAGACTATAGTGGAAAGACTGTAGTGGACAGAATAAAGTGGAGAGTATAGTGGAAAGACTAAAGTGGACAGAGAATAGTGGAAAGACTAAAGTGGACAGACTATAGTGGAAAGACTATAATGGAAAGACTGTAGTGGACAGAATAAAGTGGAGACTATAGTGGAAAGACTAAAGTAGACAGAGAATAGTGGAAAGACTAAAGTGGAAAGACTGTAGTGGACAGAATAAAGTGGAGACTATAGTGGAAAGACTATAGTAGACAGAGAATAGTGGAAAGACTGTAGTGGACAAAATATAGTGGAGACTATAGTGGAAAGACTAAAGTGGAAAGACTAAAATGGACAGACTATAGTGGAAAGACTATAGTGAAAAGACTGTAGTGGACAGAATAAAGTGGAGACTATAGTGGAAAGACTAAAGTGGACAGAAAATAGTGGAAAGACTAAAGTGGACGGACTATAGTGGAAAGACTATAGTGGAAAGACTGTAGTGGACAGAATAAAGTGGAGACTATAGTGGAAAGACTAAAGTGGACAGAGAATAGTGGAAAGACTAAAGTGGACAGATTATAGTGGAAAGTCTATAGTGGAAAGACTGTAGTGGACAGAAAAAAGTGGAGACTATAGTGGAAAGAATAAAGTGGACAGAGAATAGTGGAAAGACTAAAGTGGACAGACTATAGTGGAAAGACTAAAGTGGACAGACTAAAGTGGAAAGATAAAAGTGGAAAGACTAAAGTGGACAGACTGTAGTGGACAAAATAAAGTGGAGAGTATAGTGGAAAGACTAAAGTGGACAGAGAAAAGTGGAAAGTCTAAAGTGGACAGACTATAGTGGAAAGACTATAGTGGAAAGACTGTAGTAGACAGAATAAAGTGGAGACTATAGTGGAAAGACTAAAGTAGACAGAGAATAGTGGAAAGACTAAAGTGGAAAGACTATAGTGGACAGACTATAGTGGAAAGACTAATGTAGACAGACTAAAGTGGAAAGACTAAAGTGGACAGACTAAAGTGGAAAGACTAAAGTGGAAAGACTAAAGTGGAAAGACTAAAGTGGACAGACTATAGTGGAAAGACTATAGTGGAAAGACTGTAGTGGACAGAATAAAGTGGAGAGCATAGTGGAAAGACTAAAGTGGACAGAGAATAGTGGAAAGACTAAAGTGGACAGACTATAGTGGAAAGACTATAATGGAAAGACTGTAGTGGACAGAATAAAGTGGAGACTATAGTGGAAAGACTAAAGTAGACAGAGAATAGTGGAAAGACTAAAGTGGAAAGACTGTAGTGGACAGAATAAAGTGGAGACTATAGTGGAAAGACTAAAGTAGACAGAGAATAGTGGAAAGACTGTAGTGGACAAAATAAAGTGGAGACTATCGTGGAAAGACTAAAGTGGAAAGACTAAAGTGGACAGACTATAGTGGAAAGACTATAGTGGAAAGACTGTAGTGGACAGAATAAAGTGGAGACTATAGTGGAAAGACTAAAGTGGACAGAGAATAGTGGAAAGACTAAAGTGGACAGATTATAGTGGAAAGTCTATAGTGGAAAGACTGTAGTGGACAGAATAAAGTGGAGACTATAGTGGAAAGAATAAAGTGGACAGAGAATAGTGGAAAGACTAAAGTGGAAAGACAAAAGTGGAAAGACTAAAGTAGACAGAGAATAGTGGAAAGACTAAAGTGGAAAGACTGTAGTGGACAAAATAAAGTGGAGACTAAAGTGGAAAGACTAAAGTGGAAAGACTATAGTGGAAAGACTGTAGTGGACAAAATAAAGTGGAGACTATAGTGGAAAGACTAAAGTGGACAGACTATAGTGGAAAGACTATAGTGAAAAGACTGTAGTGGACAGAATAAAGTGGAGACTATATTGGAAAGACTAAAGTGGACAGAGAATAGTGGAAAGACTAAAGTGGACAGAGAATAGTGGAAAGACTAAAGTGAACAGACTATATTGGAAAGACTATAGTGGAAAGACTGTAGTGGACAGAATAAAGTGGAGACTGTAGTGGAAAGACTAAAGTGGACAGAGAATAGTGGAAAGACTAAAGTGGACAGACTATAGTGGAAAGACTCTAGTGGACAGACTATAGTGGAAAGACTAAAGTGGACAGACTAAAGTGGAAAGACTAAAGTGGACAGACTAAAGTGGAAAGACTAAAGTGGAAAGACTAAAGTGGACAGACTATAGTGGAAAGACTATAGTGGAAAGACTGTAGTGGACAGAATAAAGTGGAGAGTATAGTGGAAAGACTAAAGTGGACAGAGAATAGTGGAAAGACTAAAGTGGACAGACTATAGTGGGAAGACTATAGTGGAAAGACTGTAGTGGACAGAATAAAGTGGAGACTATAGTGGAAAGACTAAAGTAGACAGAGAATAGTGGAAAGACTATAGTGAAAAGACTGTAGTGGACAGAATAAAGTGGAGACTATAGTGGAAAGACTAAAGTGGACAGAGAATAGTGGAAAGACTAAAGTGGACAGACTATAGTGGAAAGACTATAGTGGAAAGACTGTAGTGGACAGAATAAAGTGGAGACTATAGTGGAAAGACTATAGTGGACAGAGAATAGTGGAAAGACTAAAGTGGACAGACTATAGTGGAAAGACTATAGTGGAAAGACTATAGTGGAAAGACTAAAGTGGACAGACTAAAGTGGAAAGACTAAAGTGGATAGACTAAAGTGGAAAGACTAAAGTGGAAAGACTAAAGTGGAGACTATAGTGGAAAGACTAAAGTGGACAGAGAATAGTGGAAAGACTAAAGTGGACAGACTATAGTGGAAAGACTATAGTGGAAAGACTGTAGTGGACAGAATAAAGTGGAGACTATAGTGGAAAGACTAAAGTGGACAGAGAATAGTGGAAAGACTAAAGTGGACAGACTATAGTGGAAAGACTATAGTGGACAGACTATAGTGGAAAGACTAAAGTGGACAGACTAAAGTGGACAGACTAAAGTGGAAAGACTAAAGTGGACAGACTAAAGTGGAAAGACTAAAGTGGAAAGACTAAAGTGGACAGACTATAGTGGAAAGACTATAGTGGAAAGACTGTAGTGGAAAGAATAAAGTGGAGAGTATAGTGGAAAGACTAAAGTGGACAGAGAATAGAGGAAAGACTAAAGTGGACAGACTATAGTGGAAAGACTATAATGGAAAGACTGTAGTGGACAGAATAAAGTGGAGACTATAGTGGAAAGACTAAAGTAGACAGAGAATAGTGGAAAGACTAAAGTGGAAAGACTGTAGTGGACAGAATAAAGTGGAGACTATAGTGGAAAGACTATAGTAGACAGAGAATAGTGGAAAGACTAAAGTGGAAAGACTGTAGTGGACAAAATAAAGTGGAGACTATAGTGGAAAGACTAAAGTGGAAAGACTAAAATGGACAGACTATAGTGGAAAGACTATAGTGAAAAGACTGTAGTGGACAAAATAAAGTGGAGAGTATAGTGGAAAGACTAAAGTGGACAGAGAAAAGTGGAAAGTCTAAAGTGGACAGACTATAGTGGAAAGACTATAGCGGAAAGACTGTAGTAGACAGAATAAAGTGGAGACTATAGTGGAAAGACTAAAGTAGACAGAGAATAGTGGAAAGACTAAAGTGGAAAGACTGTAGTGGACAAAATAAAGTGGAGACTATAGTGGAAAGACTAAAGTGGAAAGACTAAAGTGGAAAGACCATAGTGGAAAGACTAAAGTGGAAAGACTGTAGTGGACAAAATAAAGTGGAGACTATAGTGGAAAGACTAAAGTGGAAAGACTAAAGTGGAAAGACCACAGTGGAAAGACTGTAGTGGACAGAATAAAGTGGAGACTATAGTGGAAAGACTAAAGTGGACAGAGAATAGTGGAAAGACTAAAGTGGACAGACTAAAGTGGAAAGACTAAAGTGGACAGACTAAAGTGGAAAGACTAAAGTGGAAAGACTAAAGTGGACAGAATATAGGGGAAAGACTATAGTGGAAAGACTGTAGTGGACAGAATAAAGTGGAGAGTATAGTGGAAAGACTAAAGTGGACAGACTATAGTGGAAAGACTATAGTGGAAAGACTATAGTGGAAAGACTAAAGTGGACAGACTATATTGGTAAGACTATAGTGGAAAGACTGTAGTGGACAGAATAAAGTTGAGACTGTAGTGGAAAGACTAAAGTGGACAGACTAAAGTGGAAAGACTATAGTGGACAGACTATAGTGTAAAGACTAAAGTGGACAGACTAAAGTGGAAAGACTAAAGTGGACAGACTAAAGTGGAAAGACTAAAGTGGAAAGACTAAAGTGGACAGACTATAGTGGAAAGACTATAGTGGAAAGACTGTAGTGGACAGAATAAAGTGGAGAGTATAGTGGAAAGACTAAAGTGGACAGAGAATAGTGGAAAGACTAAAGTGGACAGACTATAGTGGAAAGACTATAGTGGAAAGACTGTAGTGGACAGAATAGAGTGGAGACTATAGTGGAAAGACTAAAGTAGACAGAGAATAGTGGAAAGACTAAAGTGGACAGACTATAGTGGACAGACTATAGTGGAAAGACTGTAGTGGACAGAATAAAGTGGAGACTATAGTGGAAAGACTATAGTGGACAGAGAATAGTGGAAAGACTAAAGTGGACAGACTATAGTGGAAAGACTATAGTGGAAAGACTGTAGTGGACATAATAAAGTGGAGACTATAGTGGAAAGACTAAAATGGACAGAGAATAGCGGAAAGACTAAAGTGGACAGACTATAGTGGAAAAGACTATAGTGGAAAGACTATAGTGGAAAGACTAAAGTGGACAGACTAAAGTGGAAAGACTAAAGTGGACAGACTAAAGTGGAAAGACTAAAGTGGACAGACTAAAGTGGAAAGACTAAAGTGGAAAGACTAAAGTGGAGACTATAGTGGAAAGACTAAAGTGGACAGAGAATAGTGGAAAGACTAAAGTGGACAGACTATAGTGGAAAGACTATAGTGGAAAGACTGTAGTGGACAGAATAAAGTGGAGACTATAGTGGAAAGATTAAAGTGGACAGAGAATAGTGGAAAGACTAAAGTGGACAGACTATAGTGGAAAGACTATAGTGGACAGACTATAGTGGAAAGACTAATGTAGACAGACTAAAGTGGAAAGACTAAAGTGGACAGACTAAAGTGGAAAGACTAAAGTGGAAAGACTAAAGTGGACAGACTATAGTGGAAAGACTATAGTGGAAAGACTGTAGTGGACAGAATAAAGTGGAGAGCATAGTGGAAAGACTAAAGTGGACAGAGAATAGTGGAAAGACTAAAGTGGACAGACTATAGTGGAAAGACTATAATGGAAAGACTGTAGTGGACAGAATAAAGTGGAGACTATAGTGGAAAGACTAAAGTAGACAGAGAATAGTGGAAAGACTAAAGTGGAAAGACTGTAGTGGACAGAATAAAGTGGAGACTATAGTGGAAAGACTAAAGTAGACAGAGAATAGTGGAAAGACTGTAGTGGACAAAATAAAGTGGAGACTATAGTGGAAAGACTAAAGTGGAAAGACTAAAGTGGACAGACTATAGTGGAAAGACTATAGTGGAAAGACTGTAGTGGACAGAATAAAGTGGAGACTATAGTGGAAAGACTAAAGTGGACAGAGAATAGTGGAAAGACTAAAGTGGACAGATTATAGTGGAAAGTCTATAGTGGAAAGACTGTAGTGGACAGAATAAAGTGGAGACTATAGTGGAAAGAATAAAGTGGACAGAGAATAGTGGAAAGACTAAAGTGGAAAGACAAAAGTGGAAAGACTAAAGTGGACAGACTATAGTGGAAAGACTATAGTGGAAAGACTGTAGTGGACACAAATAAAGTGGAGAGTATAGTGGAAAGACTAAAGTGGACAGAGAATAGTGGAAAGTCTAAAGTGGACAGACTATAGTGGAAAGACTATAGTGGAAAGACTGTAGTGGACAGAATAAAGTGGAGACTATAGTGGAAAGACTAAAGTAGACAGAGAATAGTGGAAAGACTAAAGTGGAAAGACTGTAGTGGACAAAATAAAGTGGAGACTAAAGTGGAAAGACTAAAGTGGAAAGACTATAGTGGAAAGACTGTAGTGGACAAAATAAAGTGGAGACTATAGTGGAAAGACTAAAGTGGACAGAGAATAGTGGAAAGACTAAAGTGGACAGACTATAGTGGAAAGACTATAGTGGAAAGACTGTAGTGGACAGAATAAAGTGGAGACTATAGTGGAAAGACTAAAGTAGACAGAGAATAGTGGAAAGACTAAAGTGGACAGACTATAGTGGAAAGACTATAGTGGAAAGACTGTAGTGGACAGAATAAAGTGGAGACTATAGTGGAAAGACTATAGTGGACAGAGAATAGTGGAAAGACTAAAGTGGACAGACTATAGTGGAAAGACTATAGTGGAAAGACTGTAGTGGACATAATAAAGTGGAGACTATAGTGGAAAGACTAAAATGGACAGAGAATAGCGGAAAGACTAAAGTGGACAGACTATAGTGGAAAGACTATAGTGGAAAGACTAAAGTGGACAGACTAAAGTGGAAAGACTAAAGTGGACAGACTAAAGTGGAAAGACTAAAGTGGAAAGACTAAAGTGGAGACTATAGTGGAAAGACTAAAGTGGACAGAGAATAGTGGAAAGACTAAAGTGGACAGACTATAGTGGAAAGACTATAGTGGAAAGACTGTAGTGGACAGAATAAAGTGGAGACTATAGTGGAAAGATTAAAGTGGACAGAGAATAGTGGAAAGACTAAAGTGGACAGACTATAGTGGAAAGACTATAGTGGACAGACTATAGTGGAAAGACTAATGTAGACAGACTAAAGTGGAAAGACTAAAGTGGACAGACTAAAGTGGAAAGACTAAAGTGAAAAGACTAAAGTGGACAGACTATAGTGGAAAGACTATAGTGGAAAGACTGTAGTGGACAGAATAAAGTGGAGAGCATAGTGGAAAGACTAAAGTGGACAGAGAATAGTGGAAAGACTAAAGTGGACAGACTATAGTGGAAAGACTATAATGGAAAGACTGTAGTGGACAGAATAAAGTGGAGACTATAGTGGAAAGACTAAAGTAGACAGAGAATAGTGGAAAGACTAAAGTGGAAAGACTGTAGTGGACAGAATAAAGTGGAGACTATAGTGGAAAGACTAAAGTAGACAGAGAATAGTGGAAAGACTGTAGTGGACAAAATAAAGTGGAGACTATAGTGGAAAGACTAAAGTGGAAAGACTAAAGTGGACAGACTATAGTGGAAAGACTATAGTGGAAAGACTGTAGTGGACAGAATAAAGTGGAGACTATAGTGGAAAGACTAAAGTGGACAGAGAATAGTGGAAAGAATAAAGTGGACAGATTATAGTGGAAAGTCTATAGTGGAAAGACTGTAGTGGACAGAATAAAGTGGAGACTATAGTGGAAAGAATAAAGTGGACAGAGAATAGTGGAAAGACTAAAGTGGAAAGACAAAAGTGGAAAGACTAAAGTGGACAGACTATAGTGGAAAGACTATAGTGGAAAGACTGTCGTGGACAAAATAAAGTGGAGAGTATAGTGGAAAGACTAAAGTGGACAGAGAATAGTGGAAAGTCTAAAGTGGACAGACTATAGTGGAAAGACTATAGTGGAAAGACTGTAGTGGACAGAATAAAGTGGAGACTATAGTGGAAAGACTAAAGTAGACAGAGAATAGTGGAAAGACTAAAGTGGAAAGACTGTAGTGGACAAAATAAAGTGGAGACTAAAGTGGAAAGACTAAAGTGGAAAGACTATAGTGGAAAGACTGTAGTGGACAAAATAAAGTGGAGACTATAGTGGAAAGACTAAAGTGGACAGACTATAGTGGAAAGACTATAGTGAAAAGACTGTAGTGGACAGAATAAAGTGGAGACTGTAGTGGAAAGACTAAAGTGGACAGAGAATAGTGGAAAGACTAAAGTGGACAGACTATAGTGGAAAGACTCTAGTGGACAGACTATAGTGGAAAGACTAAAGTGGACAGACTAAAGTGGAAAGACTAAAGTGGACAGACTAAAGTGGAAAGACTAAAGTGGAAAGACTAAAGTGGACAGACTATAGTGGAAAGACTATAGTGGAAAGACTGTAGTGGACAGAATAAAGTGGAGACTATAGTGGAAAGACTAAAGTAGACAGAGAATAGTGGAAAGACTATAGTGAAAAGACTGTAGTGGACAGAATAAAGTGGAGACTATAGTGGAAAGACTAAAGTGGACAGAGAATAGTGGAAAGACTAAAGTGGACAGACTATAGTGGAAAGACTATAGTGGAAAGACTGTAGTGGACAGAATAAAGTGGAGACTATAGTGGAAAGACTGTAGTGGACAGAGAATAGTGGAAAGACTAAAGTGGACAGACTATAGTGGAAAGACTATAGTGGAAAGACTATAGTGGAAAGACTAAAGTGGACAGACTAAAGTGGAAAGACTAAAGTGGATAGACTAAAGTGGAAAGACTAAAGTGGAAAGACTAAAGTGGAGACTATAGTGGAAAGACTAAAGTGGACAGAGAATAGTGGAAAGACTAAAGTGGACAGACTATAGTGGAAAGACTATAGTGGAAAGACTGTAGTGGACAGAATAAAGTGGAGACTATAGTGGAAAGACTAAAGTGGACAGAGAATAGTGGAAAGACTAAAGTGGACAGACTATAGTGGAAAGACTATAGTGGACAGACTATAGTGGAAAGACTAAAGTGGACAGACTAAAGTGGAAAGACTAAAGTGGACAGACTAAAGTGGAAAGACTAAAGTGGAAAGACTAAAGTGGACAGACTATAGTAGAAAGACTATAGTGGAAAGACTGTAGTGGACAGAATAAAGTGGAGAGTATAGTGGAAAGACTAAAGTGGACAGAGAATAGTGGAAAGACTAAAGTGGACAGACTATAGTGGAAAGACTATAATGGAAAGACTGTAGTGGACAGAATAAAGTGGAGACTATAGTGGAAAGACTAAAGTAGACAGAGAATAGTGGAAAGACTAAAGTGGAAAGACTGTAGTGGACAGAATAAAGTGGAGACTATAGTGGAAAGACTATAGTAGACAGAGAATAGTGGAAAGACTAAAGTGGAAAGACTGTAGTGGACAAAATAAAGTGGAGACTATAGTGGAAAGACTAAAGTGGAAAGACTAAAATGGACAGACTATAGTGGAAAGACTATAGTGAAAAGACTGTAGTGGACAGAATAAAGTGGAGACTATAGTGGAAAGACTAAAGTGGACAGAAAATAGTGGAAAGACTAAAGTGGACGGACTATAGTGGAAAGACTATAGTGGAAAGACTGTAGTGGACAGAATAAAGTGGAGACTATAGTGGAAAGACTAAAGTGGACAGAGAATAGTGGAAAGACTAAAGTGGACAGATTATAGTGGAAAGTCTATAGTGGAAAGACTGTAGTGGACAGAAAAAAGTGGAGACTATAGTGGAAAGAATAAAGTGGACAGAGAATAGTGGAAAGACTAAAGTGGACAGACTATAGTGGAAAGACTAAAGTGGACAGACTAAAGTGGAAAGATAAAAGTGGAAAGACTAAAGTGGACAGACTGTAGTGGACAAAATAAAGTGGAGAGTATAGTGGAAAGACTAAAGTGGACAGAGAAAAGTGGAAAGTCTAAAGTGGACAGACTATAGTGGAAAGACTATAGTGGAAAGACTGTAGTAGACAGAATAAAGTGGAGACTATAGTGGAAAGACTAAAGTAGACAGAGAATAGTGGAAAGACTAAAGTGGAAAGACTGTAGTGGACAAAATAAAGTGGAGACTATAGTGGAAAGACTAAAGTGGAAAGACTAAAGTGGAAAGACCATAGTGGAAAGACTAAAGTGGAAAGACTGTAGTGGACAAAATAAAGTGGAGACTATAGTGGAAAGACTAAAGTGGAAAGACTAAAGTGGAAAGACCATAGTGGAAAGACTGTAGTGGACAGAATAAAGTGGAGACTATAGTGGAAAGACTAAAGTGGACAGAGAATAGTGGAAAGACTAAAGTGGACAGACTAAAGTGGAAAGACTAAAGTGGACAGACTAAAGTGGAAAGACTAAAGTGGAAAGACTAAAGTGGACAGACTATAGGGGAAAGACTATAGTGGAAAGACTGTAGTGGACAGAATAAAGTGGAGAGTATAGTGGAAAGACTAAAGTGGACAGACTATAGTGGAAAGACTATAGTGGAAAGACTATAGTGGAAAGACTAAAGTGGACAGACTATATTGGAAAGACTATAGTGGAAAGACTGTAGTGGACAGAATAAAGTTGAGACTGTAGTGGAAAGACTAAAGTGGACAGAGAATAGTGGAAAGACTAAAGTGGACAGACTAAAGTGGAAAGACTATAGTGGACAGACTATAGTGTAAAGACTAAAGTGGACAGACTAAAGTGGAAAGACTAAAGTGGACAGACTAAAGTGGAAAGACTAAAGTGGAAAGACTAAAGTGGACAGACTATAGTGGAAAGACTATAGTGGAAAGACTGTAGTGGACAGAGAATAGTGGAAAGACTAAAGTGGACAGACTATAGTGGAAAGACTATAGTGGAAAGACTGTAGTGGACAGAATAAAGTGGAGACTATAGTGGAAAGACTAAAGTAGACAGAGAATAGTGGAAAGACTAAAGTGGACAGACTATAGTGGAAAGATTATAGTGGAAAGACTGTAGTGGACAGAATAAAGTGGAGACTATAGTGGAAAGACTATAGTGGACAGAGAATAGTGGGAAGACTAAAGTGGACAGACTATAGTGGAAAGACTATAGTGGAAAGACTGTAGTGGACATAATAAAGTGGAGGCTATAGTGGAAAGACTAAAATGGACAGAGAATAGCGGAAAGACTAAAGTGGACAGACTATAGTGGAAAAGACTATAGTGGAAAGACTATAGTGGAAAGACTAAAGTGGACAGACTAAAGTGGAAAGACTAAAGTGGACAGACTAAAGTGGAAAGACTAAAGTGGAAAGACTAAAGTGGAGACTATAGTGGAAAGACTAAAGTGGACAGAGAATAGTGGAAAGACTAAAGTGGACAGACTATAGTGGAAAGACTATAGTGGAAAGACTGTAGTGGACAGAATAAAGTGGAGACTATAGTGGAAAGATTAAAGTGGACAGAGAATAGTGGAAAGACTAAAGTGGACAGACTATAGTGGAAAGACTATAGTGGACAGACTATAGTGGAAAGACTAATGTAGACAGACTAAAGTGGAAAGACTAAAGTGGACAGACTAAAGTGGAAAGACTAAAGTGGAAAGACTAAAGTGGACAGACTATGGTGGAAAGACTATAGTGGAAAGACTGTAGTGGACAGAATAAAGTGGAGAGCATAGTGGAAAGACTAAAGTGGACAGAGAATAGTGGAAAGACTAAAGTGGACAGACTATAGTGGAAAGACTATAATGGAAAGACTGTAGTGGACAGAATAAAGTGGAGACTATAGTGGAAAGACTAAAGTAGACAGAGAATAGTGGAAAGACTAAAGTGGAAAGACTGTAGTGGACAGAATAAAGTGGAGACTTTAGTGGAAAGACTAAAGTAGACAGAGAATAGTGGAAAGACTGTAGTGGACAAAATAAAGTGGAGACTATAGTGGAAAGACTAAAGTGGAAAGACTAAAGTGGACAGACTATAGTGGAAAGACTATAGTGGAAAGACTGTAGTGGACAGAATAAAGTGGAGACTATAGTGGAAAGACTAAAGTGGACAGAGAATAGTGGAAAGACTAAAGTGGACAGATTATAGTGGAAAGTCTATAGTGGAAAGACTGTAGTGGACAGAATAAAGTGGAGACTATAGTGGAAAGAATAAAGTGGACAGAGAATAGTGGAAAGTCTAAAGTGGACAGACTATAGTGGAAAGACTATAGTGGAAAGACTGTAGTGGACAGAATAAAGTGGAGACTATAGTGGAAAGACTAAAGTAGACAGAGAATAGTGGAAAGACCAAAGTGGAAAGACTGTAGTGGACAAAATAAAGTGGAGACTAAAGTGGAAAGACTAAAGTGGAAAGACTATAGTGGAAAGACTGTAGTGGACAAAATAAAGTGGAGACTATAGTGGAAAGACTAAAGTGGACAGAGAATAGTGGAAAGACTAAAGTGGACAGACTATAGTGGAAAGACTATAGTGGAAAGACTGTAGTGGACAGAATAAAGTGGAGACTATAGTGGAAAGACTAAAGTAGACAGAGAATAGTGGAAAGACTAAAGTGGACAGACTATAGTGGAAAGACTATAGTGGAAAGACTGTAGTGGACAGAATAAAGTGGAGACTATAGTGGAAAGACTATAGTGGACAGAGAATAGTGGAAAGACTAAAGTGGACAGACTATAGTGGAAAGACTATAGTGGAAAGACTGTAGTGGACATAATAAAGTGGAGACTATAGTGGAAAGACTAAAATGGACAGAGAATAGCGGAAAGACTAAAGTGGACAGACTATAGTGGAAAGACTATAGTGGAAAGACTATAGTGGAAAGACTAAAGTGGACAGACTAAAGTGGAAAGACTAAAGTGGACAGACTAAAGTGGAAAGACTAAAGTGGAAAGACTAAAGTGGAGACTATAGTGGAAAGACTAAAGTGGACAGAGAATAGTGGAAAGACTAAAGTGGACAGACTATAGTGGAAAGACTATAGTGGAAAGACTGTAGTGGACAGAATAAAGTGGAGACTATAGTGGAAAGATTAAAGTGGACAGAGAATAGTGGAAAGACTAAAGTGGACAGACTATAGTGGAAAGACTATAGTGGACAGACTATAGTGGAAAGACTAATGTAGACAGACTAAAGTGGAAAGACTAAAGTGGACGGACTAAAGTGGAAAGACTAAAGTGGAAAGACTAAAGTGGACAGACTATAGTGGAAAGACTATAGTGGAAAGACTGTAGTGGACAGAATAAAATGGAGAGCATAGTGGAAAGACTAAAGTGGACAGATAATAGTGGAAAGACTATAGTGGACAGACTATAGTGGAAAGACTATAATGGAAAGACTGTAGTGGACAGAATAAAGTGGAGACTATAGTGGAAAGACTAAAGTAGACAGAGAATAGTGGAAAGACTAAAGTGGAAAGACTGTAGTGGACAGAATAAAGTGGAGACTATAGTGGAAAGACTAAAGTAGACAGAGAATAGTGGAAAGACTGTAGTGGACAAAATAAAGTGGAGACTATAGTGGAAAGACTAAAGTGGAAAGACTAAAGTGGACAGACTATAGTGGAAAGACTATAGTGGAAAGACTGTAGTGGACAGAATAAAGTGGAGACTATAGTGGAAAGACTAAAGTGGACAGAGAATAGTGGAAAGAATAAAGTGGACAGATTATAGTGGAAAGTCTATAGTGGAAAGACTGTAGTGGACAGAATAAAGTGGAGACTATCGTGGAAAGAATAAAGTGGACAGAGAATAGTGGAAAGACTAAAGTGGAAAGACAAAAGTGGAAAGACTAAAGTGGACAGACTATAGTGGAAAGACTATAGTGGAAAGACTGTAGTGGACAAAATAAAGTGGAGAGTATAGTGGAAAGACTAAAGTGGACAGAGAATAGTGGAAAGTCTAAAGTGGACAGACTATAGTGGAAAGACTATAGTGGAAAGACTGTAGTGGACAGAATAAAGTGGAGACTATAGTGGAAAGACTAAAGTAGACAGAGAATAGTGGAAAGACTAAAGTGGAAAGACTGTAGTGGACAAAATAAAGTGGAGACTAAAGTGGAAAGACTAAAGTGGAAAGACTATAGTGGAAAGACTGTAGTGGACAAAATAAAGTGGAGACTATAGTGGAAAGACTAAAGTGGACAGACTATAGTGGAAAGACTATAGTGAAACGACTGTAGTGGACAGAATAAAGTGGAGACTATAGTGGAAAGACTAAAGTGGACAGAGAATAGTGGAAAGACTAAAGTGGACAGAGAATAGTGGAAAGACTAAAGTGGACAGACTATATTGGAAAGACTATAGTGGAAAGACTGTAGTGGACAGAATAAAGTGGAGACTGTAGTGGAAAGACTAAAGTGGACAGAGAATAGTGGAAAGACTAAAGTGGACAGACTATAGTGGAAAGACTCTAGTGGACAGACTATAGTGGAAAGACTAAAGTGGACAGACTAAAGTGGAAAGACTAAAGTGGACAGACTAAAGTGGAAAGACTAAAGTGGAAAGACTAAAGTGGACAGACTATAGTGGAAAGACTATAGTGGAAAGACTGTAGTGGACAGAATAAAGTGGAGAGTATAGTGGAAAGACTAAAGTGGACAGAGAATAGTGGAAAGACTAAAGTGGACAGACTATAGTGGGAAGACTAAAGTGGAAAGACTGTAGTGGACAGAATAAAGTGGAGACTATAGTGGAAAGACTATAGTAGACAGAGAATAGTGGAAAGACTAAAGTGGAAAGACTGTAGTGGACAAAATAAAGTGGAGACTATAGTGGAAAGACTAAAGTGGAAAGACTAAAATGGACAGACTATAGTGGAAAGACTATAGTGAAAAGACTGTAGTGGACAGAATAAAGTGGAGACTATAGTGGAAAGACTAAAGTGGACAGAAAATAGTGGAAAGACTAAAGTGGACGGACTATAGTGGAAAGACTATAGTGGAAAGACTGTAGTGGACAGAATAAAGTGGAGACTATAGTGGAAAGACTAAAGTGGACAGAGAATAGTGGAAAGACTAAAGTGGACAGATTATAGTGGAAAGTCTATAGTGGAAAGACTGTAGTGGACAGAAAAAAGTGGAGACTATAGTGGAAAGACCAAGTGGAAAGACCATAGTGGAAAGACTAAAGTGGAAAGACTGTAGTGGACAAAATAAAGTGGAGACTATAGTGGAAAGACTAAAGTGGAAAGACTAAAGTGGAAAGACCATAGTGGAAAGACTATAGTGGAAAGACTGTAGTGGACAGAATAAAGTGGAGACTATAGTGGAAAGACTAAAGTGGACAGAGAATAGTGGAAAGACTAAAGTGGACAGACTAAAGTGGAAAGACTAAAGTGGACAGACTAAAGTGGAAAGACTAAAGTGGAAAGACTAAAGTGGACAGACTATAGGGGAAAGACTATATTGGAAAGACTGTAGTGGACAGAATAAAGTGGAGAGTATAGTGGAAAGACTAAAGTGGACAGAGAATAGGGGAAAGACTAAAGTGGACAGACTATAGTGGAAAGACTATAGTGGAAAGACTGTAGTGGACAGAATAAAGTGGAGACTATAGTGGAAAGACTAAAGTAGACAGAGAATAGTGGAAAGACTATAGTGAAAAGACTGTAGTGGACAGAAAAAAGTGGAGACTATAGTGGAAAGACTAAAGTGGACAGACTATAGTGGAAAGACTATAGTGGAAAGACTGTAGTGGACAGAATAAAGTGGAAACTATAGTGGAAAGACTAAAGTGGACAGAGAATAGTGGAAAGACTAAAGTGGACAGACTATAGTGGAAAGACTATAGTGGAAAGACTGTAGTGGACATAATAAAGTGGAGACTATAGTGGAAAGACTAAAGTGGACAGAGAATAGTGGAAAGACTAAAGTGGACAGACTATAGTCGAAAGACTATAGTGGAAAGACTATAGTGGAAAGACTAAAGTGGAAAGACTAGTGGACATAATAAAGTGGAGACTATAGTGGAAAGACTAAAGTGGACAGAGAATAGTGGAAAGACTAAAGTGGAAAGACTATAGTGGAAAGACTATAGTGGAAAGACTATAGTGGAAAGACTATAGTGGAAAGACTAAAGTGGACAGACTAAAGTGGAAAGACTAAAGTGGACAGACTAAAGTGGAAAGACTAAAGTGGAAAGACTAAAGTGGAGACTATAGTGGAAAGACTAAAGTGGACAGAGAATAGTGGAAAGACTAAAGTGGACAGACTATAGTGGAAAGACTATAGTGGAAAGACTGTAGTGGACAGAATAAAGTGGAGACTATAGTGGAAAGACTAAAGTGGACAGAGAATAGTGGAAAGACTAAAGTGGACAGACTATAGTGGAAAGACTGTGGTGGAAAGACTGAAGTGGACAGACTATAGTGGAAAGACTATAGTGGAAAGACTGTAGTGGACAGAATAAAGTGGAGACTATAGTGGAAAGACTAAAGTGGACAGAGAATAGTGGAAAGACTAAAGTGGACAGACTATAGTGGAAAGAATATAGTGGAAAGACTGTAGTGGACAGAATAAAGTGGAGACTATAGTGGAAAGACTAAAGTAGACAGAGAATAGTGGAAAGACTAAAGTGGAAAGACTGTAGTGGACAGAATAAAGTGGAGACTATAGTGGAAAGACTGAAGTGGACAGACTATAGTGGAAAGACTATAGTGGAAAGACTGTAGTGGACAGAATAAAGTGGAGACTATAGTGGAAAGACTAAAGTGGACAGAGAATAGTGGAAAGACTAAAGTGGACAGACTATAGTGGAAAGACTATAGTGGAAAGACTGTAGTGGACAGAATAAAGTGGAGACTATAGTGGAAAGACTAAAGTGGACAGAGAATAGTGGAAAGACTAAAGTGGACAGACTATAGTGGAAAGACTAAAGTGGACAGACTAAAGTGGAAAGACTAAAGTGGAAAGACTAAAGTGGACAGACTAAAGTAGACAGACTATAGTGGAAAGACTATAGTGGAAAGACTGTAGTGGACAGAATAAAGTGGAGACTATAGTGGAAAGACTAAAGTGGACAGAGAAAAGTGGAAAGACTAAAGTGGACAGACTATAGTGGTAAGACTATAGTGGAAAGACTGTAGTGGACATAATAAAGTGGAGACTATAGTGGAAAGACTAAAGTGGACAGAGAATAGTGGAAAAACTAAAGTGGACAGACTATAGTGGAAAGACTATAGTAGAAAGACTATAGTGGAAAGACTAAAGTGGACAGACTAAAGTGGAAAGACTAAAGTGGACAGACTAAAGTGGAAAGACTAAAGTGGAGACTATAGTGGAAAGACTAAAGTGGACAGAGAATAGTGGAAAGACTAAAGTGGACAGACTATAGTGGAAAGACTATAGTGGAAAGACTGTAGTGGACAGAATAAAGTGGAGACTATAGTGGAAAGACTAAAGTGGACAGAGAATAGTGGAAAGACTAAAGTGGACAGACTATAGTGGAAAGACTATAGTGGACAGACTATAGTGGAAAGACTAAAGTGGACAGACTAAAGTGGAAAGACTAAAGTGGAAAGACTAAAGTGGAAAGACTAAAGTGGAAAGACTAAAGTGGACAGACTATAGTGGAAAGACTATAGTGGAAAGACTGTAATAGACAGAATAAAGTGGAGAGTATAGTGGAAAGACTAAAGTGGACAGAGAATAGTGGAAAGCAAAAGTGGACAGACTATAGTCTAAAGACTATAGTGGAAAGACTGTAGTGGACAGAATAAAGTGGAGACTATAGTGGAAAGACTAAAGTAGACAGAGAATAGTGGAAAGACTAAAGTGGAAAGACTGTAGTGGACAGAATAAAGTGGAGACTATAGTGGAAAGACTAAAGTAGACAGAGAATAGTGGAAAGACTAAAGTGGAAAGACTATAGTGGACAAAATAAAGTGGAGACTATAGTGGAAAGACTAAAGTGGAAAGACTAAAGTGGACAGACTATAGTGGAAAGACTATAGTGAAAAGACTGTAGTGGACAGAATAAAGTGGAGACTATAGTGGAAAGACTAAAGTGGACAGAGAATAGTGGAAAGACTAAAGTGGACAGACTATAGTGGAAAGACTATAGTGGAAAGACTGTAGTGGACAGAATAAAGTGGAGACTTTAGTGGAAAGACTAAAGTGGACAGAGAATAGTGGAAAGACTAAAGTGGACAGATTAAAGTGGAAAGTCTATAGTGGAAAGACTGTAGTGGACAGAATAAAGTGGAGACTATAGTGGAAAGACTAAAGTAGACAGAGAATAGTGGAAAGACTAAAGTGGACAGACTATAGTGGAAAGACTATATTGGAAAGACTGTATTGGACAGAATAAAGTGGAGAGTATAATGGAAAGACTAAAGTGGACAGAGAATAGTGGAAAGACTAAAGTGGACAGAATATAGTGGAAAGACTATAGTGGAAAGACTATAGTGGACAGAATAAAGTGGAGACTATAATGGAAAGACTAAAGTAGACAGAGAATAGTGAAAAGACTAAAGTGGAAAGACTGTAGTGGACAAAATAAAGTGGAGACTATAGTGGAAAGAGTAAAGTGGAAAGACTAAAGTGGAAAAACTATAGTGGAAAGACTATAGTGGAAAGACTGTAGTGGACAGAATAAAGTGGATACTACAGTGGAAAGACTAAAGTGGACAGAGAATAGTGGAAAGACTAAAGTGGACAGACTATAGTGGAAAGACTAAAGTGGACAGACTAAAGTGGAAATACTAAAGTGGAAAGACTAAAGTGGACAGACTATAGTGGAAAGACTATAGTGGAAAGACTGTATTGGACAGAAGAAAGTGGAAAGTATAATGGAAAGACTAAAGTAGACAGAGAATAGTGGAAAGACTAAAGTGGACAGAATATAGTGGAAAGACTATAGTGGTAAGACTGTAGTGGACAGAATAAAGTGGAGACTATAATGGAAAGACTAAAGTAGACAGAGAATAGTGGAAAGACTAAAGTGGAAAGACTGTAGTGGACAAAATAAAGTGGAGACTATAGTCCACTACAGTCTTTCCACTATAGTCTTTCCACTATAGTCTGTCCACTTTAGTCTTTCCACTATTCTCTGTCCACTTTAGTCTTTCCACTATACTCTCAACTTAATTCTGTCCACTACAGTCTTTTCACTATAGTCTTTCCACTATAGTCTGTCCACTTTAGTCTTTCCACTTTAGTCTTTCCACTATAGTCTCCACTTTATTTGGTCCACTACAGTCTTTCCACTTTAGTCTTTCCACTATTCTACTTTAGTCTTTCCACTATAGTCTCCACTTTATTCTGTCCACTACAGTCTTTCCACTTTAGTCTTTCCACTATAGTCTGTCCACTTTAGTCTTTCCACTATTCTCTGTCCACTTTAGTCTTTCCACTATAGTCTCCACTTTATTCTGTCCACTACAGTCTTTCCACTATAGTCTTTCCACTATAGTCTGTCCACTTTAGTCTTTCCACTTTAGTCTCTACTTTAGTCTGTCCACTTTAGTCTTTCCACTTTAGTCTGTCCACTTTAGTCTTTCCACTATAGTCTGTCCACTATATTCTTTCCACTATAGTCTGTCCACTTTAGTCTTTCCACTATTCTCTGTCCACTTTAGTCTTTCCACTATAGTCTCCACTTTATTCTGTCCACTAAAGTCTTTCCACTATAGTCTTTCCACTATAGTCTGTCTACTTTAGTCTTTCCACTATTCTCTGTCCACTTTAGTCTTTCCACTATAGTCTCCACTTTAGTCTTTCCACTTTAGTCTGTCCAGTTTAGTCTTTCCACTTTAGTCTGTCCACATAAGTCTTTCCACTACAGTCTGTCCACTATAGTCTTTCCACTATAGTCTGTCCACTTTAGTCTTTCCACTATTCTCTGTCCACTTTAGTCTTTCCACTATAGTCTCCACTTTATGCTGTCCACTACAGTCTTTCCACGATAGTCTTTCCACTATAGTCTGTCCACTTTAGTCTTTCAACTATTCTCTGTCCACTTTAGTCTTTCCACTATAGTCTCCACTTTAGTCTTTCCACTTTAGTCTTTCCACTTTAGTCTGTCCACTTTAGTCTTTCCACTTTAGTCTGTCCACTTTAGTCTTTTCACTATAGTCTTTCCACTATAGTCTGTCCACTTTAGTCTTTCCACTATTCTCTGTCCACTTTAGTCTTTCCACTATAGTCTCCACTTTATTATGTCCACTACAGTCTTTCCACTATAGTCTTTCCACTATAGTCTGTCCACTTTAGTCTTTCCACTATTCTCTGTCCACTTTAGTCTTTCCACTATAGTCTCCACTTTATTCTGTCCACTACAGTTTTTCCACTATAGTCTTTCCACTATAGTCTGTCCACTTTAATCTTTCCACTATTCTCTGTCCACTTTAGTCTTTCCACTATAGTCTCCACTTTATTCTGTCCACTACAGTCTTTTCACTATAGTCTTTCCACTATTCTCTGTCTACTTTAGTCTTTCCACTATAGTCTCCACTTTATTCTGTCCACTACAGTCTTTCCACTATAGTCTTTCCACTATAGTCTGTCCACTTTAGTCTTTCCACTATTCTCTGTCCACTTTAGTCTTTCCACTATACTCTCCACTTTATTCTGCCCACTACAGTCTTTCCACTATAGTCTTTCCACTATAGTCTGTCCACTTTAGTCTTTCCACTTTAGTCTTTCCACTTTAGTCTGTCCACTTTAGTCTTTCCACTTTAGTCTGTCCACTTTAGTCTTTCCTCTATTCTCTGTCCACTTTAGTCTTTCCACTATAGTCTCCACTTTATTCTGTCCACTACAGTCTTTCCACTATAGTCTTTTCACTATAGTCTTTCCACTTTAGTCTTTCCACTTTAGTCTTTCCACTATAGTCTCCACTTTATTTTGTCCACTGAAGTCTTTCCACATTAGTCTTTCCACTATTCTCTGTCTACTTTTGTCTTTCCACTATAGTCTCCACTTTATTCTGTCCACTAAAGTCTTTCCACTATAGTCTTTCCACTATAGTCTGTCTACTTTAGTATTTCCACTATTCTCTGTCCACTTTAGTCTTTCCACTATAGTCTCCACTTTAGTCTTTCCACTTTAGTCTGTCCAGTTTAGTCTTTCCACTTTAGTCTGTCCACTTTAGTCTTTCCACTACAGTCTGTCCACTATAGTCTTTCCACTATAGTCTGTCCACTTTAGTCTTTCCACTAATCTCTGTCCACTTTAGTCTTTCCACTATAGTCTCCACTTTATGCTGTCCACTACAGTCTTTCCACTATAGTCTTTCCACTATAGTCTGTCCACTTTAGTCTTTCAACTATTCTCTGTCCACTTTAGTCTTTCCACTATAGTCTCCACTTTAGTCTTTCCACTTTAGTCTTTCCACTTTAGTCTGTCCACTTTAGTCTTTCCACTTTAGTCTGTCCACTTTAGTCTTTCCACTATAGTCTTTCCACTATAGTCTGTCCACTTTAGTCTTTCCACTATTCTCTGTCCACTTTAGTCTTTCCACTATAGTCTCCACTTTATTATGTCCACTACAGTCTTTCCACTATAGTCTTTCCACTATAGTCTGTCCACTTTAGTCTTTCCACTATTCTCTGTCCACTTTAGTCTTTCCACTATAGTCTCCACTTTATTCTGTCCACTACAGTTTTTCCACTATAGTCTTTCCACTATAGTCTGTCCACTTTAATCTTTCCACTATTCTCTGTGTACTTTAGTCTTTCCACTATAGTCTCCACTTTATTCTGTCCACTACAGTCTTTTCACTATAGTCTTTCCACTATTCTCTGTCTACTTTAGTCTTTCCACTATAGTCTCCACTTTATTCTGTCCACTACAGTCTTTCCACTATAGTCTTTCCACTATAGTCTGTCCACTTTAGTCTTTCCACTATTCTCTGTCCACTTTAGTCTTTCCACTATACTCTCCACTTTATTCTGCCCACTACAGTCTTTCCACTATAGTCTTTCCACTATAGTCTGTCCACTTTAGTCTTTCCACTTTAGTCTTTCCACTTTAGTCTGTCCACTTTAGTCTTTCCACTTTAGTCTGTCCACTTTAGTCTTTCCTCTATTCTCTGTCCACTTTAGTCTTTCCACTATAGTCTCCACTTTATTCTGTCCACTACAGTCTTTCCACTTTAGTCTTTCCACTATAGTCTGTCCACTTTAGTCTTTCCACTATTCTCTGTCCACTTTAGTCTTTCCACTATAGTCTCCACTTTATTCTGTCCACTACAGTCTTTCCACTATAGTCTTTCCACTATAGTCTGTCCACTTTAGTCTTTCCACTTTAGTCTCTACTTTAGTCTGTCCACTTTAGTCTTTCCACTTTAGTCTGTCCACTTTAGTCTTTCCACTATAGTCTGTCCACTATATTCTTTCCACTATAGTCTGTCCACTTTAGTCTTTCCACTATTCTCTGTCCACTTTAGTCTTTCCACTATAGTCTCCACTTTATTCTGTCCACTAAAGTCTTTCCACTATAGTCTTTCCACTATAGTCTGTCTACTTTAGTCTTTCCACTATTCTCTGTCCACTTTAGTCTTTCCACTATAGTCTCCACTTTAGTCTTTCCACTTTAGTCTGTCCAGTTTAGTCTTTCCACTTTAGTCTGTCCACTTTAGTCTTTCCACTACAGTCTGTCCACTATAGTCTTTCCACTATAGTCTGTCCACTTTAGTCTTTCCACTATTCTCTGTCCACTTTAGTCTTTCCACTATAGTCTCCACTTTCTGCTGTCCACTACAGTCTTTCCACTATAGTCTTTCCACTATAGTCTGTCCACTTTAGTCTTTCAACTATTCTCTGTCCACTTTAGTCTTTCCACTATAGTCTCCACTTTAGTCTTTCCACTTTAGTCTTTCCACTTTAGTCTGTCCACTTTAGTCTTTCCACTTTAGTCTGTCCACTTTAGTCTTTTCACTATAGTCTTTCCACTATAGTCTGTCCACTTTAGTCTTTCCACTATTCTCTGTCCACTTTAGTCTTTCCACTATAGTCTCCACTTTATTATGTCCACTACAGTCTTTCCACTATAGTCTTTCCACTATAGTCTGTCCACTTTAGTCTTTCCACTATTCTCTGTCCACTTTAGTCTTTCCACTATAGTCTCCACTTTATTCTGTCCACTACAGTTTTTCCACTATAGTCTTTCCACTATAGTCTGTCCACTTTAATCTTTCCACTATTCTCTGTCCACTTTAGTCTTTCCACTATAGTCTCCACTTTATTCTGTCCAATACAGTCTTTTCACTATAGTCTTTCCACTATTCTCTGTCTACTTTAGTCTTTCCACTATAGTCTCCACTTTATTCTGTCCACTACAGTCTTTCCACTATAGTCTTTCCACTATAGTCTGTCCACTTTAGTCTTTCCACTATTCTCTGTCCACTTTAGTCTTTCCACTATACTCTCCACTTTATTCTGCCCACTACAGTCTTTCCACTATAGTCTTTCCACTATAGTCTGTCCACTTTAGTCTTTCCACTTTAGTCTTTCCACTTTAGTCTGTCCACTTTAGTCTTTCCACTTTAGTCTGTCCACTTTAGTCTTTCCTCTATTCTCTGTCCACTTTAGTCTTTCCACTATAGTCTCCACTTTATTCTCTCCACTACAGTCTTTCCACTATAGTCTTTTCACTATAGTCTTTCCACTTTAGTCTTTCCACTTTAGTCTTTCCACTATAGTCTCCACTTTATTTTGTCCACTGAAGTCTTTCCACATTAGTCTTTCCACTATTCTCTGTCTACTTTTGTCTTTCCACTATAGTCTCCACTTTATTCTGTCCACTAAAGTCTTTCCACTATAGTCTTTCCACTATAGTCTGTCTACTTTAGTATTTCCACTATTCTCTGTCCACTTTAGTCTTTCCACTATAGTCTCCACTTTAGTCTTTCCACTTTAGTCTGTCCAGTTTAGTCTTTCCACTTTAGTCTGTCCACTTTAGTCTTTCCACTACAGTCTGTCCACTATAGTCTTTCCACTATAGTCTGTCCACTTTAGTCTTTCCACTAATCTCTGTCCACTTTAGTCTTTCCACTATAGTCTCCACTTTATGCTGTCCACTAAAGTCTTTCCACTATAGTCTTTCCACTATAGTCTGTCCACTTTAGTCTTTCAACTATTCTCTGTCCACTTTAGTCTTTCCACTATAGTCTCGACTTTAGTCTTTCCACTTTAGTCTTTCCACTTTAGTCTGTCCACTTTAGTCTTTCCACTTTAGTCTGTCCACTTTAGTCTTTCCACTATAGTCTTTCCACTATAGTCTGTCCACTTTAGTCTTTCCACTATTCTCTGTCCACTTTAGTCTTTCCACTATAGTCTCCACTTTATTATGTCCACTACAGTCTTTCCACTATAGTCTTTCCACTATAGTCTGTCCACTTTAGTCTTTCCACTATTCTCTGTCCACTTTAGTCTTTCCACTATAGTCTCCACTTTATTCTGTCCACTACAGTTTTTCCACTATAGTCTTTCCACTATAGTCTGTCCACTTTAATCTTTCCACTATTCTCTGTGTACTTTAGTCTTTCCACTATAGTCTCCACTTTATTCTGTCCACTACAGTCTTTTCACTATAGTCTTTCCACTATTCTCTGTCTACTTTAGTCTTTCCACTATAGTCTCCACTTTATTCTGTCCACTACAGTCTTTCCACTATAGTCTTTCCACTATAGTCTGTCCACTTTAGTCTTTCCACTATTCTCTGTCCACTTTAGTCTTTCCACTATACTCTCCACTTTATCCTGCCCACTACAGTCTTTCCACTATAGTCTTTCCACTATAGTCTGTCCACTTTAGTCTTTCCACTTTAGTCTTTCCACTTTAGTCTGTCCACTTTAGTCTTTCCACTTTAGTCTGTCCACTTTAGTCTTTCCTCTATTCTCTGTCCACTTTAGTCTTTCCACTATAGTCTCCACTTTATTCTGTCCACTACAGTCTTTCCACTATAGTCTTTTCACTATAGTCTTTCCACTTTAGTCTTTCCACTTTAGTCTTTCCACTATAGTCTCCACTTTATTTTGTCCACTGAAGTCTTTCCACATTAGTCTTTCCACTATTCTCTGTCTACTTTTGTCTTTCCACTATAGTCTCCACTTTATTTTGTCCACTGAAGTCTTTCCACATTAGTCTTTCCACTATTCTCTGTCCACTTTAGTCTTTCCACTACATTCTCCACTTTATTCTGTCCACTACAGTCTTTCCACTATAGTCTTTCCAATATAGTCTGTCCACTTTAGTCTTTCCACTATTCTCTGTCCACTTTAGTCTTTCCACTATAGTCTCCACTTTATTCTGTCCACTACAGTCTTTTCACTATAGTCTTTCCACTATTCTCTGTCCACTTTAGTCTTTCCACTACAGTCTCCACTTAATTCTGTCCACTTTAGTCTTTCCACTACAGTCTCCACTTAATTCTGTCCACTTTAGTCTTTCCACTATAGTCTTTCCAATATAGTCTGTCCACTTTAGTCTTTCCACTATTCTCTGTCCACTTTAGTCTTTCCACTACAGTCTCCACTTTATTCTGTCCACTACAGTCTTTCCACTATAGTCTTTCCAATATAGTCTGTCCACTTTAGTCTTTCCACTATTCTCTGTCCACTTTAGTCTTTCCACTATAGTCTCCACTTTATTCTGTCCACTACAGTCTTTTCACTATAGTCTTTCCACTATAGTCTGTCCACTTTAGTCTTTCCACTTTAGTCTTTCCATTATAGTCTCCACTTTATTTTGTCCACTACAGTCTTTCCAATATAGTCTTTGCACAATAGTCTGTCCACTTTAGTCTTTCCACTATTCTCTGTCCACTTTAGTCTTTCCACTATACTTTCCACTTTATTCTGTCCACTACAGTCTTTTCACTATAGTCTTTCCACTATAGTCTGTCCACTTTAGTCTTTCCACTTTAGTCTTTCCACTATAGTCTCCACTTTATTTGGTCCACTACAGTCTTTCCACTTTAGTCTTTCCACTATTCTACTTTAGTCTTTCCACTATAGTCTCCACTTTATTCTGTCCACTACAGTCTTTCCACTTTAGTCTTTCCACTATAGTCTGTCCACTTTAGTCTTTCCACTATTCTCTGTCCACTTTAGTCTTTCCACTATACTCTCCACTTTATTCTGTCCACTACAGTCTTTCCACTATAGTCTTTCCACTATAGTCTGTCCACTTTAGTCTTTCCACTTTAGTCTCTACTTTAGTCTGTCCACTTTAGTCTTTCCACTTTAGTCTGTCCACTTTAGTCTTTCCACTATAGTCTGTCCACTATATTCTTTCCACTATAGTCTGTCCACTTTAGTCTTTCCACTATTCTCTGTCCACTTTAGTCTTTCCACTATAGTCTCCACTTTATTCTGTCCACTAAAGTCTTTCCACTATAGTCTTTCCACTATAGTCTGTCTACTTTAGTCTTTCCACTATTCTCTGTCCACTTTAGTCTTTCCACTATAGTCTCCACTTTAGTCTTTCCACTTTAGTCTGTCCAGTTTAGTCTTTCCACTTTAGTCTGTCCACTTTAGTCTTTCCACTACAGTCTGTCCACTATAGTCTTTCCACTATAGTCTGTCCACTTTAGTCTTTCCACTATTCTCTGTCCACTTTAGTCTTTCCACTATAGTCTGTCCACTTTAGTCTTTCCACTATTTTCTGTCCACTTTAGTCTTTCCACTATAGTCTCCACTTTATTCTGTCCACTACAGTTTTTCCACTATAGCCTTTCCACTATAGTCTGTCCACTTTAATCTTTCCACTATAGTCTCCACTTTATTCTGTCCACTACAGTCTTTTCACTATAGTCTTTCCACTATTCTCTGTCTACTTTAGTCTTTCCACTATAGTCTCCACTTTATTCTGTCCACTACGGTCTTTCCACTATAGTCTTTCCACTATAGTCTGTCCACTTTAGTCTTTCCACTATTCTCTGTCCACTTTAGTCTTTCCACTATAGTCTGTCCACTTTAGTCTTTCCACTATTCTCTGTCCACTTTAGTCTTTCCACTATAGTCTCCACTTTATTCTGTCCACTACAGTTTTTCCACTATAGTCTTTCCACTATAGTCTGTCCACTTTAGTCTTTCCACTATAGTCTCCACTTTATTCTGTCCACTACAGTCTTTTCACTATAGTCTTTCCACTATTCTCTGTCTACTTTAGTCTTTCCACTATAGTCTCCACTTTATTCTGTCCACTACAGTCTTTCCACTATAGTCTGTCCACTTTAGTCTTTCCACTATTCTCTGTCCACTTTAGTCTTTCCACTATACTCTCCACTTTATTCTGCCCACTACAGTCTTTCCACTATAGTCTGTCCACTTTAGTCTTTCCACTTTAGTCTTTCCACTTTAGTCTGTCCACTTTAGTCTTTCCACTTTAGTCTGTCCACTTTAGTCTTTCCTCTATTCTCTGTCCACTTTAGTCTTTCCACTATAGTCTCCACTTTATTCTGTCCACTACAGTCTTTCCACTATAGTCTTTTCACTATAGTCTTTCCACTTTAGTCTTTCCACTATAGTCTGTCCACTTTAATCTTTCCACTATTCTCTGTGTACTTTAGTCTTTCCACTATAGTCTCCACTTTATTCTGTCCACTACAGTCTTTTCACTATAGTCTTTCCACTATTCTCTGTCTACTTTAGTCTTTCCACTATAGTCTCCACTTTATTCTGTCCACTACAGTCTTTCCACTATAGTCTTTCCACTATAGTCTGTCCACTTTAGTCTTTCCACTATTCTCTGTCCACTTTAGTCTTTCCACTATACTCTCCACTTTATCCTGCCCACTACAGTCTTTCCACTATAGTCTTTCCACTATAGTCTGTCCACTTTAGTCTTTCCACTTTAGTCTTTCCACTTTAGTCTGTCCACTTTAGTCTTTCCACTTTAGTCTGTCCACTTTAGTCTTTCCTCTATTCTCTGTCCACTTTAGTCTTTCCACTATAGTCTCCACTTTATTCTGTCCACTACAGTCTTTCCACTATAGTCTTTTCACTATAGTCTTTCCACTTTAGTCTTTCCACTTTAGTCTTTCCACTATAGTCTCCACTTTATTTTGTCCACTGAAGTCTTTCCACATTAGTCTTTCCACTATTCTCTGTCTACTTTTGTCTTTCCACTATAGTCTCCACTTTATTTTGTCCACTGAAGTCTTTCCACATTAGTCTTTCCACTATTCTCTGTCCACTTTAGTCTTTCCACTACATTCTCCACTTTATTCTGTCCACTACAGTCTTTCCACTATAGTCTTTCCAATATAGTCTGTCCACTTTAGTCTTTCCACTATTCTCTGTCCACTTTAGTCTTTCCACTATAGTCTCCACTTTATTCTGTCCACTACAGTCTTTTCACTATAGTCTTTCCACTATTCTCTGTCCACTTTAGTCTTTCCACTACAGTCTCCACTTAATTCTGTCCACTTTAGTCTTTCCACTACAGTCTCCACTTAATTCTGTCCACTTTAGTCTTTCCACTATAGTCTTTCCAATATAGTCTGTCAACTTTAGTCTTTCCACTATTCTCTGTCCACTTTAGTCTTTCCACTACAGTCTCCACTTTATTCTGTCCACTACAGTCTTTCCACTATAGTCTTTCCAATATAGTCTGTCCACTTTAGTCTTTCCACTATTCTCTGTCCACTTTAGTCTTTCCACTATAGTCTCCACTTTATTCTGTCCACTACAGTCTTTTCACTATAGTCTTTCCACTATAGTCTGTCCACTTTAGTCTTTCCACTTTAGTCTTTCCATTATAGTCTCCACTTTATTTTGTCCACTACAGTCTTTCCAATATAGTCTTTGCACAATAGTCTGTCCACTTTAGTCTTTCCACTATTCTCTGTCCACTTTAGTCTTTCCACTATACTTTCCACTTTATTCTGTCCACTACAGTCTTTTCACTATAGTCTTTCCACTATAGTCTGTCCACTTTAGTCTTTCCACTTTAGTCTTTCCACTATAGTCTCCACTTTATTTGGTCCACTACAGTCTTTCCACTTTAGTCTTTCCACTATTCTACTTTAGTCTTTCCACTATAGTCTCCACTTTATTCTGTCCACTACAGTCTTTCCACTTTAGTCTTTCCACTATAGTCTGTCCACTTTAGTCTTTCCACTATTCTCTGTCCACTTTAGTCTTTCCACTATACTCTCCACTTTATTCTGTCCACTACAGTCTTTCCACTATAGTCTTTCCACTATAGTCTGTCCACTTTAGTCTTTCCACTTTAGTCTCTACTTTAGTCTGTCCACTTTAGTCTTTCCACTTTAGTCTGTCCACTTTAGTCTTTCCACTATAGTCTGTCCACTATATTCTTTCCACTATAGTCTGTCCACTTTAGACTTTCCACTATTCTCTGTCCACTTTAGTCTTTCCACTATAGTCTCCACTTTATTCTGTCCACTAAAGTCTTTCCACTATAGTCTTTCCACTATAGTCTGTCTACTTTAGTCTTTCCACTATTCTCTGTCCACTTTAGTCTTTCCACTATAGTCTCCACTTTAGTCTTTCCACTTTAGTCTGTCCAGTTTAGTCTTTCCACTTTAGTCTGTCCACTTTAGTCTTTCCACTACAGTCTGTCCACTATAGTCTTTCCACTATAGTCTGTCCACTTTAGTCTTTCCACTATTCTCTGTCCACTTTAGTCTTTCCACTATAGTCTGTCCACTTTAGTCTTTCCACTATTTTCTGTCCACTTTAGTCTTTCCACTATAGTCTCCACTTTATTCTGTCCACTACAGTTTTTCCACTATAGTCTTTCCACTATAGTCTGTCCACTTTAATCTTTCCACTATAGTCTCCACTTTATTCTGTCCACTACAGTCTTTTCACTATAGTCTTTCCACTATTCTCTGTCTACTTTAGTCTTTCCACTATAGTCTCCACTTTATTCTGTCCACTACGGTCTTTCCACTATAGTCTTTCCACTATAGTCTGTCCACTTTAGTCTTTCCACTATTCTCTGTCCACTTTAGTCTTTCCACTATAGTCTGTCCACTTTAGTCTTTCCACTATTCTCTGTCCACTTTAGTCTTTCCACTATAGTCTCCACTTTATTCTGTCCACTACAGTTTTTCCACTATAGTCTTTCCACTATAGTCTGTCCACTTTAGTCTTTCCACTATAGTCTCCACTTTATTCTGTCCACTACAGTCTTTTCACTATAGTCTTTCCACTATTCTCTGTCTACTTTAGTCTTTCCACTATAGTCTCCACTTTATTCTGTCCACTACAGTCTTTCCACTATAGTCTTTCCACTATAGTCTGTCCACTTTAGTCTTTCCACTATTCTCTGTCCACTTTAGTCTTTCCACTATACTCTCCACTTTATTCTGCCCACTACAGTCTTTCCACTATAGTCTGTCCACTTTAGTCTTTCCACTTTAGTCTTTCCACTTTAGTCTGTCCACTTTAGTCTTTCCACTTTAGTCTGTCCACTTTAGTCTTTCCTCTATTCTCTGTCCACTTTAGTCTTTCCACTATTCTCTGTCCACTTTAGTCTTTCCACTATACTCTCCACTTTATTCTGTCCACTACAGTCTTTCCACTATAGTCTTTTCACTATAGTCTTTCCACTTTAGTCTTTCCACTTTAGTCTTTCCACTATAGTCTCCACTTTATTTTGTCCACTGAAGTCTTTCCACATTAGTCTTTCCACTATTCTCTGTCTACTTTTGTCTTTCCACTATAGTCTCCACTTTATTCTGTCCACTACAGTCTTTCCACTATAGTCTTTCCACTATAGTCTGTCCACTTTAGACTTTCCACTATTCTCTGTCCACTTTAGTCTTTCCACTACAGTCTTTCCACTATAGTCTTTCCACTATAGTCTGTCCACTTTAGTCTTTCCACTATTCTCTGTCCACTTTAGTCTTTCCACTATACTCTCCTCTTTATTCTGTCCACTATAGTCTTTCCACTATAGTCTTTCCACTATAGTCTGTCCACTTTAGTCTTTCCAATTTAGTCTTTCCACTTTAGTCTGTCCACTTTGGTCTTTCCACTTTAGTCTGTCCACTTTAGTCTTTCCACTATTCTCTGTCCACTTTAGTCTTTCCACTATAGTCTCCACTTTATTCTGTCCACTACAGTCTTTCCACTATAGTCTTTTCACTATAGTCTTTCCACTTTAGTCTTTCCACTTTAGTCTTTCCACTATAGTCTCCACTTTATTCTGTCCACTACAGTCTTTCCACTATAGTCTTTCCACTATAGTCTGTCCACTTTAGTGTTTCCACTATTCTCTGTCCACTTTATTCTTTCCACTATAGTCTCCACTTTATTCTGTCCACTACAGTCTTTCCACTATAGACTTTCCACTATAATCTGTCCACTTTAGTCTTTCCACTAATCTCTGTCCACTTTAGTCTTTCCACTATAGTCTCCACTTTATTCTGTCCACTACAGTCTTTCCACTATAGTCTTTCCACTATAGTCTGTCCACTTTAGTCTTTCCACTATTCTCTATCCACTTTAGTCTTTCCACTATAGTCTCCACTTTATTCTGTCCAATACAGTCTTTCCACTTTAGTCTTTCCACTTTAGTCTGTCCACTTTAGTCTTTCCACTTTAGTCTCTCCACTTTAGTCTTTCCTCTATTCTCTGTCCACTTTAGTCTTTCCACTATTCTCTGTCCACTTTAGTCTTTCCACTATACTCTCCACTTTATTCTGTCCACTATAGTCTTTCCACTATAATCTTTTCACTATAGTCTTTCCACTTTAGTCTTTCCACTTTAGTCTTTCCACTATAGTCTCCACTTTATTTTGTCCACTGAAGTCTTTCCACATTAGTCTTTCCACTATTCTCTGTCTACTTTTGTCTTTCCACTATAGTCTCCACTTTATTCTGTCCACTACAGTCTTTCCACTATAGTCTTTCCACTATAGTCTGTCCACTTTAGACTTTCCACTATTCTCTGTCCACTTTAGTCTTTCCACTACAGTCTTTCCACTATAGTCTTTCCACTATAGTCTGTCCACTTTAGTCTTTCCACTATTCTCTGTCCACTTTAGTCTTTCCACTATACTCTCCTCTTTATTCTGTCCACTATAGTCTTTCCACTATAGTCTTTCCACTATAGTCTGTCCACTTTAGTCTTTCCAATTTAGTCTTTCCACTTTAGTCTGTCCACTTTGGTCTTTCCACTTTAGTCTGTCCACTTTAGTCTTTCCACTATTCTCTGTCCACTTTAGTCTTTCCACTATAGTCTCCACTTTATTCTGTCCACTACAGTCTTTCCACTATAGTCTTTTCACTATAGTCTTTCCACTTTAGTCTTTCCACTTTAGTCTTTCCACTATAGTCTCCACTTTATTCTGTCCACTACAGTCTTTCCACTATAGTCTTTCCACTATAGTCTGTCCACTTTAGTGTTTCCACTATTCTCTGTCCACTTTATTCTTTCCACTATAGTCTCCACTTTATTCTGTCCACTACAGTCTTTCCACTATAGACTTTCCACTATAATCTGTCCACTTTAGTCTTTCCACTAATCTCTGTCCACTTTAGTCTTTCCACTATAGTCTCCACTTTATTCTGTCCACTACAGTCTTTCCACTATAGTCTTTCCACTATAGTCTGTCCACTTTAGTCTTTCCACTATTCTCTATCCACTTTAGTCTTTCCACTATAGTCTCCACTTTATTCTGTCCAATACAGTCTTTCCACTTTAGTCTTTCCACTATAGTCTGTCCACTTTAGTCTTTCCACTATTCTCTGTCCACTTTAGTCTTTCCACTATACTCTCCACTTTATTCTGTCCACTACAGTCTTTCCACTATAGTCTTTCCACTATAGTCTGTCCACTTTAGTCTTTCCACTTTAGTCTCTACTTTAGTCTGTCTACTTTAGTCTTTCCACTATTCTCTGTCCACTTTAGTCTTTCCACTATAGTCTCCACTTTAGTCTTTCCACTTTAGTCTGTCCAGTTTAGTCTTTCCACTTTAGTCTGTCCACTTTAGTCTTTCCACTATAGTCTCCACTTTATTCTGTCCACTACAGTCTTTCCACTATAGTCTTTCCACTATAGTCTGTCTACTTTAGTCTTTCCACTATTCTCTGTCCACTTTAGTCTTTCCACTATACTCTCCACTTTATTCTGTCCACTACAGTCTTTCCACTATAGTCTTTCCACTATTCTCTGTCCACTTTAGTCTTTCCACTATAGTCTCCACTTTATTCTGTCCACTACAGTCTTTCCACTATAGTCTTTCCACTATAGTCTGTCTACTTTAGTCTCTCCACTATTCTCTGTCCACTTTAGTCTTTCCACTATAGTCTCCACTTTAGTCTTTCCACTTTAGTCTGTCCAGTTTAGTCTTTCCACTTTAGTCTGTCCACTTTAGTCTTTCCACTATTCTCTGTCTACTTTAGTCTTTCCACTATAGTCTCCACTTTATGCTGTCCACTACAGTCTTTCCACTATAGTCTTTCCACTATAGTCTGTCCACTTTAGTCTTTCCACTATTCTCTGTCCACTTTAGTCTTTCCACTATAGTCTCCACTTTAGTCTTTCCACTTTAGTCTTTCCACTTTAGTCTGTCCACTTTAGTCTTTCCACTTTAGTCTGTCCACTTTAGTCTTTCCACTATAGTCTTTCCACTATAGTCTGTCCACTTTAGTCTTTCCACTATTCTCTGTCCACTTTAGTCTTTCCACTATAGTCTCCACTTTATTATGTCCACTAAAGTCTTTCCACTATAGTCTTTCCACTATAGTCTGTCCACTTTAGTCTTTCCACTATTCTCTGTCCACTTTAGTCTTTCCACTATAGTCTCCACTTTATTCTGTCCACTACAGTTTTTCCACTATAGTCTTTCCACTATAGTCTGTCCACTTTAATCTTTCCACTATTCTCTGTCCACTTTAGTCTTTCCACTACAGTCTTTCCACTATAGTCTTTCCACTATAGTCTGTCCACTTTAGTCTTTCCACTATTCTCTGTCCACTTTAGTCTTTCCACTATACTCTCCACTTTATTCTGTCCACTACAGTCTTTCCACTATAGTCTTTCCACTATAGTCTGTCCACTTTAGTCTTTCCAATTTAGTCTTTCCACTTTAGTCTGTCCACTTTGGTCTTTCCACTTTAGTCTGTCCACTTTAGTCTTTTCACTATTCTCTGTCCACTTTAGTCTTTCCACTTTAGTCTTTCCACTTTAGTCTTTCCACTATAGTCTCCACTTTATTTTGTCCACTGAAGTCTTTCCACATTAGTCTTTCCACTATTCTCTGTCTACTTTTGTCTTTCCACTATAGTCTCCACTTTATTCTGTCCACTACAGTCTTTCCACTATAGTCTTTCCACTATAGTCTGTCCACTTTAGACTTTCCACTATTCTCTGTCCACTTTAGTCTTTCCACTACAGTCTTTCCACTATAGTCTTTCCACTATAGTCTCCACTTTATTTGGTCCACTACAGTCTTTCCACTTTAGTCTTTCCACTATTCTACTTTAGTCTTTCCACTATAGTCTCCACTTTATTCTGTCCACTACAGTCTTTCCACTTTAGTCTTTCCACTATAGTCTGTCCACTTTAGTCTTTCCACTATTCTCTGTCCACTTTAGTCTTTCCACTATACTCTCCACTTTATTCTGTCCACTACAGTCTTTCCACTATAGTCTTTCCACTATAGTCTGTCCACTTTAGTCTTTCCACTTTAGTCTCTACTTTAGTCTGTCCACTTTAGTCTTTCCACTTTAGTCTGTCCACTTTAGTCTTTCCACTATAGTCTGTCCACTATATTCTTTCCACTATAGTCTGTCAACTTTAGTCTTTCCACTATTCTCTGTCCACTTTAGTCTTTCCACTATAGTCTCCACTTTATTCTGTCCACTAAAGTCTTTCCACTATAGTCTTTCCACTGTAGTCGGTCTACTTTAGTCTTTCCACTATTCTCTGTCCACTTTAGTCTTTCCACTATAGTCTCCACTTTAGTCTTTCCACTTTAGTCTGTCCAGTTGGGACACTATTCTCTGTCCACTTTAGTCTTTCCACTATACTCTCCACTTTATTTTGTCCACTACAGTCTTTCCACTAGAGTCTTTCCACTATAGTCTGTCCACTTTAGTCTTTCCACTTTTGTCTTTCCACTTTAGTCTGTCCACTTAGTCTTTCCACTATAGTCTCCACTTTATTCTGTCCACTAAAGTCTTTCCACTATAGTCTTTCCACTATAGTCTGTCTACTTTAGTCTTTCCACTATTCTCTGTCCACTATAGTCTTTCCACTATAGTCTGTCCACTTTAGTCTTTCCACTTTAGTCTCTACTTTAGTCTGTAAAGACTGTAGTGGACAGAATAAAGTGGAGACTATAGTGGAAAGACAAAAGTGGACAGAGAATAGTGGAAAGACTAATGTGGAAAGACTTCAGTGGAAAGTCTATAGTGAAAAGACTGTAGTGGACAGAATAAAGTGGAGACTATAGTGGAAAGAATAAAGTGGACAGAGAATAGTGGAAACACTAAAGTGGACAGACTATAGTGGAAAGACTATAGTGGAAAGACTGTAGTGGACAGAATAAAGTGGAGACTATAGTGGAAAGACTAAAGTGGAAAGACTAAAGTGGAAAGACTATAGTGAAAAGACTATAGTGGAAAGACTGTAGTGGACAGAATAAAGTGGAGACTATAGTGGAAAGACTAAAGTGGACAGAGAATAGTGGAAAGACTAAAGTGGACAGACTAAAGTGGAAAGACCAAAGTGGACAGACTAAAGTGGAAAGACTAAATTGGAAAGACTAAAGTGGACAGACTATAGTGGAAAGACTATAGTGGAAAGACTATAGTGGACAGAATAAATTGGAGAGTATAGTGGAAAGACTAAAGTGGACAGAGAATAGTGGAAAGACTAAAGTGGACAGACTATAGTGGAAAGACTATAGTGGAAAGACTGTAGTGGAAAGACTAAAGTGGACAGAGAATAGTGGAAAGTCTAAAGTGGACAGACTGTAGTGGAAAGACTATAGTGGAAAGACTGTAGTGGACAGAATAAAGTGGAGACTATAGTGGAAAGACAAAAGTAGACAGAGAATAGTGGAAAGACTAATGTGGAAAGACTTCAGTGGACAAAATAAAGTGGAGACTATAGTGGAAAGACTAAAGTGGAAAGACTAAAGTGGAAAGACTATAGTGAAAAGACTATAGTGGAAAGACTGTAGTGGACAGAGAATAGAGGAAAGACTAAAGTGGACAGACTAAAGTGGAAAGACTAAAGTGGACAGACTAAAGTGGAAAGACTAAAGTGGAAAGACTAAAGTGGACAGACTATAGTGGAAAGACTATAGTGGAAAGACTGTAGTGGGCAGAATAAAGTGGAGAGTATAGTGGAAAGACTAAAGTGGACAGAGAATAGTGGAAAGACTAAAGTGGACAGACTATAGTGGAAAGACTATAGTGGAAAGACTGTAGTGGACAGAATAAAGTGGAGACTATAGTGGAAAGACTAAAGTAGACAGAGAATAGTGGAAAGACTATAGTGAAAAGACTGTAGTGGACAGAATAAAGTGGAGACTATAGTGGAAAGACTAAAGTGGACAGAGAATAGTGGAAAGATTAAAGTGGACAGACTATAGTGGAAAGACTATAGTGGAAAAACTGTAGTGGACAGAATAAAGTGGAGACTATAGTGGAAAGACTAAAGTGGATAGAGAATAGTGGAAAGACTAAAGTGGACAGACTATAGTGGAAAGACTATAGTGGAAAGACTGTAGTGGACAGAATAAAGTGGAGACTATAGTGGAAAGACTAAAGTGGACAGAGAATAGTGGAAAGACTAAAGTGGACAGACTAAAGTGGAAAGACCAAAGTGGACAGACTAAAGTGGAAAGACTAAATTGGAAAGACTAAAGTGGACAGACTATAGTGGAAAGACTATAGTGGAAAGACTATAGTGGACAGAATAAAGAGGAGAGTATAGTGGAAAGACTAAAGTGGACAGAGAATAGTGGAAAGACTAAAGTGGACAGACTATAGTGGAAAGACTATAGTGGAAAGACTGTAGTGGACAGAATAAAGTGGAGACTATAGTGGAAAGACTAAAGTGGACAGAGAATAGTGGAAAGACTAAAGTGGACAGACTAAAGTGGAAAGACCAAAGTGGACAGACTAAAGTGGAAAGACTAAATTGGAAAGACTAAAGTGGACAGACTATAGTGGAAAGACTATAGTGGACAGAATAAAGAGGAGAGTATAGTGGAAAGACTAAAGTGGACAGAGAATAGTGGAAAGACTAAAGTGGACAGACTATAGTGGAAAGACTATAGTGGAAAGACTGTAGTGGACAGAATAAAGTGGAGACTATAGTGGGAAGACTAAAGTAGACAGAGAATAGTGGAAAGACTAAAGTGGAAAGACTGTAGTGGACAGAATAAAGTGGAAACTATAGTGGAAAGACTAAAGTGGACAGACTATAGTGGAAAGACTATAGGGGAAAGACTGTAGTGGACAGAATAAAGTGGAGACTATAGTGGAAAGACTAAAGTGGACAGAGAATAGTGGAAAGACTTCAGTGGACAAAATAAAGTGGAGACTATAGTGGAAAGACTAAAGTGGAAAGACTAAAGTGGAAAGACTATAGTGAAAAGACTATAGTGGAAAGACTGTAGTGGACAGAATAAAGTGGAGACTATAGTGGAAAGACTAAAGTGGACAGAGAATAGAGGAAAGACTAAAGTGGACAGACTAAAGTGGAAAGACTAAAGTGGACAGACTAAAGTGGAAAGACTAAAGTGGAAAGACTAAAGTGGACAGACTATAGTGGAAAGACTATAGTGGAAAGACTGTAGTGGGCAGAATAAAGTGGAGAGTATAGTGGAAAGACTAAAGTGGACAGAGAATAGTGGAAAGACTAAAGTGGACAGACTATAGTGGAAAGACTATAGTAGAAAGACTGTAGTGGACAGAATAAAGTGGAGACTATAGTGGAAAGACTAAAGTAGACAGAGAATAGTGGAAAGACTATAGTGAAAAGACTGTAGTGGACAGAATAAAGTGGAGACTATAGTGGAAAGACTAAAGTGGACAGAGAATAGTGGAAAGATTAAAGTGGACAGACTATAGTGGAAAGACTATAGTGGAAAGACTCTAGTGGAAAGACTGTAGTGGACAAAATAAAGTGGAGAGTATAGTGGAAAGACTAAAGTGGACAGAGAATAGTGGAAAGTCTAAAGTGGACAGACTATAGTGGAAAGACTATAGTGGACAGACTATAGTGGAAAGACTAAAGTGGACAGAGAATAGTGGAAAGACTAAAGTGGACAGACTATAGTGGAAAGACTATAGTGGACAGACTATAGTGGAAAGACTAAAGTGGACAGACTAAAGTGGAAAGACTAAACTGGACAGACTAAAGTGGAAAGACTAAAGTGGAAAGACTAAAGTGGAGACTATAGTGGAAAGACTAAAGTGGACAGAGAATAGTGGAAAGACTAAAGTGGACAGACTATAGTGGAAAGACTATAGTGGAAAGACTGTAGTGGACAGAATAAAGTGGAGACTATAGTGGAAAGACTAAAGTGGACAGAGAATAGTGGAAAGACTAAAGTGGACAGACTATAGTGGAATGACTATAGTGGACAGACTATAGTGGAAAGACTAAAGTGGACAGACTAAAGTGGAAAGACTAAAGTGGACAGACTAAAGTAGAGACTAAAGTGGAAAGACTAAAGTGGACAGACTATAGTGGAAAGACTATAGTGGAAAGACTGTAGTGGACAGAATAAAGTGGAGACTATAGTGGAAAGACTAAAGTGGATAGAGAATAGTGGAAAGACTAAAGTGGACAGACTATAGTGGAAAGACTATAGTGGAAAGACTGTAGTGGACAGAATAAAGTGGAGACTATAGTGGAAAGACTAAAGTGGACAGAGAATAGTGGAAAGACTAAAGTGGACAGATTATAGTGGAAACTCTATAGTGGAAAGACTGTAGTGGACAGAATAAAGTGGAGACTATAGTGGAAAGAATAAAGTGGACAGAGAATAGTGGAAAGACTAAAGTGGACAGACTATAGTGGAAAGACTATAGTGGAAAGACTGTAGTGGACAGAATAAAGTGGAGACTATAGTGGAAAGACTAAACTAGACAGAGAATAGTGGAAAGACTAAAGTGGAAAGACTGTAGTGGACAGAATAAAGTGGAGACTATAGTGGAAAGACTAAAGAAGACAGAGAATAGTGGAAAGACTGTAGTGGACAAAATAAAGTGGAGACTATAGTGGAAAGACTAAAGTGGAAAGACTAAAGTGGACAGACTATAGTGGAAAGACTATAATGAAAAGACTGTAGTGGACAGAATAAAGTGGAGACTATAGTGGAAAGACTAAAGTGGACAGAGAATAGTGGAAAGACTAAAGTGGACAGACTATAGTGGAAAGACTATAGTGGAAAGACTGTAGTGGACAGAATAAAGTGGAGACTATAGTGGAAAGACTAAAGTGGACAGAGAATAGTGGAAAGACTAAAGTGGACAGATTATAGTGGAAAGTCTATAGTGGAAAGACTGTAGTGGACAGAATAAAGTGGAGACTATAGTGGAAAGAATAAAGTGGACAGAGAATAGTGGAAAGACTAAAGTGGACAGACTATAGTGGAAAGACTAAAGTAGACAGACTATAGTGGAAAGAAAAAAGTGGAAAGACTAAAGTGGACAGACTATAGTGGAAAAACTATAGTGGAAAGACTGTAGTGGACAAAATAAAGTGGAGAGTATAGTGGAAAGACTAAAGTGGACAGAGAATAGTAGAAAGTCTAAAGTGGACAGACTATAGTGGAAAGACTATAGTGGAAAGACTGTAGTGGACAGAATAAAGTGGAGACTATAGTGGAAAGACAAAAGTAGACAGAGAATAGTGGAAAGACTAAAGTGGAAAGACTTTCGTGGACAAAATAAAGTGGAGACTTTAGTGGAAAGACTAAATTGGAAAGACTAAAGTTGAAAGACTATAGTGAAAAGACTATAGTGGAAAGACTGTAGTGGACAGACTATAGTGGAAAGACTATAGTGGAAAGACTGTAGTGGACAGAATAAAGTGGAGACTATAGTGGAAAGACTAAAGTGGACAGAGAATAGTGGAAAGACTAAAGTGGACAGACTATAGTGGAATGACTATAGTGGACAGACTATAGTGGAAAGACTAAAGTGGACAGACTAAAGTGGAAAGACTAAAGTGGACAGACTAAAGTAGAGACTAAAGTGGAAAGACTAAAGTGGACAGACTATAGTGGAAAGACTATAGTGGAAAGACTGTAGTGGACAGAATAAAGTGGAGACTATAGTGGAAAGACTAAAGTGGATAGAGAATAGTGGAAAGACTAAAGTGGACAGACTATAGTGGAAAGACTATAGTGGAAAGACTGTAGTGGACAGAATAAAGTGGAGACTATAGTGGAAAGACTAAAGTGGACAGAGAATAGTGGAAAGACTAAAGTGGACAGATTATAGTGGAAACTCTATAGTGGAAAGACTGTAGTGGACAGAATAAAGTGGAGACTATAGTGGAAAGAATAAAGTGGACAGAGAATAGTGGAAAGACTAAAGTGGACAGACTATAGTGGAAAGACTATAGTGGAAAGACTGTAGTGGACAGAATAAAGTGGAGACTATAGTGGAAAGACTAAACTAGACAGAGAATAGTGGAAAGACTAAAGTGGAAAGACTGTAGTGGACAGAATAAAGTGGAGACTATAGTGGAAAGACTAAAGAAGACAGAGAATAGTGGAAAGACTGTAGTGGACAAAATAAAGTGGAGACTATAGTGGAAAGACTAAAGTGGAAAGACTAAAGTGGACAGACTATAGTGGAAAGACTATAATGAAAAGACTGTAGTGGACAGAATAAAGTGGAGACTATAGTGGAAAGACTAAAGTGGACAGAGAATAGTGGAAAGACTAAAGTGGACAGACTATAGTGGAAAGACTATAGTGGAAAGACTGTAGTGGACAGAATAAAGTGGAGACTATAGTGGAAAGACTAAAGTGGACAGAGAATAGTGGAAAGACTAAAGTGGACAGATTATAGTGGAAAGTCTATAGTGGAAAGACTGTAGTGGACAGAATAAAGTGGAGACTATAGTGGAAAGAATAAAGTGGACAGAGAATAGTGGAAAGACTAAAGTGGACAGACTATAGTGGAAAGACTAAAGTAGACAGACTATAGTGGAAAGAAAATAGTGGAAAGACTAAAGTGGAAAGACTTTCGTGGACAAAATAAAGTGGAGACTTTAGTGGAAAGACTAAATTGGAAAGACTAAAGTTGAAAGACTATAGTGAAAAGACTATAGTGGAAAGACTGTAGTGGACAGAATAAAGTGGAGACTATAGTGGAAAGACTAAAGTGGACAGAGAATAGTGGAAAGACTAAAGTGGACAGACTAAAGAGGAAAGACCAAAGTGGACAGACTAAAGTGGAAAGACTAAATTGAAAGACTAAAGTGGACAGACTATAGTGGAAAGACTATAGTGGAAAGACTGTAGTGGACAGAATAAAGTGGAGAGTATAGTGGAAAGACTAAAGTGGACAGAGAATAGTGGAAAGACTAAAGTGGACAGACTATAGTGGAAAGACTATCGTGGAAAGACTGTAGTGGAAAGACTAAAGTGGACAGAGAATAGTGGAAAGATTAAAGTGGATAGACTATAGTGGAAAGACTATAGTGGAAAAACTGTAGTGGACAGAATAAAGTGGAGACTATAGTTGAAAGACTAAAGTGGACAGAGAATAGTGGAAAGACTAAAGTGGACAGACTATAGTGGAAAGACTATAGTGGAAAGACTAAAGTGGACAGACTAAAGTGGAAAGACTAAAGTGGACAGACTAAAGTGGAAAGACTAAAGTGGAAAGACTAAAGCGGAGACTATAGTGGAAAGACTAAAGTGGACAGAGAATAGTGGAAAGACTAAAGTGGACAGACTATAGTGGAAAGACTATAGTAGAAAGACTGTAGTGGACAGCATAAAGTGGAGACTATAGTGGAAAGACTAAAGTGGACAGAGAATAGTGGAAAGACTAAAGTGGACAGACTATAGTGGAAAGACTATAGTGGACAGACTATAGTGGAAAGACTAAAGTGGACAGACTAAAGTGGAAAGACTAAACTGGACAGACTAAAGTGGAAAGACTAAAGTGGAGACTATAGTGGAAAGACTAAAGTGGACAGAGAATAGTGGAAAGACTAAAGTAGACAGACTATAGTGGAAAGACTATAGTGGAAAGACTGTAGTGGACAGAATAAAGTGGAGACTATAGTGGAAAGACTAAAGTGGACAGAGAATAGTGGAAAGACTATAGTGGAAAGACTGTAGTGGATAGAATAAAGTGGAGACTATAGTGGAAAGACTATAGTGGAAAGACTGTAGTGGACAGAATAAAGTGGGTTGTATAGTGGAAAGACTAAAGTGGACAGAGAATAGTGGAAAGACTAAAGTGGACAGACTATCGTGGAAAGACTATAGTGGAAAGACTGTAGTGGACAGAATAAAGCGGAGACTATAGTGGAAAGACTAAAGTAGACAGAGAATAGTGGAAAGACTATAGTGGAAAGACTGTAGTGGACAGAATAAAGTGGAGACTATAGTGGAAAGACTATAGTGGACAGAGAATAGTGGAAAGACTAAAGTGGACAGACTATAGTGGAAAGACTATAGTGGAAAGACTGTAGTGGACATAATAAAGTGGAGAAAATAGTGGAAAGACTAAAGTGAACAGAGAATAGCGGAAAGACTAAAGTGGACAGACTATAGTGGAAAGACTATAGTGTTAAGACTATAGTGGAAAGACTAAAGTGGACAGACTAAAGTGGAAAGACTAAAGTGGACAGACTAAAGTGGAAAGACTATAGTGGAAAGACTGTAGTGGACAGAATAAAGTGGAGACTATAGTGGAAAGACTAAAGTGGATAGAGAATAGTGGAAAGACTAAAGTGGACAGACTATAGTGGAAAGACTATAGTGGAAAGACTCTAGTGGACAGATTATAGTGGAAAGTCTATAGTGGAAAGACTGTAGTGGACAGAATAAAGTGGAGACTATAGTGGAAAGAATAAAGTGGACAGAGAATAGTGGAAAGACTAAAGTGGACAGACTATAGTGGAAAGACTATAGTGGAAAGACTGTAGTGGACAGAATAAAGTGGAGACTATAGTGGAAAGACTAAAGTAGACAGAGAATAGTGGAAAGACTAAAGTGGAAAGACTGTAGTGGACAAAATAAAGTGGAGACTATAGTGGAAAGACTAAAGTGGAAAGACTAAGGTGGACAGACTATAGTGGAAAGACTATAATGAAAAGACTGTAGTGGACAGAATAAAGTGGAGACTATAGTGGAAAGACTAAAGTGGACAGAGAATAGTGGAAAGACTAAAGTGGACAGACTATAGTGGAAAGACTATAGTGGAAAGACTGTAGTGGACAGAATAAAGTGGAGACTATAGTGGAAAGACTAAAGTGGACAGAGAATAGTGGAAAGACTAAAGTGGACAGATTATAGTGGAAAGTCTATAGTGGAAAGACTGTAGTGGACAGAATAAAGTGGAGACTATAGTGGAAAGAATAAAGTGGACAGAGAATAGTGGAAAGACTAAAGTGGACAGACTATAGTGGAAAGACTAAAGTGGACAGACTAAAGTGGAAAGAAAAAAGTGGAAAGAATAAAGTGGACAGACTATAGTGGAAAAACTATAGTGGAAAGACTGTAGTGGACAAAATAAAGTGGAGACTATAGTGGAAAAACTAAAGTAGACAGAGAATAGTGGAAAGACTAAAGTGGAAAGACTGTAGTGGACAAAATAAAGTGGAGACTATAGTGGAAAGACTAAAGTGGAAAGACTAAGGTGGACAGACTAAAGTGGAAAGAAAAAAGTGGAAAGACTAAAGTGGACAGACTATAGTGGAAAAACTATAGTGGAAAGACTGTAGTGGACAAAATAAAGTGGAGACTATAGTGGAAAAACTAAAGTAGACAGAGAATAGTGGAAAGACTATAGTGGAAAGATTGTAGTGGACAGATAGAGGGGAGACTATAGTGGAAAGACTAAAGTGGACAGAGAATAGTGGAAAGACTATAGTGGAAAGACTGTAGTGGACAGAATAAAGTGGAGACTATAGTGGAAAGACTATAGTGGAAAGACTGTAGTGGACAGAATAAAGTGGGTCGTATAGTGGAAAGACTAAAGTGGACTATTCTCTGTCCACTTTAGTATTTCCACTATAGTCTCCACTTTCTTCTGTCCACTACAGTCTTTCCACTATAGTCTTTCCACTATAGTCTGTCCACTTTAGTCTTTTCACTATTCTCTGTCCACTTTAGTCTTTCCACTACAGTCTCCACTTTATTCTGTCCACTACAGTCTTTTCACTATAGTCTTTCCACTATAGTCTTTCCACTATAGTCTGTCCACTTTAGTCTTTCCAATTTAGTCTTTCCACTATAGTCTCCACTTTATTTTGTCCACTACAGTCTTTCCACTTTAGTCTTTCCACTATTCTCTGTCTACTTTAGTCTTTCCACTATAGTCTCCACTTTATTCTGTCCACTACAGTCTTTCCACTTTAGTCTTTCCACTATTTTCTGTCTACTTTAGTCTTTCCACTATAGTCTCCACTTTATTCTGTCCACTACAGTCTTTCCATTATAGTCTTTCCACTATAGTCTGTCCACTTTAGTCTTTCCACTATTCTCTGTCCACTTTAGTCTTTCCACTATACTCTCCACTTTATTCTGTCCACTACAGTCTTTTCACTATAGTCTTTCCACTATAGTCTGTCCACTTTAACTTTAGTCTTTCCACTATTCTCTGTCCACTTTAGTCTTTCCACTATAGTCTCCACTTTATTCTGTCCACTACAGTCTTTCCACTAAAGTCTTTCCACTATAGTCTGTCCACTTTAGTCTTTCCACTATTCTCTGTCCACTTTAGTCTTTCCACTATTCTCTGTCCACTTTAGTCTTTCCACTATAGTCTCCACTTTAATCTTTCCACTTTAGTCTTTCCACTTTATTCTGTCCACTACAGTCTTTCCACTAAAGTCTTTCCACTATAGTCTGTCCACTTTAGTCTTTCCACTATTCTCTGTCCACTTTAGTCTTTCCACTATTCTCTGTCCACTTTAGTCTTTCCACTATAGTCTCCACTTTATTCTGTCCACTACAGTCTTTCCACTATAGTCTTTCCACTATAGTCTGTCCACTTTAGTCTTTCCACTATTCTCTGTCCACTTTAGTCTTTCCACTATAGTCTCCACTTTAATCTTTCCACTTTAGTCTTTCCACTTTAGTCTGTCCACTTTAGTCTTTCCACTTTAGTCTGTCCACTTTAGTCTTTCCACTATAGTCTTTACACTATAGTCTTTCCACTATAGTCTGTCCACTTTAGTCTTTCCGCTATTCTCTGTTCACTTTAGTCTTTTCACTATTTTCTCCACTTTATTATGTCCACTACAGTCTTTCCACTATAGTCTTTCCACTATAGTCTGTCCACTTTAGTCTTTCCACTATTCTCTGTCCACTATAGTCTTTCCACTATAGTCTCCACTTTATTCTGTCCACTACAGTCTTTCCACTATAGTCTTTCCACTATTCTCTGTCTACTTTAGTCTTTCCACTATAGTCTCCACTTTATTCTGTCCACTACAGTCTTTCCACTATAGTCTTTCCACTATAGTCTGTCCACTTTAGTCTTTCCACTATTCTCTGTCCACTTTAGTCTTTCCACTATACGACCCACTTTATTCTGTCCACTACAGTCTTTCCACTATAGTCTTTCCACTATAGTCTCCACTTTATTCTGTCCACTACAGTCTTTCCACTATAGTCTTTCCACTATTCTCAGTCCACTTTAGTCTTTCCACTATAGTCTCCACTTTATTCTGTCCACTACAGTCTTTCCACTATAGTCTTTCCACTATAGTCTCCACTTTATTATGTCCACTAAAGTCTTTCCACTATAGTCTTTCCACTATAGTCTGTCCACTTTAGTCTTTCCACTATTCTCTGTCCACTTTAGTCTTTCCACTATAGTCTCCACTTTATTCTGTCCACTACAGTTTTTCCACTATAGTCTTTCCACTATAGTCTGTCCACTTTAATCTTTCCACTATTCTCTGTCCACTTTAGTCTTTCCACTACAGTCTTTCCACTATAGTCTTTCCACTATAGTCTGTCCACTTTAGTCTTTCAATTTAGTCTTTCCACTTTAGTCTGTCCACTTTGGTCTTTCCACTTTAGTCTGTCCACTTTAGTCTTTCCACTATTCTCTGTACACTTTAGTCTTTCCACTATAGTCTCCACTTTATTCTATCCACTAAAGTCTTTCCACTTTAGTCTTTCCACTATTCTCTGTCTACTTTTGTCTTTCCACTATAGTCTCCACTTTATTCTGTCCACTACAGTCTTTCCACTATAGTCTTTCCACTATAGTCTGTCCACTTTAGACTTTCCACTATTCTCTGTCCACTTTAGTCTTTCCACTATACTCTCCACTTTATTTTGTCCACTACAGTCTTTCCACTATAGTTTTTCCACTATAGTCTGTCCACTTTAGTCTTTCCACTTTTTTCTTTCCACTTTAGTCTGTCCACTTTAGTCTTTCCACTATAGTCTGTCCACTTTAGTCTTTCCACTATTCTCTGTCCACTTTATTCTTTCCACTATAGTCTCCACTTTATTCTGTCCACTACAGTCTTTCCACTATAGACTTTCCACTATAATCTGTCCACTTTAGTCTTTCCACTATTCTCTGTCCACTTTAGTCTTTCCACTATAGTCTCCACTTTATTCTGTCCACTACAGTCTTTCCACTATAGTCTTTCCACTATAGTCTGTCCACTTTAGTCTTTTCACTATTCTCTGTCCACTTTAGTCTTTCCACTATAGTCTCCACTTTATTCTGTCCACTACAGTCTTTTCATTATAGTCTTTCCACTATAGTCTGTCCACCTTAGTCTTTCCACTTTAGTCTTTCCACTATAGTCTCCACTTTATTTTGTCCATTACAGTCTTTCCACTTTAGTCTTTCCACTATTCTCTGTCTACTTTAGTTTTTCCACTATAGTCTCCACTTTATTCTGTCCACTACAGTCTTTCCACTTTAGTCTTTCCACTATTCTCTGTCTACTTTAGTCTTTCCACTATAGTCTCCACTTTATTCTGTCCACTACAGTCTTTCCACTATAGTCTTTCCACTATAGTCTGTCCACTTTAGTCTTTCCACTATTCTCTTTCCACTTTATTCTTTCCACTATAGTCTCCACTTTATTCTTTCCACTACAGTCTTTCCACTATAGACTTTCCACTATAATCTCTATCCACTTTAGTCTTTCCACTATAGTCTCCACTTTATTCTGTCCACTACAGTCTTTCCACTATAGTCTTTCCACTTTAGTCTGTTCACTTTAGTCTGTCCACTTTAGTCTTTCCGCTATTCTCTGTTCACTTTAGTCTTTTCACTATTTTCTCCACTTTATGCTGTCCACTACAGTCTTTCTACTATAGTCTTTCCACTATAGTCTGTCCACTTTAGTCTTTCCACTATTCTCTGTCCACTTTAGTCTTTCCACTATAGTCTCCACTTTAGTCTTTCCACTTTAGTCTTTCCACTTTAGTCTGTTCACTTTAGTCTTTCCACTTTAGTCTGTCCACTTTAGTCTTTCCACTATAGTCTTTCCACTATAGTCTGTCCACTTTAGTCTTTCCACTATTCTCTGTCCACTTTAGTCTTTCCACTATAGTCTCCACTTTATTATGTCAACTAAAGTCTTTCCACTATAGTCTTTCCACTATAGTCTGTCCACTTTAGTCTTTCCACTATTCTCTGTCCACTTTAGTCTTTCAACTATAGTCTCCACTTTATTCTGTCCACTACAGTTTTTCCACTATAGTCTTTCCACTATAGTCTGTCCACTTTAACCTTTCCACTATTCTCTGTCCACTTTAGTCTTTCCACTACAGTCTTTCCACGATAGTCTTTCCACTATAGTCTGTCCACTTTAGTCTTTCCACTATTCTCTGTCCACTTTAGTCTTTCCACTATACTCTCCATTTTATTCTGTCCACTACAGTCTTTCCACTATAGTCTTTCCACTATAGTCTGTCCACTTTAGTCTTTCAATTTAGTCTTTCCACTTTAGTCTGTCCACTTTGGTCTTTCCACTTTAGTCTGTCCACTTTAGTCTTTCCACTATTCTCTGTCCACTTTAGTCTTTCCACTATAGTCTCCACTATATTCTGTCCACTACAGTCTTTCCACTATAGTCTTTTCACTATAGTCTTTCCACTTTAGTCTTTCCACTTTAGTCTTTCCACTATAGTCTCCACTTTATTTTGTCCACTAAAGTCTTTCCACTTTAGTCTTTCCACTATTCTCTGTCTACTTTTGTCTTTCCACTATAGTCTCCACTTTATTCTGTCCACTACAGTCTTTCCACTATAGTCTTTCCACTATAGTCTTTCCACTATAGTCTGTCCACTTTAGTCTTTCCGCTATTCTCTGTTCACTTTAGTCTTTTCACTATTTTCTCCACTTTATTATGTCCACTACAGTCTTTCCACTATAGTCTTTCCACTGTAGTCTGTCCACTTTAGTCTTTCCACTATTCTCTGTCCACTATAGTCTTTCCACTATAGTCTCCACTTTATTCTGTCCACTACAGTCTTTCCACTATAGTCTTTCCACTATTCTCTGTCTACTTTAGTCTTTCCACTATAGTCTCCACTTTATTCTGTCCACTACAGTCTTTCCACTATAGTCTTTCCACTATAGTCTGTCCACTTTAGTCTTTCCACTATTCTCTGTCCACTTTAGTCTTTCCACTATACGACCCACTTTATTCTGTCCACTACAGTCTTTCCACTATAGTCTTTCCACTATAGTCTCCACTTTATTCTGTCCACTACAGTCTTTCCACTATAGTCTTTCCACTATTCTCTGTCCACTTTAGTCTTTCCACTATAGTCTCCACTTTATTCTGTCCACTACAGTCTTTCCACTATAGTCTTTCCACTATAGTCTGTCTACTTTAGTCTTTCCACTATTCTCTGTCCACTTTAGTCTTTCCACTATAGTCTCCAGTTTAGTCTTTCCACTTTAGTCTGTCTAGTTTAGTCTTTCCACTTTAGTCTGTCCACTTTAGTCTTTCCACTATAGTCTGTCCACTATAGTCTTTCCACTATAGTCTGTCCACTTTAGTCTTTCCACTATTCTCTGTCCACTTTAGTCTTTCCACTATAGTCTCCACTTTATGCTGTCCACTACAGTCTTTCTACTATAGTCTTTCCACTATAGTCTGTCCACTTTAGTCATTCCACTATTCTCTGTCCACTTTAGTCTTTCCACTATAGTCTCCACTTTAGTCTTTCCACTTTAGTCTTTCCACTTTAGTCTGGCCACTTTAGTCTTTCCACTTTAGTCTGTCCACTTTAGTCTTTCCACTATAGTCTTTCCACTATAGTCTGTCCACTTTAGTCTTTCCACTATTCTCTGTCCACTTTAGTCTTTCCACTATAGTCTCCACTTTATTATGTCCACTAAAGTCTTTCCACTATAGTCTTTCCACTATAGTCTGTCCACTTTAGTCTTTCCACTATTCTCTGTCCACTTTAGTCTTTCCACTATAGTCTCCACTTTATTCTGTCCACTACAGTTTTTCCACTATAGTCTTTCCACTATAGTCTGTCCACTTTAATCTTTCCACTATTCTCTGTCCACTTTAGTCTTTCCACTACAGTCTTTCCACTATAGTCTTTCCACTATAGTCTGTCCACTTTAGTCTTTCCACTATTCTCTGTCCACTTTAGTCTTTCCACTATACTCTCCACTTTATTCTGTCCACTACAGTCTTTCCACTATAGTCTTTCCACTATAGTCTGTCCACTTTAGTCTTTCAATTTAGTCTTTCCACTTTCGTCTGTCCACTTTGGTCTTTCCACTTTAGTCTGTCCACTTTAGTCTTTCCACTATTCTCTGTCCACTTTAGTCTTTCCACTATAGTCTCCACTTTATTCTGTCCACTAAAGTCTTTCCACTATAGTCTTTCCACTATAGTCTGTCCACTTTAGACTTTCCACTATACTCTCCACTTTATTTTGTCCACTACAGTCTTTCCACTATAGTTTTTCCACTATAGTCTGTCCACTTTAGTCTTTCCACTTTTTTCTTTCCACTTTAGTCTGTCCACTTTAGTCTTTCCACTATAGTCTGTCCACTTTAGTCTTTCCACTATTCTCTGTCCACTTTATTCTTTCCACTATAGTCTCCACTTTATTCTGTCCACTACAGTCTTTCCACTATAGTCTCCACTTTATTCTGTCCACTACAGTCTTTCCACTATAGTCTTTCCACTATAGTCTGTCCACTTTAGTCTTTCCACTATTCTCTGTCCACTTTAGTCTTTCCACTATAGTCTCCACTTTATTCTGTCCACTACAGTCTTTTCATTATAGTCTTTCCACTATAGTCTGTCCACCTTAGTCTTTCCACTTTAGTCTTTCCACTATAGTCTCCACTTTATTTTGTCCACTACAGTCTTTCCACTTTAGTCTTTCCACTATTCTCTGTCTACTTTAGTTTTTCCACTATAGTCTCCACTTTATTTTGTCCACTACAGTCTTTCCACTATAGTTTTTCCACTATAGTCTGTCAACTTTAGTCTTTCCACTTTTTTCTTTCCACTTTAGTCTGTCCACTTTAGTCTTTCCACTATAGTCTGTCCACTTTAGTCTTTCCACTATTCTCTGTCCACTTTATTCTTTCCACTATAGTCTCCACTTTATTCTGTCCACTACAGTCTTTCCACTATAGACTTTCCACTATAATCTGTCCACTTTAGTCTTTCCACTATTCTCTGTCCACTTTAGTCTTTCCACTATAGTCTCCACTTTATTCTGTCCACTACAGTCTTTCCACTATAGTCTTTCCACTATAGTCTGTCCACTTTAGTCTTTCCACTATTCTCTGTCCACTTTAGTCTTTCCACTATAGTCTCCACTTTATTCTGTCCACTACAGTCTTTTCATTATAGTCTTTCCACTATAGTCTGTCCACCTTAGTCTTTCCACTTTAGTCTTTCCACTATAGTCTCCACTTTATTTTGTCCACTACAGTCTTTCCACTTTAGTCTTTCCACTATTCTCTGTCTACTTTAGTTTTTCCACTATAGTCTCCACTTTATTCTGTCCACTACAGTCTTTCCACTTTAGTCTTTCCACTATTCTCTGTCTACTTTAGTCTTTCCACTATAGTCTCCACTTTATTCTGTCCACTACAGTCTTTCCACTATAGTCTTTCCACTATAGTCTGTCCACTTTAGTCTTTCCACTATTCTCTGTCCACTTTAGTCTTTCCACTATAGTCTCCACCTTATTCTGTCCACTACAGTCTTTTCATTATAGTCTTTCCACTATAGTCTGTCCACCTTAGTCTTTCCACTTTAGTCTTTCCACTATAGTCTCCACTTTATTTTGTCCACTACAGTCTTTCCACTTTAGTCTTTCCACTATTCTCTGTCTACTTTAGTTTTTCCACTATAGTCTCCACTTTATTCTGTCCACTACAGTCTTTCCACTTTAGTCTTTCCACTATTCTCTGTCTACTTTAGCCTTTCCACTATAGTCTCCACTTTATTCTGTCCACTACAGTCTTTCCACTATAGTCTTTCCACTATAGTCTGTCCACTTTAGTCTTTCCACTATTCTCTGTCCACTTTATTCTTTCCACTATAGTCTCCACTTTATTCTGTCCACTACAGTCTTTCCACTATAGACTTTCCACTATAATCTGTCCACTAGAGTCTTTCCACTATAGTCTTTCCACTATAGTCTGTCCACTTTAGTCTTTCCACTATTCTCTATCCACTTTAGTCTTTCCACTATAGTCTCCACTTTATTCTGTCCACTACAGTCTTTCCACTATAGTCTTTCCACTTTAGTCTGTCCACTTTAGTCTTTCCACTTTAGTCTGTCCACTTTAGTCTTTCCACTATAGTCTTTCCACTATAGTCTTTCCACTATAGTCTGTCCACTTTAGTCTTTCCGCTATTCTCTGTTCACTTTAGTCTTTCCACTATTTTCTCCACTTTATTATGTCCACTACAGTCTTTCCACTATAGTCTTTCCACTATTATCTGTCCACTTTAGTCTTTCCACTATTCTCTGTCCACTATAGTCTTTCCACTATAGTCTCCACTTTATTCTGTCCACTACAGTCTTTCCACTATAGTCTTTCCACTATTCTCGGTCTACTTTAGTCTTTCCACTATAGTCTCCACTTTATTCTGTCCACTACAGTCTTTCCACTATAGTCTTTCCACGATAGTCTGTCCACTTTAGTCTTTCCACTATTCTCTGTCCACTTTAGTCTTTCCACTATACGACCCACTTTATTCTGTCCACTACAGTCTTTCCACTATAGTCTTTCCACTATAGTCTCCACTTTATTCTGTCCACTACAGTCTTTCCACTATAGTCTTTCCACTATTCTCTGTCCACTTTAGTCTTTCCACTATAGTCTCCCCTCTATCTGTCCACTACAGTCTTTCCACTATAGTCTTTCCACTATTCTCTGTCTACTTTAGTTTTTCCACTATAGTCTCCACTTTATTTTTTCCACTATAGTCTGTCCACTTTAGTCTTTCCACTTTTTTCTTTCCACTTTAGTCTGTCCACCTTAGTCTTTCCACTTTAGTCTTTCCACTATAGTCTCCACTTTATTTTGTCCACTACAGTCTTTCCACTTTAGTCTTTCCACTATTCTCTGTCTACTTTAGTTTTTCCACTATAGTCTCCACTTTATTTTGTCCACTACAGTCTTTCCACTATAGTTTTTCCACTATAGTCTGTCCACTTTAGTCTTTCCACTTTTTTCTTTCCACTTTAGTCTGTCCACTTTAGTCTTTCCACTATAGTCTGTCCACTTTAGTCTTTCCACTATTCTCTGTCCACTTTATTCTTTCCACTATAGTCTCCACTTTATTCTGTCCACTACAGTCTTTCCACTATAGACTTTCCACTATAATCTGTCCACTTTAGTCTTTCCACTATTCTCTGTCCACTTTAGTCTTTCCACTATAGTCTCCACTTTATTCTGTCCACTACAGTCTTTCCACTATAGTCTTTCCACTATAGTCTGTCCACTTTAGTCTTTCCACTATTCTCTGTCCACTTTAGTCTTTCCACTATAGTCTCCACTTTATTCTGTCCACTACAGTCTTTTCATTATAGTCTTTCCACTATAGTCTGTCCACCTTAGTCTTTCCACTTTAGTCTTTCCACTATAGTCTCCACTTTATTTTGTCCACTACAGTCTTTCCACTTTAGTCTTTCCACTATTCTCTGTCTACTTTAGTTTTTCCACTATAGTCTCCACTTTATTCTGTCCACTACAGTCTTTCCACTTTAGTCTTTCCACTATTCTCTGTCTACTTTAGTCTTTCCACTATAGTCTCCACTTTATTCTGTCCACTACAGTCTTTCCACTATAGTCTTTCCACTATAGTCTGTCCACTTTAGTCTTTCCACTATTCTCTGTCCACTTTAGTCTTTCCACTATAGTCTCCACCTTATTCTGTCCACTACAGTCTTTTCATTATAGTCTTTCCACTATAGTCTGTCCACCTTAGTCTTTCCACTTTAGTCTTTCCACTATAGTCTCCACTTTATTTTGTCCACTACAGTCTTTCCACTTTAGTCTTTCCACTATTCTCTGTCTACTTTAGTTTTTCCACTATAGTCTCCACTTTATTCTGTCCACTACAGTCTTTCCACTTTAGTCTTTCCACTATTCTCTGTCTACTTTAGTCTTTCCACTATAGTCTCCACTTTATTCTGTCCACTACAGTCTTTCCACTATAGTCTTTCCACTATAGTCTGTCCACTTTAGTCTTTCCACTATTCTCTGTCCACTTTATTCTTTCCACTATAGTCTCCACTTTATTCTGTCCACTACAGTCTTTCCACTATAGACTTTCCACTATAATCTGTCCACTTTAGTCTTTCCACTATTCTCTGTCCACTTTAGTCTTTCCACTATAGTCTCCACTTTATGCTGTCCACTACAGTCTTTCTACTATAGTCTTTCCACTATAGTCTGTCCACTTTAGTCTTTCCACTATTCTCTGTCCACTTTAGTCTTTCCACTATAGTCTCCGCTTTAGTCTTTCCACTTTAGTCTTTCCACTTTAGTCTGTCCACTTTAGTCTTTCCACTTTAGTCTGTCCACTTTAGTCTTTCCACTATAGTCTTTCCACTATAGTCTGTCCACTTTAGTCTTTCCACTATTCTCTGTCCACTTTAGTCTTTCCACTATACTCTCCACTTTATTCTGTCCACTACAGTCTTTCCACTATAGTCTTTCCACTATAGTCTGTCCACTTTAGTCTTTCAATTTAGTCTTTCCACTTTAGTCTGTCCACTTTGGTCTTTCCACTTTAGTCTGTCCACTTTAGTCTTTCCACTATTCTCTGTCCACTTTAGTCTTTCCACTATAGTCTCCACTTTATTCTGTCCACTACAGTCTTTCCACTATAGTCTTTTCACTATAGTCTTTCAACTTTAGTCTTTCCAATTTAGTCTTTCCACTAAAGTCTCCACTTTATTTTGTCCACGAAAGTCTTTCCACTTTATTCTTTCCACTATTCTCTGTCTACTTTTGTATTTCCACTATAGTCTCCACTTTATTCTGTCCACTACAGTCTTTCCACTATAGTCTTTCCACTATAGTCTGTCCACTTTAGACTTTCCACTATTCTCTGTCCACTTTAGTCTTTCCACTATACTCTCCACTTTATTTTGTCCACTACAGTCTTTCCACTATAGTTTTTCCACTATAGTCTGTCCACTTTAGTCTTTCCACTTTTTTCTTTCCACTATAGTCTGTCTACTTTAGTCTTTCCACTATAGTCTGTCCACTTTAGTCTTTCCACTATTCTCTGTCCACTTTAGTCTTTCCACTATAGTCTCCACTTTATTCTGTCCACTACAGTCTTTTCATTATAGTCTTTCCACTATAGTCTGTCCACTTTAGTCTTTCCACTTTAGTCTTTCCACTATAGTCTCCACTTTATTTTGTCCACTACAGTCTTTCCACTATTCTCTGTCTTCTTTAGTCTTTCCACTATAGTCTCCACTTTATTCTGTCCACTACAGTCTTTCCACTTTAGTCTTTCCACTATTCTCTGTCTAGTTTAGTCTTTCCACTATAGTCTCCACTTTATTCTGTCCACTACAGTCTTTCCACTATAGTCTTTCCACTATAGTCTGTCCACTTTAGTCTTTCCACTATTCTCTGTCCACTTTATTCTTTCCACTATAGTCTCCACTTTATTCTGTCCACTACAGTCTTTCCACTATAGACTTTCCACTATAATCTGTCCACTTTAGTCTTTCCACTATTCTCTGTCCACTTTAGTCTTTCCACTATAGTCTCCACTTTATTCTGTCCACTACAGTCTTTCCACTATAGTCTTTCCACTATAGTCTGTCCACTTTAGTCTTTCCACTATTCTCTATCCACTTTAGTCTTTCCACTATAGTCTCCACTTTATTCTGTCCACTACAGTCTTTCCACTATAGTCTTTCCACTATAGTCTGTCCACTTTAGTCTTTCCACTTTAGTCTCTACTTTAGTCTGTCCACTTTAGTCTTTCCACTTTAGTCTGTCCACTTTAGTCTTTCCACTATAGTCTGTCCACTATAGTCATTCCACTATAGTCTGTCCACTTTAGTCTTTCCACTATTCTCTGTCCACTTTAGTCTTTCCACTATCGTCTCCACTTTATTCTGTCCACTACAGTCTTTCCACTATAGTCTTTCCACTATAGTCTGTCCACTTTAGTCTTTCCACTATTCTCTGTCCACTTTAGTCTTTCCACTATAGTCTCCACTTTAGTCTTTCCACTTTAGTCTTTCCACTTTAGTCTGTCCAGTTTAGTCTTTCCACTTTAGTCTGTCCACTTTAGTCTTTCCACTATAGTCTGTCCACTATAGTCTTTCCACTATAGTCTGTCCACTTTAGTCTTTCCACTATTCTCTGTCCACTTTAGTCTTTCCACTATAGTCTGTCCACTATAGTCTTTCCACTATAGTCTGTCCACTTTAGACTTTCCACTATTCTCTGTCCACTTTAGTCTTTCCACTATACCCTCCACTTTATTTTGTCCACTACAGTCTTTCCACTAGAGTCTTTCCACTATAGTCTGTCCACTTTAGTCTTTCCACTTTTGTCTTTCCACTTTAGTCTGTCCACTTTAGTCTTTCCACTATAGTCTGTCCACTTTAGTCTTTCCACTATTCTCTGTCCACTTTATTCTTTCCACTATAGTCTCCACTTTATTCTGTCCACTACAGTCTTTCCACTATAGACTTTCCACTATAATCTGTCCACTTTAGTCTTTCCACTATTCTCTGTCCACTTTAGTCTTTCCACTATAGTCTCCACTTTATTCTGTCCACTACAGTCTTTCCACTATAGTCTTTCCACTATAGTCTGTCCACTTTAGTCTTTTCACTATTCTCTGTCCACTTTAGTCTTTCCACTATAGTCTCCACTTTATTCTGTCCACTACAGTCTTTCCACTATAGACTTTCCACTATAATCTGTCCACTTTAGTCTTTTCACTGTTCTCTGTCCACTTTAGTTTTTCCACTATAGTCTCCACTTTATTCTGTCCACTACAGTCTTTTCACTATAGTCTTTCCACTATAGTCTGTCAACTTTAGTCTTTCCACTTTAGTCTTTCGACTATAGTCTCCACTTTATTTTGTCCACTACAGTCTTTCCACTTTAGTCTTTCCACTATTCTCTGTCTACTTTAGTCTTTCCACTATAGTCTCCACTTTATTCTGTCCACTACAGTCTTTCCACTTTAGTCTTTCCACTATTCTCTGTCTACTTTAGTCTTTCCACTATATTCTCCACTTTATTCTGTCCACTACAGTCTTTCCACTATAGTCTTTCCACTATAGTCTGTCCACTTTAGTCTTTTCACTATTCTCTGTCCACTTTAGTCTTTCCACTATAGTCTCCACTTTATTCTGTCCACTACAGTCTTTCCACTATAGACTTTCCACTATAATCTGTCCACTTTAGTCTTTTCACTGTTCTCTGTCCACTTTAGTTTTTCCACTATAGTCTCCACTTTATTCTGTCCACTACAGTCTTTCCACTATAGTCTTTCCACTATAGTCTGTCCACTTTAGTCTTTCCACTTTAGTCTTTCCACTTTAGTCTGTCCACTTTAGTCTTTCCACTTTAGTCTGTCCACTTTATTCTTTCCACTATAGTCTGTCCACTATAGTCTTTCCACTATAGTCTGTCCACTTTAGTCTTTCCACTATTCTCTGTCCACTTTAGTCTTTCCACTATAGTCTCCACTTTATTCTGTCCACTACAGTCTTTCCACTAAAGTCTTTCCACTATAGTCTGTCCACTTTAGTCTTTCCACTATTCTCTGTCCACTTTAGTCTTTCCACTATAGTCTCCACTTTATTCTGTCCACTACAGTCTTTCCACTAAAGTCTTTCCACTATAGTCTGTCCACTATAGTCTTTCCACTATAGTCTGTCCACTTTAGTCTTTCCACTATTCTCTGTCCACTTTAGTCTTTCCACTATAGTCTCCACTTTAATCTTTCCACTTTAGTCTTTCCACTTTAGTCTGTCCACTTTAGTCTTTCCACTTTAGTCTGTCCACTTTAGTCTTTCCACTATAGTCTTTCCACTATAGTCTTTCCACTATAGTCTGTCCACTTTAGTCTTTCCGCTATTCTCTGTTCACTTTAGTCTTTCCACTATTTTCTCCACTTTATTATGTCCACTACAGTCTTTCCACTATAGTCTTTCCACTATGGTCTGTCCACTTTAGTCTTTCCACTATTCTCTGTCCACTATAGTCTTTCCACTATAGTCTCCACTTTATTCTGTCCACTACAGTCTTTCCACTATAGTCTTTCCACTATTCTCTGTCTACTTTAGTCTTTCCACTATAGTCTCCACTTTATTCTGTCCACTACAGTCTTTCCACTATAGTCTTTCCACTATAGTCTGTCCACTTTAGTCTTTCCACTATTCTCTGTCCACTTTAGTCTTTCCACTATACGACCCACTTTATTCTGTCCACTACAGTCTTTCCACTATAGTCTTTCCACTATAGTCTGTCCACTTTATTCTTTCCACTTTAGTCTTTCCACTTTAGTCTGTCCTCTTTAGTCTTTCCACTATAGTCTGTCCACTATAGTCTTTCCACTATAGTCTGTCCACTTTAGTCTTTCCACTATTCTCTGTCCACTTTAGTCTTTCCACTACAGTCTCCACTTTATTCTGTCCACTACAGTCTTTCCACTATAGTCTTTCCAATATAGTCTGTCCACTTTAGTCTTTCCACTATTCTCTGTCCACTTTAGTCTTTCCACTATAGTCTCCACTTTATTCTGTCCACTACAGTCTTTTCACTATAGTCTTTCCACTATAGTCTGTCCACTTTAGTCTTTCCACTTTAGTCTTTCCACTATAGTCTCCACTTTATTCTGTCCACTACAGTCTTTCCACTAAAGTCTTTCCACTATAGTCTGTCCACTTTAGTCTCTACTTTAGTCTGTCCACTTTAGTCTTTCCACTTTAGTCTGTCCACTTTAGTCTTTCCACTATAGTCTGTCCACTATATTCTTTCCACTATAGTCTGTCCACTTTAGTCTTTCCACTATTCTCTGTCCACTTTAGTCTTTCCACTATAGTCTCCACTTTCTTCTGTCCACTAAAGTCTTTCCACTATAGTCTTTCCACTATAGTCTGTCTACTTTAGTCTTTCCACTATTCTCTGTCCACTTTAGTCTTTCCACTATAGTCTCCACTTTAGTCTTTCCACTTTAGTCTGTCCGGTTTAGTCTTTCCACTTTAGTCTGTCCACTTTAGTCTTTCCACTACAGTCTGTCCACTATAGTCTTTCCACTATAGTCTGTCCACTTTAGTCTTTCCACTATTCTCTGTCCACTTTAGTCTTTCCACTATAGTCTCCACTTTATGCTGTCCACTACAGTCTTTCCACTATAGTCTTTCCACTATAGTCTGTCCACTTTAGTCTTTCAACTACAGTCTTTACAGTCTCCACTACAGTCTTTCCACTTTAGTCTTTCCACTATTCTCTGTCTACTTTAGTCTTTCCACTACAGTCTCCACTTTATTCTGTCCACTACAGTCTTTCCACTATAGTCTTTCCAATATAGTCTGTCCACTTTAGTCTTTCCACTATAGTCTCCACTTTATTCTGTTCACTACAGTCTTTCAACTATAGTCTTTCCACTATAGTCTGTCCACTTTAGTCTTTCCACTATTCTCTGTCCACTTTAGTCTTTCCACTATAGTCTCCACTTTATTCTGTCCACTACAGTCTTTCCACTATAGTCTTTTCACTATAGTCTTTCCACTTTAGTCTTTCCACTTTAGTCTTTCCACTATAGTCTCCACTTTATTTTGTCCACTAAAGTCTTTCCACTTTAGTCTTTCCACTATTCTCTGTCTACTTTTGTCTTTCCACTATAGTCTCCACTTTATTCTGTCCACTATAGTCTCCACTTTATTCTGTCCACTACAGTCTTTCCACTATAGTCTTTTCACTATAGTCTTTCCACTTTAGTCTTTCCACTTTAGTCTTTCCACTATAGTCTCCACTTTATTTTGTCCACTAAAGTCTTTCCACTTTAGTCTTTCCACTATTCTCTGTCTACTTTTGTCTTTCCACTATAGTCTCCACTTTATTCTGTCCACTACAGTCTTTCCACTATAGTCTTTCCACTATAGTCTGTCCACTTTAGACTTTCCACTATTCTCTGTCCACTTTAGTCTTTCCACTATACTCTCCACTTTATTTTGTCCACTACAGTCTTTCCACTATAGTTTTTCCACTATAGTCTGTCCACTTTAGTCTTTCCACTTTTTTCTTTCCACTTTAGTCTGTCCACTTTAGTCTTTCCACTATAGTCTGTCCACTTTAGTCTTTCCACTATTCTCTGTCCACTTTATTCTTTCCACTATAGTCTCCACTTTATTCTGTCCACTACAGTCTTTCCACTATAGACTTTCCACTATAATCTGTCCACTTTAGTCTTTCCACTATTCTCTGTCCACTTTAGTCTTTCCACTATAGTCTCCACTTTATTCTGTCCACTACAGTCTTTCCACTATAGTCTTTCCACTATAGTCTGTCCACTTTAGTCTTTCCACTATTCTCTGTCCACTTTAGTCTTTCCACTATAGTCTCCACTTTATTCTGTCCACTACAGTCTTTTCATTATAGTCTTTCCACTATAGTCTGTCCACTTTAGTCTTTCCACTTTAGTCTTTCCACTATAGTCTCCACTTTATTTTGTCCACTACAGTCTTTCCACTTTAGTCTTTCCACTATTCTCTGTCTACTTTAGTCTTTCCACTATAGTCTCCACTTTATTCTGTCCACTACAGTCTTTCCACTATAGTCTTTCCACTATAGTCTGTCCACTTTAGTCTTTCCACTATTCTCTGTCCACTTTATTCTTTCCACTATAGTCCCCACTTTATTCTGTCCACTACAGTCTTTCCACTATAGACTTTCCACTATAATCTGTCCACTTTCGTCTTTCCACTATTCTCTGTTCACTTTAGTCTTTCCACTATAGTCTCCACTTTATTCTGTCCACTACAGTCTTTCCACTATAGTCTTTCCACTATAGTCTGTCCACTTTAGTCTTTCCACTATTCTCTATCCACTTTAGTCTTTCCACTATAGTCTCCACTTTATTCTGTTCACTACAGTCTTTCAACTATAGTCTTTCCACTATAGTCTGTCCACTTTAGTCTTTCCACTTTAGTCTGTCCACTTTAGTCTTTCCACTATAGTCTGTCCACTATAGTCTTTCCACTATAGTCTGTCCACTTTAGTCTTTCCACTATTCTCTGTCCACTTTAGTCTTTCCACTATAGTCTCCACTTTATTCTGTCCACTACAGTCTTTCCACTATAGTCTTTCCACTATAGTCTGTCCACTTCAGTCTTTCCACTATTCTCCGTCCACTTTAGTCTTTCCACTATAGTCTCCACTTTAGTCTTTCCACTTTAGTCTTTCCACTTTAGTCTGTCCAGTTTAGTCTTTCCACTTTAGTCTGTCCACTTTAGTCTTTCCACTATAGTCTGTCCACTATAGTCTTTCCACTATAGTCTGTCCACTTTAGTCTTTCCACTATTCTCTGTCCACTTTAGTCTTTCCACTATAGTCTGTCCACTATAGTCTTTCCACTATAGTCTGTCCACTTTAGACTTTCCACTATTCTCTGTCCACTTTAGTTTTTCCACTATACTCTCCACTTTATTTTGTCCACTACAGTCTTTCCACTAGAGTCTTTCCACTATAGTCTGTCCACTTTAGTCTTTCCACTTTTGTCTTTCCACTTTAGTCTGTCCACTTTAGTCTTTCCACTATAGTCTGTCCACTTTAGTCTTTCCACTATTCTCTGTCCACTTTATTCTTTCCACTATAGTCTCCACTTTATTCTGTCCACTACAGTCTTTCCACTATAGACTTTCCACTATAATCTGTCCACTTTAGTCTTTCCACTATTCTCTGTCCACTTTAGTCTTTCCACTATAGTCTCCACTTTATTCTGTCCACTACAGTCTTTCCACTATAGTCTTTCCACTATAGTCTGTCCACTTTAGTCTTTTCACTATTCTCTGTCCACTTTAGTCTTTCCACTATAGTCTCCACTTTATTCTGTCCACTACAGTCTTTTCACTATAGTCTTTCCACTATAGTCTGTCCACTTTAGTCTTTCCACTTTAGTCTTTCCACTATAGTCTCCACTTTATTTTGTCCACTACAGTCTTTCCACTTTAGTCTTTCCACTATTCTCTGTCTACTTTAGTCTTTCCACTATAGTCTCCACTTTATTCTGTCCACTACAGTCTTTCCACTTTAGTCTTTCCACTATTCTCTGTCTACTTTAGTCTTTCCACTATAGTCTCCACTTTATTCTGTCCACTACAGTCTTTCCATTATAGTCTTTCCACTATAGTCTGTCCACTTTAGTCTTTCCATTATTCTCTGTCCACTTTAGTCTTTCCACTATACTCTCCACTTTATTCTGTCCACTACAGTCTTTCCACTATAGTCTTTCCACTATAGTCTGTCCACTTTAGTCTTTCCACTTTAGTCTTTCCACTTTAGTCTGTCCACTTTAGTCTTTCCACTTTAGTCTGTCCACTTTAGTCTGTCCACTTTAGTCTTTCCACTATAGTCTTTCCACTATAGTCTTTCCACTATAGTCTGTCCACTTTAGACTTTCCGCTATTCTCTGTTCACTTTAGTCTTTCCACTATTTTCTCCACTTTATTATGTCCACTACAGTCTTTCCACTATAGTCTCCACTTTATTCTGTCCACTACAGTTTTTCCACTATAGTCTTTCCACTACAGTCTGTCCACTTTAATCTTTCCACTATTCTCTGTCCACTTTAGTCTTTCCACTATAGTCTCCACTTTATTCTGTCCACTACAGTCTTTCCACTATCGTCTTTTCACTATAGTCTTTCCACTTTAGTCTTTCCACTTTAGTCTTTCCACTATAGTCTCCACTTTATTTTGTCCACTGAAGTCTTTCCACATTAGTCTTTCCACTATTCTCTGTCTACTTTTGTCTTTCCACTATAGTCTCCACTTTATTCTGTCCACTTTAGACTTTCCACTATTCTCTGTCCACTTTAGTCTTTCCACTATACTCTCCAGTTTATTTTGTCCACTACAGTCTTTCCACTATAGTCTTTCCACTATAGTCTGTCCACTTTAGTCTTTCCACTTTTTTCTTTCCACTTTAGTCTGTCCACTTTAGTCGTTCCACTATAGTCTGTCCACTTTAGTCTTTCCACTATTCTCTGTCCACTTTATTCTTTCCACTATAGTCTCCACTTTATTCTGTCCACTACAGTCTTTCCACAATAGACTTTCCACTATAATCTGTCCACTTTAGTCTTTCCACTATTCTCTGTCCACTTTAGTCTTTCCACTATAGTCTCCACTTTATTCTGTCCAATACAGTCTTTCCACTATAGTCTTTCCACTATAGTCTGTCCACTTTAGTCTTTCCACTATTCTCTGTCCACTTTAGTCTTTCCACTATAGTCTCCACTTTATTCTGTCCACTACAGTCTTTTCATTTTAGTCTTTCCACTATAGTCTGTCCACTTTAGTCTTTCCACTTTAGTCTTTCCACTATAGTCTCCACTTTATTTTGTCCACTACAGTCTTTCCACTTTAGTCTTTCCACTATTCTTTGTCTACTTTAGTCTTTCCACTATAGTCTCCACTTTATTCTGTCCACTACAGTCTTTCCACTTTAGTCTTTCCACTATTCTCTGTCTACTTTAGTCTTTCCACTATAGTCTCCACTATATTCTGTCCACTACAGTCTTTCCACTATAGTCTTTCCACTATAGTCTGTCCACTTTAGTCTTTCCACTATTCTCTGTCCACTTTATTTTTTCCACTATAGTCTCCACTTTATTCTGTCCACTAAAGTCTTTCCACTTTAGTCTTTCCACTATTCTCTGTCTACTTTAGTCTTTCCACTATAGTCTCCACTATATTCTGTCCACTACAGTCTTTCCACTATAGTCTTTCCACTATAGTCTGTCCACTTTAGTCTTTCCACTATTCTCTGTCCACTTTATTCTTTCCACTATAGTCTCCACTTTATTCTGTCCACTAAAGTCTTTCCACTATAGACTTTCCACTATAATCTGTCCACTATAGTCTTTCCACTATAGTCTGTCCACTTTAGTCTTTCCACTATTCTCTATCCACTTTAGTCTTTCCACTACAGTCTCCACTTTATTCTGTCCACTACAGTCTTTTCATTATAGTCTTTCCACTATAGTCTGTCCACTTTAGTCTTTCCACTTTAGTCTTTCCACTTTAGTCTGTCCACTTTAGTCTTTCCACTTTAGTCTGTCCACTTTAGTCTTTCCACTACAGTCTGTCCACTATAGTCTTTCCACTATAGTCTGTCCACTTTAGTCTTTCCACTATTCTCTGTCCACTTTAGTCTTTCCACTATAGTCTCCACTCTATTCTGTCCACTACAGTCTTTCCACTATAGTCTTTCCACTTTAGTCTGTCCACTTTAGTCTTTCCACTTTAGTCTGTCCACTTTAGTCTTTCGACTATAGTCTTTCCACTATAGTCTGTCCACTTTAGTCTTTCCACTATTCTCTGTCCACTTTAGTCTTTCCACTATAGTCTCCACTTTAGTCTTTCCACTTTAGTCTTTCCACTTTAGTCTGTCCACTTTAGTCTTTCCACTTTAGTCTGTCCACTTTAGTCTTTCCAGTATAGTCTTTCCACTATAGTCTGTCCACTTTAGTCTTTCCACTATTCTCTGTCCACTTTAGTCTTTCCACTATAGTCTCTCCACTTTAGACTTTCCACTATTCTCTGTCCACTACAGTCTTTCCACTAGAGTCTTTCCACTATAGTCTGTCCACTTTAGTCTTTCCACTATTCTCTGTCCACTTTATTCTTTCCACTATTCTCTGTCCACTTTATTCTTTCCACTATAGTCTCCACTTTATTATGTCCACTAAAGTCTTTCCACTATAGTCTTTCCACTATAGTCTGTCCACTTTAGTCTTTCCACTATTCTCTGTCCACTTTAGTCTTTCCACGATAGTCTCCACTTTATTCTGTCCACTACAGTTTTTCCACTATAGTCTTTCCACTATAGTCTGTCCACTTTAATCTTTCCACTATTCTCTGTCCATTTTAGTCTTTCCACTACAGTCTTTCCACTATAGTCTTTCCACTATAGTCTGTCCACTTTAGTCTTTCCACTATTCTCTGTCCACTTTAGTCTTTCCACTATACTCTCCACTTTATTCTGTCCACTACAGTCTTTCCACTATAGTCTTTCCACTATAGTCTGTCCACTTTAGTCTTTCCAATTTAGTCTTTCCACTTTAGTCTGTCCACTATGGTCTTTCCACTTTAGTCTGTCCACTTTAGTCTTTCCACTATTCTCTGTCCACTTTAGTCTTTCCACTATAGTCTCCACTTTATTCTGTCCACTACAGTCTTTCCACTATAGTCTTTTCACTATAGTCTTTCCACTTTAGTCTTTCCACTTTAGTCTTTCCACTATAGTCTCCACTTTATTTTGTCCACTAAAGTCTTTCCACTTTAGTCTTTCCACTATTCTCTGTCTACTTTTGTCTTTCCACTATAGTCTCCACTTTATTCTGTCCACTATAGTCTCCACTTTATTCTGTCCACTACAGTCTTTCCACTATAGTCTTTTCACTATAGTCTTTCCACTTTAGCCTTTCCACTTTAGTCTTTCCACTATAGTCTCCACTTTATTTTGTCCACTAAAGTCTTTCCACTTTAGTCTTTCCACTATTCTCTGTCTACTTTTGTCTTTCCACTATAGTCTCCACTTTATTCTGTCCACTACAGTCTTTCCACTATAGTCTTTCCACTATAGTCTGTCCACTTTAGACTTTCCACTATTCTCTGTCCACTTTAGTCTTTCCACTATACTCTCCACTTTATTTTGTCCACTACAGTCTTTCCACTATAGTTTTTCCACTATAGTCTGTCCACTTTAGTCTTTCCACTTTTTTCTTTCCACTTTAGTCTGTCCACTTTAGTCTTTCCACTATAGTCTGTCCACTTTAGTCTTTCCACTATTCTCTGTCCACTTTATTCTTTCCACTATAGTCTCCACTTTATTCTGTCCACTACAGTCTTTCCACTATAGACTTTCCACTATAATCTGTCCACTTTAGTCTTTCCACTATTCTCTGTCCACTTTAGTCTTTCCACTATAGTCTCAACTTTATTCTGTCCACTACAGTCTTTCCACTATAGTCTTTCCACTATAGTCTGTCCACTTTAGTCTTTCCACTATTCTCTGTCCACTTTAGTCTTTCCACTATAGTCTCCACTTTATTCTGTCCACTACAGTCTTTTCATTATAGTCTTTCCACTATAGTCTGTCCACTTTAGTCTTTCCACTTTAGTCTTTCCACTATAGTCTCCACTTTATTTTGTCCACTACAGTCTTTCCACTTTAGTCTTTCCACTATTCTCTGTCTACTTTAGACTTTCCACTATAGTCTCCACTTTATTCTGTCCACTACAGTCTTTCCACTTTAGTCTTTCCACTATTCTCTGTCTACTTTAGTCTTTCCACTATAGTCTCCACTTTATTCTGTCCACTACAGTATTTCCACTATAGTCTTTCCACTATAGTCTGTCCACTTTAGTCTTTCCACTATTCTCTGTCCACTTTATTCTTTCCACTATAGTCCCCACTTTATTCTGTCCACTACAGTCTTTCCACTATAGACTTTCCACTATAATCTGTCCACTTTCGTCTTTCCACTATTCTCTGTCCACTTTAGTCTTTCAACTATAGTCTCCACTTTATTCTGTCCACTACAGTCTTTCCACTATAGTCTGTCCACTTTAGTCTTTCCACTATTCTCTATCCACTTTAGTCTTTCCACTATAGTCTCCACTTTATTCTGTCCACTACAGTCTTTCCACTATAGTCTTTCCACTATAGTCTGTCCACTTTAGTCTTTCCACTTTAGTCTGTCCACTTTAGTCTTTCCACTATAGTCTGTCCACTATAGTCTTTCCACTATAGTCTGTCCACTTTAGTCTTTCCACTATTCTCTGTCCACTTTAGTCTTTCCACTATAGTCTTCACTTTATTCTGTCCACTACAGTCTTTCCACTATAGTCTTTCCACTATAGTCTGTCCACTTCAGTCTTTCCACTATTCTCCGTCCACTTTAGTCTTTCCACTATAGTCTCCACTTTAGTCTTTCCACTTTAGTCTTTCCAATTTAGTCTGTCCAGTTTAGTCTTTCCACTTTAGTCTGTCCACTTTAGTCTTTCCACTATAGTCTGTCCACTATAGTCTTTCCACTATAGTCTGTCCACTTTAGTCTTTCCACTATTCTCTGTCCACTTTAGTCTTTCCACTATAGTCTGTCCACTATAGTCTTTCCACTATAGTCTGTCCACTTTAGACTTTCCACTATTCTCTGTCCACTTTAGTTTTTCCACTATACTCTCCACTTTATTTTGTTCACTACAGTCTTTCCACTAGAGTCTTTCCACTATAGTCTGTCCACTTTAGTCTTTCCACTTTTGTCTTTCCACTTTAGTCTGTCCACTTTAGTCTTTCCACTATAGTCTGTCCACTTTAGTCTTTCCACTATTCTCTGTCCACTTTATTCTTTCCACTATAGTCTCCACTTTATTCTGTCCACTACAGTCTTTCCACTATAGACTTTCCACTATAATCTGTCCACTTTAGTCTTTCCACTATTCTCTGTCCACTTTAGTCTTTCCACTATAGTCTCCACTTTATTCTGTCCACTACAGTCTTTCCACTATAGTCTTTCCACTATAGTCTGTCCACTTTAGTCTTTTCACTATTCTCTGTCCACTTTAGTCTTTCCACTATAGTCTCCACTTTATTCTGTCCACTACAGTCTTTTCACAATAGTCTTTCCACTATAGTCTCCACTTTATTTTGTCCACTACAGTCTTTCCACTTTAGTCTTTCCACTATTCTCTGTCTACTTTAGTCTTTTCACTATTCTCTGTCCACTTTAGTCTTTCCACTATAGTCTCCACTTTATTCTGTCCACTACAGTCTTTTCACAATAGTCTTTCCACTATAGTCTCCACTTTATTCTGTCCACTACAGTCTTTTCACAATAGTCTTTCCACTATAGTCTCCACTTTATTTTGTCCACTACAGTCTTTCCACTTTAGTCTTTCCACTATTCTCTGTCTACTTTAGTCTTTCCACTATAGTCTCCACTTTATTTTGTCCACTACAGTCTTTCCACTTTAGTCTTTCCACTATTCTCTGTCCACTTTAGTCTTTCCACTATAGTCTGTCCACTTTAGTCTTTCCACTATTCTCTGTCCACTTTATTCTTTCCACTATAGTCTCAACTTTATTCTGTCCACTACAGTCTTTTCACAATAGTCTTTCCACTATAGTCTCCACTTTATTCTGTCCACTTTAGTCTTTCCACTTTAGTCTTTCCACTATAGTCTCCACTTTATTTTGTCCACTACAGTCTTTCCACTTTAGTCTTTCCACTATTCTCTGTCTACTTTAGTCTTTCCACTATAGTCTCCACTTTATTCTGTCCACTACAGTCTTTCCACTTTAGTCTTTCCACTATTCTCTGTCTACTTTAGTCTTTCCACTCTAGTCTCTACTTTATTCTGTCCACTACAGTCTTTCCATTATAGTCTTTCCACTATAGTCTGTCCACTTTAGTCTTTCCATTATTCTCTGTCCACTTTAGTCTTTCCACTATACTCTCCACTTTATTCTGTCCACTACAGTCTTTCCACTATAGTCTTTCCACTATAGTCTGTCCACTTTAGTCTTTCCACTTTAGTCTTTCCACTTTAGTCTGTCCACTTTAGTCTTTCCACTTTAGTCTGTCCACTTTATTCTTTCCACTATAGTCTGTCCACTGTAGTCTTTCCACTATAGTCTGTCCACTTTAGTCTTTCCACTATTCTCTGTCCACTTTAGTCTTTCCACTATAGTCTCCACTTTATTCTGTCCTCTACAGTCTTTCCACTATAGTCTTTCCACTATAGTCTGTCCACTTTAGTCTTTCCACTATTCTCTGTCCACTTTAGTCTTTCCACTATTCTCTGTCCACTTTAGTCTTTCCACTATAGTCTCCACTTTATTCTGTCAACTACAGTCTTTCCACTATAGTCTTTCCACTATAGTCTGTCCACTTTAGTCTTTCCACTATTCTCTGTCCACTTTAGTCTTTCCACTACAGTCTCCACTTTAATCTTTCCACTTTAGTCTTTCCACTTTAGTCTGTCCACTTTAGTCTTTCCACTTTAGTCTGTCCACTTTAGTCTTTCCACTATAGTCTTTCCACTATAGTCTTTCCACTATAGTCTGTCCACTTTAGACTTTCCGCTATTCTCTGTTCACTTTAGTCTTTCCACTATTTTCTCCACTTTATTATGTCCACTACAGTCTTTCCACTATAGTCTTTCCACTATAGTCTGTCCACTTTAGTCTTTCAACTATTCTCTGTCCACTATAGTCTTTCCACTATAGTCTCCACTTTATTCTGTCCACTACAGTCTTTCCATTATAGTCTTTCCACTATAGTCTGTCCACTTTAGTCTTTCCATTATTCTCTGTCCACTTTAGTCTTTCCACTATACTCTCCACTTTATTCTGTCCACTACAGTCTTTCCACTATAGTCTTTCCACTATAGTCTGTCCACTTTAGTCTTTCCACTTTAGTCTTTCCACTTTAGTCTGTCCACTTTAGTCTTTCCACTTTAGTCTGTCCACTTTAGTCTGTCCACTTTAGTCTTTCCACTATAGTCTTTCCACTATAGTCTTTCCACTATAGTCTGTCCACTTTAGACTTTCCGCTATTCTCTGTTCACTTTAGTCTTTCCACTATTTTCTCCACTTTATTATGTCCACTACAGTCTTTCCACTATAGTCTCCACTTTATTCTGTCCACTACAGTTTTTCCACTATAGTCTTTCCACTACAGTCTGTCCACTTTAATCTTTCCACTATTCTCTGTCCACTTTAGTCTTTCCACTATAGTCTCCACTTTATTCTGTCCACTACAGTCTTTCCACTATCGTCTTTTCACTATAGTCTTTCCACTTTAGTCTTTCCACTTTAGTCTTTCCACTATAGTCTCCACTTTATTTTGTCCACTGAAGTCTTTCCACATTAGTCTTTCCACTATTCTCTGTCTACTTTTGTCTTTCCACTATAGTCTCCACTTTATTCTGTCCACTTTAGACTTTCCACTATTCTCTGTCCACTTTAGTCTTTCCACTATACTCTCCAGTTTATTTTGTCCACTACAGTCTTTCCACTATAGTCTTTCCACTATAGTCTGTCCACTTTAGTCTTTCCACTTTTTTCTTTCCACTTTAGTCTGTCCACTTTAGTCGTTCCACTATAGTCTGTCCACTTTAGTCTTTCCACTATTCTCTGTCCACTTTATTCTTTCCACTATAGTCTCCACTTTATTCTGTCCACTACAGTCTTTCCACAATAGACTTTCCACTATAATCTGTCCACTTTAGTCTTTCCACTATTCTCTGTCCACTTTAGTCTTTCCACTATAGTCTCCACTTTATTCTGTCCAATACAGTCTTTCCACTATAGTCTTTCCACTATAGTCTGTCCACTTTAGTCTTTCCACTATTCTCTGTCCACTTTAGTCTTTCCACTATAGTCTCCACTTTATTCTGTCCACTACAGTCTTTTCATTTTAGTCTTTCCACTATAGTCTGTCCACTTTAGTCTTTCCACTTTAGTCTTTCCACTATAGTCTCCACTTTATTTTGTCCACTACAGTCTTTCCACTTTAGTCTTTCCACTATTCTTTGTCTACTTTAGTCTTTCCACTATAGTCTCCACTTTATTCTGTCCACTACAGTCTTTCCACTTTAGTCTTTCCACTATTCTCTGTCTACTTTAGTCTTTCCACTATAGTCTCCACTATATTCTGTCCACTACAGTCTTTCCACTATAGTCTTTCCACTATAGTCTGTCCACTTTAGTCTTTCCACTATTCTCTGTCCACTTTATTTTTTCCACTATAGTCTCCACTTTATTCTGTCCACTAAAGTCTTTCCACTTTAGTCTTTCCACTATTCTCTGTCTACTTTAGTCTTTCCACTATAGTCTCCACTATATTCTGTCCACTACAGTCTTTCCACTATAGTCTTTCCACTATAGTCTGTCCACTTTAGTCTTTCCACTATTCTCTGTCCACTTTATTCTTTCCACTATAGTCTCCACTTTATTCTGTCCACTAAAGTCTTTCCACTATAGACTTTCCACTATAATCTGTCCACTATAGTCTTTCCACTATAGTCTGTCCACTTTAGTCTTTCCACTATTCTCTATCCACTTTAGTCTTTCCACTACAGTCTCCACTTTATTCTGTCCACTACAGTCTTTTCATTATAGTCTTTCCACTATAGTCTGTCCACTTTAGTCTTTCCACTTTAGTCTTTCCACTTTAGTCTGTCCACTTTAGTCTTTCCACTTTAGTCTGTCCACTTTAGTCTTTCCACTACAGTCTGTCCACTATAGTCTTTCCACTATAGTCTGTCCACTTTAGTCTTTCCACTATTCTCTGTCCACTTTAGTCTTTCCACTATAGTCTCCACTCTATTCTGTCCACTACAGTCTTTCCACTATAGTCTTTCCACTTTAGTCTGTCCACTTTAGTCTTTCCACTTTAGTCTGTCCACTTTAGTCTTTCGACTATAGTCTTTCCACTATAGTCTGTCCACTTTAGTCTTTCCACTATTCTCTGTCCACTTTAGTCTTTCCACTATAGTCTCCACTTTAGTCTTTCCACTTTAGTCTTTCCACTTTAGTCTGTCCACTTTAGTCTTTCCACTTTAGTCTGTCCACTTTAGTCTTTCCAGTATAGTCTTTCCACTATAGTCTGTCCACTTTAGTCTTTCCACTATTCTCTGTCCACTTTAGTCTTTCCACTATAGTCTCTCCACTTTAGACTTTCCACTATTCTCTGTCCACTACAGTCTTTCCACTAGAGTCTTTCCACTATAGTCTGTCCACTTTAGTCTTTCCACTATTCTCTGTCCACTTTATTCTTTCCACTATTCTCTGTCCACTTTATTCTTTCCACTATAGTCTCCACTTTATTATGTCCACTAAAGTCTTTCCACTATAGTCTTTCCACTATAGTCTGTCCACTTTAGTCTTTCCACTATTCTCTGTCCACTTTAGTCTTTCCACGATAGTCTCCACTTTATTCTGTCCACTACAGTTTTTCCACTATAGTCTTTCCACTATAGTCTGTCCACTTTAATCTTTCCACTATTCTCTGTCCATTTTAGTCTTTCCACTACAGTCTTTCCACTATAGTCTTTCCACTATAGTCTGTCCACTTTAGTCTTTCCACTATTCTCTGTCCACTTTAGTCTTTCCACTATACTCTCCACTTTATTCTGTCCACTACAGTCTTTCCACTATAGTCTTTCCACTATAGTCTGTCCACTTTAGTCTTTCCAATTTAGTCTTTCCACTTTAGTCTGTCCACTATGGTCTTTCCACTTTAGTCTGTCCACTTTAGTCTTTCCACTATTCTCTGTCCACTTTAGTCTTTCCACTATAGTCTCCACTTTATTCTGTCCACTACAGTCTTTCCACTATAGTCTTTTCACTATAGTCTTTCCACTTTAGTCTTTCCACTTTAGTCTTTCCACTATAGTCTCCACTTTATTCTGTCCACTACAGTCTTTCCACTATAGTCTTTTCACTATAGTCTTTCCACTTTAGCCTTTCCACTTTAGTCTTTCCACTATAGTCTCCACTTTATTTTGTCCACTAAAGTCTTTCCACTTTAGTCTTTCCACTATTCTCTGTCTACTTTTGTCTTTCCACTATAGTCTCCACTTTATTCTGTCCACTACAGTCTTTCCACTATAGTCTTTCCACTATAGTCTGTTCACTTTAGACTTTCCACTATTCTCTGTCCACTTTAGTCTTTCCACTATACTCTCCACTTTATTTTGTCCACTACAGTCTTTCCACTATAGTTTTTCCACTATAGTCTGTCCACTTTAGTCTTTCCACTTTTTTCTTTCCACTTTAGTCTGTCCACTTTAGTCTTTCCACTATAGTCTGTCCACTTTAGTCTTTCCACTATTCTCTGTCCACTTTATTCTTTCCACTATAGTCTCCACTTTATTCTGTCCACTACAGTCTTTCCACTATAGACTTTCCACTATAATCTGTCCACTTTAGTCTTTCCACTATTCTCTGTCCACTTTAGTCTTTCCACTATAGTCTCAACTTTATTCTGTCCACTACAGTCTTTCCACTATAGTCTTTCCACTATAGTCTGTCCACTTTAGTCTTTCCACTATTCTCTGTCCACTTTAGTCTTTCCACTATAGTCTCCACTTTATTCTGTCCACTACAGTCTTTTCATTATAGTCTTTCCACTATAGTCTGTCCACTTTAGTCTTTCCACTTTAGTCTTTCCACTATAGTCTCCACTTTATTTTGTCCACTACAGTCTTTCCACTTTAGTCTTTCCACTATTCTCTGTCTACTTTAGACTTTCCACTATAGTCTCCACTTTATTCTGTCCACTACAGTCTTTCCACTTTAGTCTTTCCACTATTCTCTGTCTACTTTAGTCTTTCCACTATAGTCTCCACTTTATTCTGTCCACTACAGTCTTTCCACTATAGTCTTTCCACTATAGTCTGTCCACTTTAGTCTTTCCACTATTCTCTGTCCACTTTATTCTTTCCACTATAGTCCCCACTTTATTCTGTCCACTACAGTCTTTCCACTATAGACTTTCCACTATAATCTGTCCACTTTCGTCTTTCCACTATTCTCTGTCCACTTTAGTCTTTCAACTATAGTCTCCACTTTATTCTGTCCACTACAGTCTTTCCACTATAGTCTGTCCACTTTAGTCTTTCCACTATTCTCTATCCACTTTAGTCTTTCCACTATAGTCTCCACTTTATTCTGTCCACTACAGTCTTTCCACTATAGTCTTTCCACTATAGTCTGTCCACTTTAGTCTTTCCACTTTAGTCTGTCCACTTTAGTCTTTCCACTATAGTCTGTCCACTATAGTCTTTCCACTATAGTCTGTCCACTTTAGTCTTTCCACTATTCTCTGTCCACTTTAGTCTTTCCACTATAGTCTCCACTTTATTCTGTCCACTACAGTCTTTCCACTATAGTCTTTCCACTATAGTCTGTCCACTTCAGTCTTTCCACTATTCTCCGTCCACTTTAGTCTTTCCACTATAGTCTCCACTTTAGTCTTTCCACTTTAGTCTTTCCAATTTAGTCTGTCCAGTTTAGTCTTTCCACTTTAGTCTGTCCACTTTAGTCTTTCCACTATAGTCTGTCCACTATAGTCTTTCCACTATAGTCTGTCCACTTTAGTCTTTCCACTATTCTCTGTCCACTTTAGTCTTTCCACTATAGTCTGTCCACTATAGTCTTTCCACTATAGTCTGTCCACTTTAGACTTTCCACTATTCTCTGTCCACTTTAGTTTTTCCACTATACTCTCCACTTTATTTTGTTCACTACAGTCTTTCCACTAGAGTCTTTCCACTATAGTCTGTCCACTTTAGTCTTTCCACTTTTGTCTTTCCACTTTAGTCTGTCCACTTTAGTCTTTCCACTATAGTCTGTCCACTTTAGTCTTTCCACTATTCTCTGTCCACTTTATTCTTTCCACTATAGTCTCCACTTTATTCTGTCCACTACAGTCTTTCCACTATAGACTTTCCACTATAATCTGTCCACTTTAGTCTTTCCACTATTCTCTGTCCACTTTAGTCTTTCCACTATAGTCTCCACTTTATTCTGTCCACTACAGTCTTTCCACTATAGTCTTTCCACTATAGTCTGTCCACTTTAGTCTTTTCACTATTCTCTGTCCACTTTAGTCTTTCCACTATAGTCTCCACTTTATTCTGTCCACTACAGTCTTTTCACAATAGTCTTTCCACTATAGTCTCCACTTTATTTTGTCCACTACAGTCTTTCCACTTTAGTCTTTCCACTATTCTCTGTCTACTTTAGTCTTTTCACTATTCTCTGTCCACTTTAGTCTTTCCACTATAGTCTCCACTTTATTCTGTCCACTACAGTCTTTTCACAATAGTCTTTCCACTATAGTCTCCACTTTATTCTGTCCACTACAGTCTTTTCACAATAGTCTTTCCACTATAGTCTCCACTTTATTTTGTCCACTACAGTCTTTCCACTTTAGTCTTTCCACTATTCTCTGTCTACTTTAGTCTTTCCACTATAGTCTCCACTTTATTTTGTCCACTACAGTCTTTCCACTTTAGTCTTTCCACTATTCTCTGTCCACTTTAGTCTTTCCACTATAGTCTGTCCACTTTAGTCTTTCCACTATTCTCTGTCCACTTTATTCTTTCCACTATAGTCTCCACTTTATTCTGTCCACTACAGTCTTTCCACTATAGACTTTCCACTATAATCTGTCCACTTTAGTCTTTCCACTATTCTCTGTCCACTTTAGTCTTTCCACTATAGTCTCCACTTTATTCTGTCCACTACAGTCTTTCCACTATAGTCTTTCCACTATTGTCTGTCCACTTTAGTCTTTTCACTATTCTCTGTCCACTTTAGTCTTTCCACTATAGTCTCAACTTTATTCTGTCCACTACAGTCTTTTCACAATAGTCTTTCCACTATAGTCTCCACTTTATTCTGTCCACTTTAGTCTTTCCACTTTAGTCTTTCCACTATAGTCTCCACTTTATTTTGTCCACTACAGTCTTTCCACTTTAGTCTTTCCACTATTCTCTGTCTACTTTAGTCTTTCCACTATAGTCTCCACTTTATTCTGTCCACTACAGTCTTTCCACTTTAGTCTTTCCACTATTCTCTGTCTACTTTAGTCTTTCCACTCTAGTCTCTACTTTATTCTGTCCACTACAGTCTTTCCATTATAGTCTTTCCACTATAGTCTGTCCACTTTAGTCTTTCCATTATTCTCTGTCCACTTTAGTCTTTCCACTATACTCTCCACTTTATTCTGTCCACTACAGTCTTTCCACTATAGTCTTTCCACTATAGTCTGTCCACTTTAGTCTTTCCACTTTAGTCTTTCCACTTTAGTCTGTCCACTTTAGTCTTTCCACTTTAGTCTGTCCACTTTATTCTTTCCACTATAGTCTGTCCACTGTAGTCTTTCCACTATAGTCTGTCCACTTTAGTCTTTCCACTATTCTCTGTCCACTTTAGTCTTTCCACTATAGTCTCCACTTTATTCTGTCCTCTACAGTCTTTCCACTATAGTCTTTCCACTATAGTCTGTCCACTTTAGTCTTTCCACTATTCTCTGTCCACTTTAGTCTTTCCACTATTCTCTGTCCACTTTAGTCTTTCCACTATAGTCTCCACTTTATTCTGTCAACTACAGTCTTTCCACTATAGTCTTTCCACTATAGTCTGTCCACTTTAGTCTTTCCACTATTCTCTGTCCACTTTAGTCTTTCCACTACAGTCTCCACTTTAATCTTTCCACTTTAGTCTTTCCACTTTAGTCTGTCCACTTTAGTCTTTCCACTTTAGTCTGTCCACTTTAGTCTTTCCACTATAGTCTTTCCACTATAGTCTTTCCACTATAGTCTGTCCACTTTAGACTTTCCGCTATTCTCTGTTCACTTTAGTCTTTCCACTATTTTCTCCACTTTATTATGTCCACTATAGTCTTTCCACTATAGTCTTTCCACTATAGTCTGTCCACTTTAGTCTTTCAACTATTCTCTGTCCACTATAGTCTTTCCACTATAGTCTCCACTTTATTCTGTCCACTACAGTCTTTCCACTTTAGTCTTTCCACTATTCTCTGTCTACTTTAGTCTTTCCACTATAGTCTCCACTTTATTCTGTCCACTACAGTCTTTCCACTATAGTCTTTCCACTATAGTCTGTCCACTTTAGTCTTTCCACTATTCTCTGTCTACTTTAGTCTTTCCACTATACGACCCACTTTATTCTGTCCACTACAGTCTTTCCACTATAGTGTTTCCACTATAGTCTGTCCACTTTAGTCTTTCCACTTTAGTCTTTCCACTTTAGTCTGTCCACTTTAGTCTTTCCACTATAGTCTGTCCACTATAGTCTTTCCACTATAGTCTGTCCACTTTAGTCTTTCCACTATTCTCTGTCCACTTTAGTCTTTCCACTAAAGTCTCCACTTTATTCTGTCCACTACAGTCTTTCCACTATAGTCTTTCCAATATAGTCTGTCCACTTTAGTCTTTCCACTATTCTCTGTCCACTTTAGTCTTTCCACTATAGTCTCCACTTTATTCTGTCCACTACAGTCTTTTCACTATAGTCTTTCCACTATAGTCTGTCCACTTTAGTCTTTCCACTTTAGTCTTTCCTTTATAGTCTCCACTTTATTTTGTCCACTACAGTCTTTCCACTATAGTCTTTCCACTATAGTCTGTCCACTTTAGTCTTTCCACTATTCTCTGTCCACTTTAGTCTTTCCACTATACTCTCCACTTTATTCTGTCCACTACAGTCTTTTCACTATAGTCTTTCCACTATAGTCTGTCCACTTTAGTCTTTCCACTTTAGTCTTTCCACTATAGTCTCCACTTTATTTGGTCCACTACAGTCTTTCCACTTTAGTCTTTCCACTATTCTACTTTAGTCTTTCCACTATAGTCTCCACTTTATTCTGTCCACTACAGTCTTTCCACTTTAGTCTTTCCACTATAGTCTGTCCACTTTAGTCTTTCCACTATTCTCTGTCCACTTTAGTCTTTCCACTATACTCTCCACTTTATTCTGTCCACTACAGTCTTTCCACTATAGTCTTTCCACTATAGTTTGTCCACTTTAGTCTTTCCACTTTAGTCTCTACTTTAGTCTGTCCACTTTAGTCTTTCCACTTTAGTCTGTCCACTTTAGTCTTTCCACTATAGTCTGTCCACTATATTCTTTCCACTATAGTCAGTCCACTTTAGTCTTTCCACTATTCTCTGTCCACTTTCGTCTTTCCACTATAGTCTCCACTTTATTCTGTCCACTAAAGTCTTTCCACTATAGTCTTTCCACTATAGTCTGTCTACTTTAGTCTTTCCACTATTCTCTGTCCACTTTAGTCTTTTCACTATAGTCTCCACTTTAGTCTTTCCACTTTAGTCTGTCCAGTTTAGTCTTTCCACTTTAGTCTGTCCACTTTAGTCTTTCCACTACAGTCTGTCCACTATAGTCTTTCCACTATTCTCTGTCCACTTTAGTCTTTCCACTATAGTCTCCACTTTATTCTGTCCACTACAGTCTTTCCACTTTAGTCTTTCCACTATTCTCTGTCTACTTTAGTCTTTCCACTATAGTCTCCACTTTATTCTGTCCACTACAGTCTTTCCATTATAGTCTTTCCACTATAGTCTGTCCACTTTAGTCTTTCCACTATTCTCTGTCCACTTTAGTCTTTCCACTATACTCTCCACTTTATTCTGTCCACTACAGTCTTTCCACTATAGTCTTTCCACTATAGTCTGTCCACTTTAGTCTTTCCACTTTAGTCTTTCCACTTTAGTCGGTCCACTTTAGTCTTACCACTTTAGTCTGTCCACTTTATTCTTTCCACTATAGTCTGTCCACTATAGTCTTTCCACAATAGTCTCCACTTTATTCTGTCCACTACAGTCTTTCCACTATAGTCTTTCCACTATAGTCTGTCCACTTTAGTCTTTCCACTTTAGTCTCTACTTTAGTCTGTCCACTTTAGTCTTTCCACTTTAGTCTGTCCACTTTAGTCTTTCCACTATAGTCTGTCCACTATATTCTTTCCACTATAGTCTGTCCACTTTAGTCTTTCCACTATAGTCTCCACTTTATTCTGTCCACTAAAGTCTTTCCACTATAGTCTTTCCACTATAGTCTGTCTACTTTAGTCTTTCCACTATTCTCTGTCCACTTTAGTCTTTCCACTATAGTCTCCACTTTAGTCTTTCCACTTTAGTCTGTCCAGTTTAGTCTTTCCACTTTAGTCTGTCCACTTTAGTCTTTCCACTACAGTCTGTCCACTATAGTCTTTCCACTATAGTCTGTCCACTTTAGTCTTTCCACTATTCTCTGTCCACTTTAGTCTTTCCACTATAGTCTCCACTTTATGCTGTCCACTACAGTCTTTCCACTATAGTCTTTCCACTATATTCTGTCCACTTTAGTCTTTCAACTATTCTCTGTCCACTTTAGTCTTTCCACTATAGTCTCCACTTTAGTCTTTCCACTTTAGTCTTTCCACTTTAGTCTGTCCACTTTAGTCTTTCCACTTTCGTCTGTCCACTTTAGTCTTTCCACTATAGTCTTTCCAATATAGTCTGTCCACTTTAGTCTTTCCACTATTCTTTAAATATTGCTAAGTGTGAATACTTGTCCTTTAATAATGATCTATGTGCCAGTTCTCTGAACTGCGGGAGTTTTGCTGTACCTAGAGTAAAGAGGTTTAAGTGGCTGGGCATATCTGTTTGTGATTCTCTTGCTAGTATCCGGAGGGAGTTTTTATCTGATACTAAAGATAAATTGAGAATCGGGTATGCAAAAATTGTTGCTAATCGTGGTCGTTTCAGCAGACGTGGATTGGCTAAACTTTATTCTAGTTTTTGCGACCATGCCGTTATGTCTGCGTCTGGTTTATATCCTGTGTTTACAAAGACTGATTTCAAGCAAATGAGGGTGGATTATTTTCGATACTGCAAATTCCTTTTGTATTTACCCAGATCGGTCCGAAATAGACGCCTCGTAGATCGTTACGGAGCTAGCGACATCATGTGTTCGCTGGAAAATCTGCAGACCAATATTGGTGCCGATGCGGGTTTCCGCCTTGGTGCGCACCACGGCCTCATCCGGCTTTTTCATTGAGTGCTTTTTTGTTGTTGTTATGTGTTATATGTTGTATTGTCTTTATTTCTTTTCTTTTCTTTGATTACTCCACTATCCTAATCTGTACAGTGGGTTACAAATAAATATTATATTATATTTTATTATTCTCTGTCCACTTTAGTCTTTCCACTATAGTCTCCACTTTATTATGTCCACTACAGTCTTTCCACTATAGTCTTTCCACTATAGTCTGTCCACTTTGTTCTTTCCACTATTCTCTGTCCACTTTAGTCTTTCCACTATAGTCTCCACTTTATTCTGTCCACTACAGTTTTTCCACTATAGTCTTTCCACTATAGTCTGTCCACTTTAATCTTTCCACTATTCTCTGTCCACTTTAGTCTTTCCACTATAGTCTCCACTTTATTCTGTCCACTACAGTCTTTTCACTATAGTCTTTCCACTATTCTCTGTCTACTTTAGTCTTTCCACTATAGTCTCCACTTTATTCTGTCCACTACAGTCTTTCCACTATAGTCTTTCCACTATAGTCTGTCCACTTTAGTCTTTCCACTTTAGTCTTTCCACTATTCTACTTTAGTCTTTCCACTATAGTCTCCACTTTATTCTGTCCACTACAGTCTTTCCACTATAGTCTTTCCACTATAGTTTGTCCACTTTAGTCTTTCCACTTTAGTCTCTACTTTAGTCTGTCCACTTTAGTCTTTCCACTTTAGTCTGTCCACTTTAGTCTTTCCACTATAGTCTGTCCACTATATTCTTACCACTATAGTCTGTCCACTTTAGTCTTTCCACTATTCTCTGTCCACTTTAGTCTTTCCACTATAGTCTCCACTTTATTCTGTCCACTAAAGTCTTTCCACTATAGTCTTTCCACTATAGTCTGTCTACTTTAGTCTTTCCACTATTCTCTGTCCACTTTAGTCTTTCCACTATAGTCTCCACTTTAGTCTTTCCACTTTAGTCTGTCCAGTTTAGTCTTTCCACTTTAGTCTGTCCACTTTAGTCTTTCCACTACAGTCTGTCCACTATAGTCTTTCCACTATTCTCTGTCCACTTTAGTCTTTCCACTATAGTCTCCACTTTATTCTGTCCACTACAGTCTTTCCACTTTAGTCTTTCCACTATTCTCTGTCTACTTTAGTCTTTCCACTATAGTCTCCACTTTATTCTGTCCACTACAGTCTTTCCATTATAGTCTTTCCACTATAGTCTGTCCACTTTAGTCTTTCCACTATTCTCTGTCCACTTTAGTCTTTCCACTATACTCTCCACTTTATTCTGTCCACTACAGTCTTTCCACTATAGTCTTTCCACTATAGTCTGTCCACTTTAGTCTTTCCACTTTAGTCTTTCCACTTTAGTCGGTCCACTTTAGTCTTTCCACTTTAGTCTGTCCACTTTATTCTTTCCACTATAGTCTGTCCACTATAGTCTTTCCACAATAGTCTCCACTTTATTCTGTCCACTACAGTCTTTCCACTATAGTCTTTCCACTATAGTCTGTCCACTTTAGTCTTTCCACTTTAGTCTCTACTTTAGTCTGTCCACTTTAGTCTTTCCACTTTAGTCTGTCCACTTTAGTCTTTCCACTATAGTCTGTCCACTATATTCTTTCCACTATAGTCTGTCCACTTTAGTCTTTCCACTATTCTCTGTCCACTTTAGTCTTTCCACTATAGTCTCCACTTTATTCTGTCCACTAAAGTCTTTCCACTATAGTCTTTCCACTATAGTCTGTCTACTTTAGTCTTTCCACTATTCTCTGTCCACTTTAGTCTTTCCACTATAGTCTCCACTTAAGTCTTTCCACTTTAGTCTGTCCAGTTTAGTCTTTCCACTTTAGTCTGTCCACTTTAGTCTTTCCACTACAGTCTGTCCACTATAGTCTTTCCACTATAGTCTGTCCACTTTAGTCTTTCCACTATTCTCTGTCCACTTTAGTCTTTCCACTATAGTCTCCACTTTATTCTGTCCACTACAGTCTTTCCACTTTAGTCTTTCCACTATTCTCTGTCTACTTTAGTCTTTCCACTATAGTCTCCACTTTATTCTGTCCACTACAGTCTTTCCATTATAGTCTTTCCACTATAGTCTGTCCACTTTAGTCTTTCCACTATTCTCTGTCCACTTTAGTCTTTCCACTATACTCTCCACTTTATTCTGTCCACTACAGTCTTTCCACTATAGTCTTTCCACTATAGTCTGTCCACTTTAGTCTTTCCACTTTAGTCTTTCCACTTTAGTCGGTCCACTTTAGTCTTTCCACTTTAGTCTGTCCACTTTATTCTTTCCACTATAGTCTGTCCACTATAGTCTTTCCACAATAGTCTCCACTTTATTCTGTCCACTACAGTCTTTCCACTATAGTCTTTCCACTATAGTCTGTCCACTTTAGTCTTTCCACTTTAGTCTCTAATTTAGTCTGTCCACTTTAGTCTTTCCACTTTAGTCTGTCCACTTTAGTCTTTCCACTATAGTCTGTCCACTATGTTCTTTCCACTATAGTCTGTCCACTTTAGTCTTTCCACTATTCTCTGTCCACTTTAGTCTTTCCACTATAGTCTCCACTTTATTCTGTCCACTAAAGTCTTTCCACTATAGTCTTTCCACTATAGTCTGTCTAGTTTAGTCTTTCCACTATTCTCTGTCCACTTTAGTCTTTCCACTATAGTCTCCACTTTAGTCTTTCCACTTTAGTCTGTCCAGTTTAGTCTTTCCACTTTAGTCTGTCCACTTTATGCTGTCCACTACAGTCTGTCCACTATAGTCTTTCCACTATAGTCTGTCCACTTTAGTCTTTCAACTATTCTCTGTCCACTTTAGTCTTTCCACTATAGTCTCCACTTTAGTCTTTCCACTTTAGTCTTTCCACTTTAGTCTGTCCACTTTAGTCTTTCCACTTTCGTCTGTCCACTTTAGTCTTTCCACTATAGTCTTTCCACTATAGTCTGTCCACTTTAGTCTTTCCACTATTCTTTAAATATTGCTAAGTGTGAATACTTGTCCTTTAATAATGATCTATGTGCCAGTTCTCTGAACTGCGGGAGTTTTGCTGTACCTAGAGTAAAGAGGTTTAAGTGGCTGGGCATATCTGTTTGTGATTCTCTTGCTAGTATCCGGAGGAAGTTTTTATCTGATACTAAAGATAAATTGAGAATCGGGTATGCAAAAATTGTTGCTAATCGTGGTCGTTTCAGCAGACGTGGATTGGCTAAACTTTATTCTAGTTTTTGCGACCATGCCGTTATGTCTGCGTCTGGTTTATATCCTGTGTTTACAAAGACTGATTTCAAGCAAATGAGGGTGGATTATTTTCGATACTGCAAATTCCTTTTGTATTTACCCAGATCGGTCCGAAATAGACGCCTCGTAGATCGTTACGGAGCTAGCGACATCATGTGTTCGCTGGAAAATCTGCAGACCAATATTGGTGCCGATGCGGGTTTCCGCCTTGGTGCGCACCACGGCCTCATCCGGCTTTTTCATTGAGTGCTTTTTTGTTGTTGTTATGTGTTATATGTTGTATTGTCTTTATTTCTTTTCTTTTCTTTGATTACTCCACTATCCTAATCTGTACAGTGGGTTACAAATAAATATTATATTATATTATATTATTCTCTGTCCACTTTAGTCTTTCCACTATAGTCTCCACTTTATTATGTCCACTACAGTCTTTCCACTATAGTCTTTCCACTATAGTCTGTCCACTTTAGTCTTTCCACTATTCTCTGTCCACTTTAGTCTTTCCACTATAGTCTCCACTTTATTCTGTCCACTACAGTTTTTCCACTATAGTCTTTCCACTATAGTCTGTCCACTTTAATCTTTCCACTATTCTCTGTCCACTTTAGTCTTTCCACTATAGTCTCCACTTTATTCTGCCCACTACAGTCTTTTCACTATAGTCTTTCCACTATTCTCTGTCTACTTTAGTCTTTCCACTATAGTCTCCACTTTATTCTGTCCACTACAGTCTTTCCACTATAGTCTTTCCACTATAGTCTGTCCACTTTAGTCTTTCCACTTTAGTCTTTCCACTATAGTCTCCACTTTATTTGGTCCACTACAGTCTTTCCACTTTAGTCTTTCCACTATTCTACTTTAGTCTTTCCACTATAGTCTCCACTTTATTCTGTCCACTACAGTCTTTCCACTTTAGTCTTTCCACTATAGTCTGTCCACTTTAGTCTTTCCACTATTCTCTGTCCACTTTAGTCTTTCCACTATACTCTCCACTTTATTCTGTCCACTACAGTCTTTCCACTATAGTCTTTCCACTATAGTTTGTCCACTTTAGTCTTTCCACTTTAGTCTCTACTTTAGTCTGTCCACTTTAGTCTTTCCACTTTAGTCTGTCCACTTTAGTCTTTCCACTATAGTCTGTCCACTATATTCTTTCCACTATAGTCTGTCCACTTTAGTCTTTCCACTATTCTCTGTCCACTTTAGTCTTTCCACTATAGTCTCCACTTTATTCTGTCCACTAAAGTCTTTCCACTATAGTCTTTCCACTATAGTCTGTCTACTTTAGTCTTTCCACTATTCTCTGTCCACTTTAGTCTTTCCACTATAGTCTCCACTTTAGTCTTTCCACTTTAGTCTGTCCAGTTTAGTCTTTCCACTTTAGTCTGTCCACTTTAGTCTTTCCACTACAGTCTGTCCACTATAGTCTTTCCACTATTCTCTGTCCACTTTAGTCTTTCCACTATAGTCTCCACTTTATTCTGTCCACTACAGTCTTTCCACTTTAGTCTTTCCACTATTCTCTGTCTACTTTAGTCTTTCCACTATAGTCTCCACTTTATTCTGTCCACTACAGTCTTTCCATTATAGTCTTTCCACTATAGTCTGTCCACTTTAGTCTTTCCACTATTCTCTGTCCACTTTAGTCTTTCCACTATACTCTCCACTTTCTTCTGTCCACTACAGTCTTTCCACTATAGTCTTTCCACTATAGTCTGTCCACTTTAGTCTTTCCACTTTAGTCTTTCCACTTTAGTCGGTCCACTTTAGTCTTTCCACTTTAGTCTGTCCACTTTATTCTTTCCACTATAGTCTGTCCACTATAGTCTTTCCACAATAGTCTCCACTTTATTCTGTCCACTACAGTCTTTCCACTATAGTCTTTCCACTATAGTCTGTCCACTTTAGTCTTTCCACTTTAGTCTCTACTTTAGTCTGTCCACTTTAGTCTTTCCACTTTAGTCTGTCCACTTTAGTCTTTCCACTATAGTCTGTCCACTATATTCTTTCCACTATAGTCTGTCCACTTTAGTCTTTCCACTATTCTCTGTCCACTTTAGTCTTTCCACTATAGTCTCCACTTTATTCTGTCCACTAAAGTCTTTCCACTATAGTCTGTCTACTTTAGTCTTTCCACTATTCTCTGTCCACTTTAGTCTTTCCACTATAGTCTCCACTTTAGTCTTTCCACTTTAGTCTGTCCAGTTTAGTCTTTCCACTTTAGTCTGTCCACTTTAGTCTTTCCACTACAGTCTGTCCACTATAGTCTTTCCACTATAGTCTGTCCACTTTAGTCTTTCCACTATTCTCTGTCCACTTTAGTCTTTCCACTATAGTCTCCACTTTATGCTGTCCACTACAGTCTTTCCACTATAGTCTTTCCACTATAGTCTGTCCACTTTAGTCTTTCAACTATTCTCTGTCCACTTTAGTCTTTCCACTATAGTCTCCACTTTAGTCTTTCCACTTTAGTCTTTCCACTTTAGTCTGTCCACTTTAGTCTTTCCACTTTCGTCTGTCCACTTTAGTCTTTCCACTATAGTCTTTCCACTATAGTCTGTCCACTTTAGTCTTTCCACTATTCTCTGTCCACTTTAGTCTTTCCACTATAGTCTCCACTTTATTATGTCCACTACAGTCTTTCCACTATAGTCTTTCCACTATAGTCTGTCCACTTTAGTCTTTCCACTATTCTCTGTCCACTTTCGTCTTTCCACTATAGTCTCCACTTTATTCTGTCCACTACAGTTTTTCCACTATAGTCTTTCCACTATAGTCTGTCCACTTTAATCTTTCCACTATTCTCTGTCCACTTTAGTCTTTCCACTATAGTCTCCACTTTATTCTGTCCACTACAGTCTTTTCACTATAGTCTTTCCACTATTCTCTGTCTACTTTAGTCTTTCCACTATAGTCTCCACTTTATTCTGTCCACTACAGTCTTTCCACTATAGTCTTTCCACTATAGTCTGTCCACTTTAGTCTTTCCACTATTCTCTGTCCACTTTAGTCTTTCCACTATACTCTCCACTTTATTCTGCCCACTACAGTCTTTCCACTATAGTCTTTCCACTATAGTCTGTCCACTTTAGTCTTTCCACTTTAGTCTTTCCACTTTAGTCTGTCCACTTTAGTCTTTCCACTTTAGTCTGTCCACTTTAGTCTTTCCACTATTCTCTGTCCACTTTAGTGTTTCCACTATAGTCTCCACTTTATTCTGTCCACTACAGTCTTTCCACTATAGTCTTTTCACTATAGTCTTTCCACTTTAGTCTTTCCACTTTAGTCTTTCCACTATAGTCTCCACTTTATTTTGTCCACTGAAGTCTTTCCACATTAGTCTTTCCACTATTCTCTGTCTACTTTTGTCTTTCCACTATAGTCTCCACTTTATTCTGTCCACTACAGTCTTTCCACTATAGTCTTTCCACTATAGTCTGTCCACTTTAGACTTTCCACTATTCTCTGTCCACTTTAGTCTTTCCACTATACTCTCCACTTTATTTTGTCCACTACAGTCTTTCCACTATAGTCTTTCCACTATAGTCTGTCCACTTTAGTCTTTCCACTTTTTTCTTTCCACTTTAGTCTGTCTACTTTAGTCGTTCCACTATAGTCTGTCCACTTTAGTCTTTCCACTATTCTCTTTCCACTTTATTCTTTCCACTATAGTCTCCAATTTATTCTGTCCACTATAGTCTTTCCACTATAGACTTTCCACTATAATCTGTCCACTTTAGTCTTTCCACTATTCTCTGTCCACTTTAGTCTTTCCACTATAGTCTCCACTTTATTCTGTCCACTACAGTCTTTCCACTATAGTCTTTCCACTATAGTCTGTCCACTTTAGTCTTTCCACTATTCTCTGTCCACTTTAGTCTTTCCACTATAGTCTCCACTTTATTCTGTCCACTACAGTCTTTTCATTATAGTCTTTCCACTATAGTCTGTCCACTTTAGTCTTTCCACTTTAGTCTTTCCACTATAGTCTCCACTTTATTTTGTCCACTACAGTCTTTCCACTTTAGTCTTTCCACTATTCTCTGTCTACTTTAGTCTTTCCACTATAGTCTCCACTTTATTCTGTCCACTACAGTCTTTCCACTTTAGTCTTTCCACTATTCTTTGTCTACTTTAGTCTTTCCACTATAGTCTCCACTTTATTCTGTCCACTACAGTCTTTCCACTATAGTCTTTCCACTATAGTCTGTCCACTTTAGTCTTTCCACTATTCTCTGTCCACTTTATTCTTTCCACTATAGTCTCCACTTTATTCTGTCCACTACAGTCTTTCCACTATAGACTTTCCACTATCATCTGTCCACTTTAGTCTTTCCACTATTCTCTGTCCACTTTAGTCTTTCCACTTTAGTCTCCACTTTATTCTGTCCACTACAGTCTTTCCACTATAGTCTTTCCACTATAGTCTGTCCACTTTAGTCTTTCCACTATTCTCTATCCACTTTAGTCTTTCCACTACAGTCTCCACTTTATTCTGTCCACTACAGTCTTTTCATTATAGTCTTTCCACTATAGTCTGTCCACTTTAGTCTTTCCACTTTAGTCTTTCCACTTTAGTCTGTCCACTTTAGTCTTTCCACTTTAGTCTGTCCACTTTAGTCTTTCCACTTTAGTCTGTCCACTTTAGTCTTTCCACTACAGTCTGTCCACTATAGTCTTTCCACTATAGTCTGTCCACTTTAGACTTTCCACTATTCTCTGTCCACTTTAGTCTTTCCACTATAGTCTCCACTCTATTCTGTCCACTACAGTCTTTCCACTATAGTCTTTCCACTATAGTCTGTCCACTTTAGTCTTTCCACTATTCTCTGTCCACTTTAGTCTTTCCACTATAGTCTCCACTTTAGTCTTTCCACTTTAGTCTTTCCACTTTAGTCTGTCCACTTTAGTCTTTCCACTTTAGTCTGTCCACTTTAGTCTTTCCACTATAGTCTGTCCACTTTAGTCTTTCCGCTATTCTCTGTCCACTTTAGTCTTTCCACTATAGTCTCCACTTTATTGTGTCCACTACAGTCTTTCCACTATAGTCTTTCCACTATAGTCTGTCCACTATAGTCTTTCCACTATTCTCTGTCCACTATAGTCTTTCCACTATAGTCTCCACTTTATTCTGTCCACTACAGTCTTTCCACTATAGTCTGTCCACTTTAGTCTTTCCACTATTCTCTGTCCACTTTAGTCTTTCCACTATAGTCTCCACTTTATTCTGTCCACTACAGTCTTTTCACTATAGTCTTTCCACTATTCTCTGTCTACTTTAGTCTTTCCACTATAGTCTCCACTTTATTCTGTCCACTACAGTCTTTCCACTATAGTCTTTCCACTATAGTCTGTCCACTTTAGTCTTTCCACTATTCTCTGTCCACTATAGTCTTTCCACTATAGTCTCCACTTTATTCTGTCCACTACAGTCTTTCCACTATAGTCTTTCCACTATAGTCTTTCCACTTTAGTCTTTCCACTATTCTCTATCCACTTTAGTCTTTCCACTATAGTCTCCACTTTATTCTGTCCACTACAGTCTTTCCACTATAGTCTTTCCACTATAGTCTGTCAACTTTAGTCTTTCCACTTTAGTCTCTACTTTAGTCTGTCCACTTTAGTCTTTCCACTTTAGTCTGTCCACTTTAGTCTTTCCACTATAGTCTGTCCACTATAGTCTTTCCACTATAGTCTGTCCACTTTAGTCTTTCCACTATTCTCTGTCCACTTTAGTCTTTCCACTATAGTCTCCACTTTATTCTGTCCACTACAGTCTTTCCACTATAGTCTTTCCACTATAGTCTGTCCACTTTAGTCTTTCCACTATTCTCTGTCCACTTTAGTCTTTCCACTATAGTCTCCACTTTAGTCTTTCCACTTTAGTCTTTCCACTTTAGTCTGTCCAGTTTAGTCTTTCCACTTTAGTCTGTCCACTTTAGTCTTTCCACTATAGTCTGTCCACTATAGTCTTTCCACTATAGTCTGTCCACTTTAGTCTTTCCACTATTCTCTGTCCACTTTAGTCTTTCCACTATAGTCTGTCCACTATAGTCTTTCCACTATAGTCTGTCCACTTTAGACTTTCCACTATTCTCTGTCCACTTTAGTCTTTCCACTATACTCTCCACTTTATTTTGTCCACTACAGTCTTTCCACTAGAGTCTTTCCACTATAGTCTGTCCACTTTAGTCTTTCCACTTTTGTCTTTCCACTTTAGTCTGTCCACTTTAGTCTTTCCACGATAGTCTGTCCACTTTAGTCTTTCCACTATTCTCTGTCCACTTTATTCTTTCCACTATAGTCTCCACTTTATTCTGTCCACTACAGTCTTTCCACTATAGACTTTCCACTATAATCTGTCCACTTTAGTCTTTCCACTATTCTCTGTCCACTTTAGTCTTTCCACTATAGTCTCCACTTTATTCTGTCCACTACAGTCTTTCCACTATAGTCTTTCCACTATAGTCTGTCCACTTTAGTCTTTTCACTATTCTCTGTCCACTTTAGTCTTTCCACTATAGTCTCCACTTTATTCTGTCCACTACAGTCTTTTCACTATAGTCTTTCCACTATAGTCTGTCCACTTTAGTATTTCCACTTTAGTCTTTCCACTATAGTCTTTCCACTATAGTCTGTCCACTTTAGTCTTTTCACTATTCTCTGTCCACTTTAGTCTTTCCACTATGGTCTCCACTTTATTTTGTCCACTACAGTCTTTCCACTTTAGTCTTTCCACTATTCTCTGTCTACTTTAGTCTTTCCACTATAGTCTCCACTTTATTCTGTCCACTACAGCCTTTCCATTATAGTCTTTCCACTATAGTCTGTCCACTTTAGTCTTTCCACTATTCTCTGTCCACTTTAGTCTTTCCACTATACTCTCCACTTTATTCTGTCCACTACAGTCTTTTCACTATAGTCTTTCCACTATTCTCTGTCTACTTTAGTCTTTCCACTATAGTCTCCACTTTATTCTGTCCACTACAGTCTTTCCACTATAGTCTTTCCACTATAGTCTGTCCACTTTAGTCTTTCCACTATTCTCTGTCCACTATAGTCTTTCCACTTCAGTCTCCACTTTATTCTGTCCACTACAGTCTTTCCACTATAGTCTGTCCACTTTAGTCTTTCCACTATTCTCTATCAACTTTAGTCTTTCCACTATAGTCTCCACTTTATTCTGTCCACTACAGTCTTTCCACTATAGTCTTTCCACTATAGTCTGTCAACTTTAGTCTTTCCACTTTAGTCTCTACTTTAGTCTGTCCACTTTAGTCTTTCCACTTTAGTCTGTCCACTTTAGTCTTTCCACTATAGTCTGTCCACTATAGTCTTTCCACTATAGTCTGTCCACTTTAGTCTTTCCACTATTCTCTGTCCACTACAGTCTTTCCACTATAGTCTTTCCACTATAGTCTGTCCACTTTAGTCTTTCCACTATTCTCTGTCCACTTTAGTCTTTCCACTATAGTCTCCACTTTAGTCTTTCCACTTTAGTCTTTCCACTTTAGTCTGTCCAGTTTAGTCTTTCCACTTTAGTCTGTCCACTTTAGTCTTTCCACTATAGTCTGTCCACTATAGTCTTTCCACTATAGTCTGTCCACTTTAGTCTTTCCACTATTCTCTGTCCACTTTAGTCTTTCCACTATAGTCTGTCCACTATAGTCTTTCCACTATAGTCTGTCCACTTTAGACTTTCCACTATTCTCTGTCCACTTTAGTCTTTCCACTATACTCTCCACTTTATTTTGTCCACTACAGTCTTTCCACTAGAGTCTTTCCCCTATAGTCTGTCCACTTTAGTCTTTCCACTTTTGTCTTTCAACTTTAGTCTGTCCACTTTAGTCTTTCCACGATAGTCTGTCCACTTTAGTCTTTCCACTATTCTCTGTCCACTTTATTCTTTCCACTATAGTCTCCACTTTATTCTGTTCACTACAGTCTTTCCACTATAGACTTTCCACTATAATCTGTCCACGTTAGTCTTTCCACTATTCTCTGTCCACTTTAGTCTTTCCACTATAGTCTCCACTTTATTCTGTCCACTACAGTCTTTCCACTATAGTCTTTCCACTATAGTCTGTCCACTTTAGTCTTTCCACTTTAGTCTTTCCACTATAGTCTCCACTTTATTTGGTCCACTACAGTCTTTCCACTTTAGTCTTTCCACTATTCTACTTTAGTCTTTCCACTATAGTCTCCACTTTATTCTGTCCACTACAGTCTTTCCACTTTAGTCTTTCCACTATAGTCTGTCCACTTTAGTCTTTCCACTATTCTCTGTCCACTTTAGTCTTTCCACTATACTCTCCACTTTATTCTGTCCACTACAGTCTTTCCACTATAGTCTTTCCACTATAGTTTGTCCACTTTAGTCTTTCCACTTTAGTCTCTACTTTAGTCTGTCCACTTTAGTCTTTCCACTTTAGTCTGTCCACTTTAGTCTTTCCACTATAGTCTGTCCACTATATTCTTTCCACTATAGTCTGTCCACTTTAGTCTTTCCACTATTCTCTGTCCACTTTAGTCTTTCCACTATAGTCTCCACTTTATTCTGTCCACTAAAGTCTTTCCACTATAGTCTTTCCACTATAGTCTGTCTACTTTAGTCTTTCCACTATTCTCTGTCCACTTTAGTCTTTCCACTATAGTCTCCACTTTAGTCTTTCCACTTTAGTCTGTCCAGTTTAGTCTTTCCACTTTAGTCTGTCCACTTTAGTCTTTCCACTACAGTCTGTCCACTATAGTCTTTCCACTATTCTCTGTCCACTTTAGTCTTTCCACTATAGTCTCCACTTTATTCTGTCCACTACAGTCTTTCCACTTTAGTCTTTCCACTATTCTCTGTCTACTTTAGTCTTTCCACTATAGTCTCCACTTTATTCTGTCCACTACAGTCTTTCCATTATAGTCTTTCCACTATAGTCTGTCCACTTTAGTCTTTCCACTATTCTCTGTCCACTTTAGTCTTTCCACTATACTCTCCACTTTATTCTGTCCACTACAGTCTTTCCACTATAGTCTTTCCACTATAGTCTGTCCACTTTAGTCTTTCCACTTTAGTCTTTCCACTTTAGTCGGTCCACTTTAGTCTTTCCACTTTAGTCTGTCCACTTTATTCTTTCCACTATAGTCTGTCCACTATAGTCTTTCCACAATAGTCTCCACTTTATTCTGTCCACTACAGTCTTTCCACTATAGTCTTTCCACTATAGTCTGTCCACTTTAGTCTTTCCACTTTAGTCTCTACTTTAGTCTGTCCACTTTAGTCTTTCCACTTTAGTCTGTCCACTTTAGTCTTTCCACTATAGTCTGTCCACTATATTCTTTCCACTATAGTCTGTCCACTTTAGTCTTTCCACTATTCTCTGTCCACTTTAGTCTTTCCACTATAGTCTCCACTTTATTCTGTCCACTAAAGTCTTTCCACTATAGTCTGTCTACTTTAGTCTTTCCACTATTCTCTGTCCACTTTAGTCTTTCCACTATAGTCTCCACTTTAGTCTTTCCACTTTAGTCTGTCCAGTTTAGTCTTTCCACTTTAGTCTGTCCACTTTAGTCTTTCCACTACAGTCTGTCCACTATAGTCTTTCCACTATAGTCTGTCCACTTTAGTCTTTCCACTATTCTCTGTCCACTTTAGTCTTTCCACTATAGTCTCCACTTTATGCTGTCCACTACAGTCTTTCCACTATAGTCTTTCCACTATAGTCTGTCCACTTTAGTCTTTCAACTATTCTCTGTCCACTTTAGTCTTTCCACTATAGTCTCCACTTTAGTCTTTCCACTTTAGTCTTTCCACTTTAGTCTGTCCACTTTAGTCTTTCCACTTTCGTCTGTCCACTTTAGTCTTTCCACTATAGTCTTTCCACTATAGTCTGTCCACTTTAGTCTTTCCACTATTCTCTGTCCACTTTAGTCTTTCCACTATAGTCTCCACTTTATTATGTCCACTACAGTCTTTCCACTATAGTCTTTCCACTATAGTCTGTCCACTTTAGTCTTTCCACTATTCTCTGTCCACTTTCGTCTTTCCACTATAGTCTAGACTTTATTCTGTCCACTACAGTTTTTCCACTATAGTCTTTCCACTATAGTCTGTCCACTTTAATCTTTCCACTATTCTCTGTCCACTTTAGTCTTTCCACTATAGTCTCCACTTTATTCTGTCCACTACAGTCTTTTCACTATAGTCTTTCCACTATTCTCTGTCTACTTTAGTCTTTCCACTATAGTCTCCACTTTATTCTGTCCACTACAGTCTTTCCACTATAGTCTTTCCACTATAGTCTGTCCACTTTAGTCTTTCCACTATTCTCTGTCCACTTTAGTCTTTCCACTATACTCTCCACTTTATTCTGCCCACTACAGTCTTTCCACTATAGTCTTTCCACTATAGTCTGTCCACTTTAGTCTTTCCACTTTAGTCTTTCCACTTTAGTCTGTCCACTTTAGTCTTTCCACTTTAGTCTGTCCACTTTAGTCTTTCCACTATTCTCTGTCCACTTTAGTGTTTCCACTATAGTCTCCACTTTATTCTGTCCACTACAGTCTTTCCACTATAGTCTTTTCACTATAGTCTTTCCACTTTAGTCTTTCCACTTTAGTCTTTCCACTATAGTCTCCACTTTATTTTGTCCACTGAAGTCTTTCCACATTAGTCTTTCCACTATTCTCTGTCTACTTTTGTCTTTCCACTATAGTCTCCACTTTATTCTGTCCACTACAGTCTTTCCACTATAGTCTTTCCACTATAGTCTGTCCACTTTAGACTTTCCACTATTCTCTGTCCACTTTAGTCTTTCCACTATACTCTCCACTTTATTTTGTCCACTACAGTCTTTCCACTATAGTCTTTCCACTATAGTCTGTCCACTTTAGTCTTTCCACTTTTTTCTTTCCACTTTAGTCTGTCTACTTTAGTCGTTCCACTATAGTCTGTCCACTTTAGTCTTTCCACTATTCTCTTTCCACTTTATTCTTTCCACTATAGTCTCCAATTTATTCTGTCCACTATAGTCTTTCCACTATAGACTTTCCACTATAATCTGTCCACTTTAGTCTTTCCACTATTCTCTGTCCACTTTAGTCTTTCCACTATAGTCTCCACTTTATTCTGTCCACTACAGTCTTTCCACTATAGTCTTTCCACTATAGTCTGTCCACTTTAGTCTTTCCACTATTCTCTGTCCACTTTAGTCTTTCCACTATAGTCTCCACTTTATTCTGTCCACTACAGTCTTTTCATTATAGTCTTTCCACTATAGTCTGTCCACTTTAGTCTTTCCACTTTAGTCTTTCCACTATAGTCTCCACTTTATTTTGTCCACTACAGTCTTTCCACTTTAGTCTTTCCACTATTCTCTGTCTACTTTAGTCTTTCCACTATAGTCTCCACTTTATTCTGTCCACTACAGTCTTTCCACTTTAGTCTTTCCACTATTCTTTGTCTACTTTAGTCTTTCCACTATAGTCTCCACTTTATTCTGTCCACTACAGTCTTTCCACTATAGTCTTTCCACTATAGTCTGTCCACTTTAGTCTTTCCACTATTCTCTGTCCACTTTATTCTTTCCACTATAGTCTCCACTTTATTCTGTCCACTACAGTCTTTCCACTATAGACTTTCCACTATCATCTGTCCACTTTAGTCTTTCCACTATTCTCTGTCCACTTTAGTCTTTCCACTTTAGTCTCCACTTTATTCTGTCCACTACAGTCTTTCCACTATAGTCTTTCCACTATAGTCTGTCCACTTTAGTCTTTCCACTATTCTCTATCCACTTTAGTCTTTCCACTACAGTCTCCACTTTATTCTGTCCACTACAGTCTTTTCATTATAGTCTTTCCACTATAGTCTGTCCACTTTAGTCTTTCCACTTTAGTCTTTCCACTTTAGTCTGTCCACTTTAGTCTTTCCACTTTAGTCTGTCCACTTTAGTCTTTCCACTATTCTCTGTCCACTTTAGTCTTTCCACTATAGTCTCCACTTTATTCTGTCCACTACAGTCTTTCCACTATAGTCTGTCCACTTTAGTCTTTCCACTATTCTCTGTCCACTTTAGTCTTTCCACTATAGTCTCCACTTTATTCTGTCCACTACAGTCTTTTCACTATAGTCTTTCCACTATTCTCTGTCTACTTTAGTCTTTCCACTATAGTCTCCACTTTATTCTGTCCACTACAGTCTTTCCACTATAGTCTTTCCACTATAGTCTGTCCACTTTAGTCTTTCCACTATTCTCTGTCCACTATAGTCTTTCCACTATAGTCTCCACTTTATTCTGTCCACTACAGTCTTTCCACTATAGTCTTTCCACTATATTCTTTCCACTTTAGTCTTTCCACTATTCTCTATCCACTTTAGTCTTTCCACTATAGTCTCCACTTTATTCTGTCCACTACAGTCTTTCCACTATAGTCTTTCCACTATAGTCTGTCAACTTTAGTCTTTCCACTTTAGTCTCTACTTTAGTCTGTCCACTTTAGTCTTTCCACTTTAGTCTGTCCACTTTAGTCTTTCCACTATAGTCTGTCCACTATAGTCTTTCCACTATAGTCTGTCCACTTTAGTCTTTCCACTATTCTCTGTCCACTTTAGTCTTTCCACTATAGTCTCCACTTTATTCTGTCCACTACAGTCTTTCCACTATAGTCTTTCCACTATAGTCTGTCCACTTTAGTCTTTCCACTATTCTCTGTCCACTTTAGTCTTTCCACTATAGTCTCCACTTTAGTCTTTCCACTTTAGTCTTTCCACTTTAGTCTGTCCAGTTTAGTCTTTCCACTTTAGTCTGTCCACTTTAGTCTTTCCACTATAGTCTGTCCACTATAGTCTTTCCACTATAGTCTGTCCACTTTAGTCTTTCCACTATTCTCTGTCCACTTTAGTCTTTCCACTATAGTCTGTCCACTATAGTCTTTCCACTATAGTCTGTCCACTTTAGACTTTCCACTATTCTCTGTCCACTTTAGTCTTTCCACTATACTCTCCACTTTATTTTGTCCACTACAGTCTTTCCACTAGAGTCTTTCCACTATAGTCTGTCCACTTTAGTCTTTCCACTTTTGTCTTTCCACTTTAGTCTGTCCACTTTATTCTTTCCACGATAGTCTGTCCACTTTAGTCTTTCCACTATTCTCTGTCCACTTTATTCTTTCCACTATAGTCTCCACTTTATTCTGTCCACTACAGTCTTTCCACTATAGACTTTCCACTATAATCTGTCCACTTTAGTCTTTCCACTATTCTCTGTCCACTTTAGTCTTTCCACTATAGTCTCCACTTTATTCTGTCCACTACAGTCTTTCCACTATAGTCTTTCCACTATAGTCTGTCCACTTTAGTCTTTTCACTATTCTCTGTCCACTTTAGTCTTTCCACTATAGTCTCCACTTTATTCTGTCCACTACAGTCTTTTCACTATAGTCTTTCCACTATAGTCTGTCCACTTTAGTATTTCCACTTTAGTCTTTCCACTATAGTCTTTCCACTATAGTCTGTCCACTTTAGTCTTTTCACTATTCTCTGTCCACTTTAGTCTTTCCACTATGGTCTCCACTTTATTTTGTCCACTACAGTCTTTCCACTTTAGTCTTTCCACTATTCTCTGTCTACTTTAGTCTTTCCACTATAGTCTCCACTTTATTCTGTCCACTACAGCCTTTCCATTATAGTCTTTCCACTATAGTCTGTCCACTTTAGTCTTTCCACTATTCTCTGTCCACTTTAGTCTTTCCACTATACTCTCCACTTTATTCTGTCCACTACAGTCTTTCCACTATAGTCTTTCCACTATAGTCTGTCCACTTTAGTCTTTCCACTATTCTCTGTCCACTATAGTCTTTCCACTTCAGTCTCCACTTTATTCTGTCCACTACAGTCTTTCCACTATAGTCTGTCCACTTTAGTCTTTCCACTATTCTCTATCCACTTTAGTCTTTCCACTATAGTCTCCACTTTATTCTGTCCACTACAGTCTTTCCACTATAGTCTTTCCACTATAGTCTGTCAACTTTAGTCTTTCCACTTTAGTCTCTACTTTAGTCTGTCCACTTTAGTCTTTCCACTTTAGTCTGTCCACTTTAGTCTTTCCACTATAGTCTGTCCACTATAGTCTTTCCACTATAGTCTGTCCACTTTAGTCTTTCCACTATTCTCTGTCCACTACAGTCTTTCCACTATAGTCTTTCCACTATAGTCTGTCCACTTTAGTCTTTCCACTATTCTCTGTCCACTTTAGTCTTTCCACTATAGTCTCCACTTTAGTCTTTCCACTTTAGTCTTTCCACTTTAGTCTGTCCAGTTTAGTCTTTCCACTTTAGTCTGTCCACTTTAGTCTTTCCACTACAGTCTGTCCACTATAGTCTTTCCACTATAGTCTGTCCACTTTAGTCTTTCCACTATTCTCTGTCCACTTTAGTCTTTCCACTATAGTCTGTCCACTATAGTCTTTCCACTATAGTCTGTCCACTTTAGACTTTCCACTATTCTCTGTCCACTTTAGTCTTTCCACTATACTCTCCACTTTATTTTGTCCACTACAGTCTTTCCACTAGAGTCTTTCCCCTATAGTCTGTCCACTTTAGTCTTTCCACTTTTGTCTTTCAACTTTAGTCTGTCCACTTTAGTCTTTCCACGATAGTCTGTCCACTTTAGTCTTTCCACTATTCTCTGTCCACTTTATTCTTTCCACTATAGTCTCCACTTTATTCTGTTCACTACAGTCTTTCCACTATAGACTTTCCACTATAATCTGTCCACGTTAGTCTTTCCACTATTCTCTGTCCACTTTAGTCTTTCCACTATAGTCTCCACTTTATTCTGTCCACTACAGTCTTTCCACTATAGTCTTTCCACTATAGTCTGTCCACTTTAGTCTTTTCACTATTCTCTGTCCACTTTAGTCTTTCCACTATAGTCTCCACTTTATTCTGTCCACTACAGTCTTTTCACTATAGTCTTTCCACTATAGTCTGTCCACTTTAGTCTTTCCACTTTAGTCTTTCCACTATAGTCTTTCCACTATAGTCTGTCCACTTTAGTCTTTTCACTATTCTCTGTCCACTTTAGTCTTTCCACTATGGTCTCCACTTTATTTTGTCCACTACAGTCTTTCCACTTTAGTCTTTCCACTATTCTCTGTCTACTTTAGTCTTTCCACTATAGTCTCCACTTTATTCTGTCCACTACAGTCTTTCCATTATAGTCTTTCCACTATAGTCTGTCCACTTTAGTCTTTCCACTATTCTCTGTCCACTTTAGTCTTTCCACTATACTCTCCACTTTATTCTGTCCACTACAGTCTTTCCACTATAGTCTGTCCACTTTAGTCTTTCCACTTTAGTCTTTCTACTTTAGTCTGTCCACTTTAGTATTTCCACTATAGTCTGTCCACTTTAGTCTTTCCACTATTCTCTGTCCACTTTATTCTTTCCACTATAGTCTCCACTTTATTCTGTCCACTACAGTCTTTCCGCTATAGTCTTTCCACTATAGTCTGTCCACTTTGGTCTTTCCACTATTCTCTGTCCACTTTAGTCTTTCCACTATAGTCTCCACTTTATTCTGTCCACTACAGTCTTTTCACTATAGTCTTTCCACTATAGTCTGTCCACTTTAGTCTTTCCACTATAGTCTGTCCACTATAGTCTTTCCACTATAGTCTGTCCACTTTAGTCTTTCCACTATTCTCTGTCCACTTTAGTCTTTCCACTATAGTCTCCACTTTATGCTGTCCACTACAGTCTTTCCACTATAGTCTTTCCACTATAGTCTGTCCACTTTAGTCTTTCAACTATTCTCTGTCCACTTTAGTCTTTCCACTATAGTCTCCACTTTAGTCTTTCCACTTTAGTCTTTCCACTTTAGTCTGTCCACTTTAGTCTTTCCACTTTAGTCTGTCCACTTTATTCTTTCCACTATAGTCTTTCCACTATAGTCTGTCCACTTTAGTCTTTCCACTATTCTCTGTCCACTTTAGTCTTTCCACTATAGTCTCCACTTTATTATGTCCACTACAGTCTTTCCACTATAGTCTTTCCACTATAGTCTGTCCACTTTAGTCTTTCCACTATTCTCTGTCCACTTTAGTCTTTCCACTATAGTCTCCACTTTATTCTGTCCACTACAGTTTTTCCACTATAGTCTTTCCACAATAGTCTGTCCACTTTAATCTTTCCACTATTCTCTGTCCACTTTAGTCTTTCCACTATTGTCTCCACTTTATTCTGTCCACTACAGTCTTTTCACTATAGTCTTTCCACTATTCTCTGTCTACTTTAGTCTTTCCACTATAGTCTCAACTTTATTCTGTCCACTACAGTCTTTCCACTATAGTCTTTCCACTATAGTCTGTCCACTTTAGTCTTTCCACTATTCTCTGTCCACTTTATTCTTTCCACTATACTCTCCACTTTATTCTGTCCACTACAGTCTTTCCACTATAGACTTTCCACTATAATCTGTCCACTTTAGTCTTTCCACTACTCTCTGTCCACTTTAGTCTTTCCACTTTAGTCTCCACTTTATTCTGTCCACTACAGTCTTTCCACTATAGTCTTTCCACTATAGTCTGTCCACTTTAGTCTTTCCACTATTCTCTATCCACTTTAGTCTTTCCACTACAGTCTCCACTTTATTCTGTCCACTACAGCCTTTCCATTATAGTCTTTCCACTATAGTCTGTCCACTTTAGTCTTTCCACTATTCTCTGTCCACTTTAGTCTTTCCACTTCAGTCTCCACTTTATTCTGTCCACTACAGTCTTTCCACTATAGTCTGTCCACTTTAGTCTTTCCACTATTCTCTATCAACTTTAGTCTTTCCACTACAGTCTCCACTTTATTCTGTCCACTACAGTCTTTTCATTATAGTCTTTCCACTATAGTCTGTCCACTTTAGTCTTTCCACTTTAGTCTTTCCACTTTAGTCTGTCCACTTTAGTCTTTCCACTTTAGTCTGTCCACTTTAGTCTTTCCACTATTCTCTGTCCACTTTAGTCTTTCCACTATAGTCTCCACTTTATTCTGTCCACTACAGTCTTTCCACTATAGTCTGTCCACTTTAGTCTTTCCACTATTCTCTGTCCACTTTAGTCTTTCCACTTTAGTCTCCACTTTATTCTGTCCACTACAGTCTTTCCACTATAGTCTTTCCACTATAGTCTGTCCACTTTAGTCTTTCCACTATTCTCTATCCACTTTAGTCTTTCCACTACAGTCTCCACTTTATGCTGTCCACTACAGTCTTTCCACTATAGTCTTTCCACTATAGTCTGTCCACTTTAGTCTTTCAACTATTCTCTGTCCACTTTAGTCTTTCCACTATAGTCTCCACTTTAGTCTTTCCACTTTAGTCTTTCCACTTTAGTCTGTCCACTTTAGTCTTTCCACTTTCGTCTGTCCACTTTAGTCTTTCCACTATAGTCTCCACTTTATTCTGTCCACTACAGTCTTTCCACTATAGTCTTTCCACTATAGTCTGTCAACTTTAGTCTTTCCACTTTAGTCTCTACTTTAGTCTGTCCACTTTAGTCTTTCCACTTTAGTCTGTCCACTTTAGTCTTTCCACTATAGTCTGTCCACTATAGTCTTTCCACTATAGTCTGTCCACTTTAGTCTTTCCACTATTCTCTGTCCACTACAGTCTTTCCACTATAGTCTTTCCACTATAGTCTGTCCACTTTAGTCTTTCCACTATTCTCTGTCCACTTTAGTCTTTCCACTATAGTCTCCACTTTAGTCTTTCCACTTTAGTCTTTCCACTTTAGTCTGTCCAGTTTAGTCTTTCCACTTTAGTCTGTCCACTTTAGTCTTTCCACTACAGTCTGTCCACTATAGTCTTTCCACTATAGTCTGTCCACTTTAGTCTTTCCACTATTCTCTGTCCACTTTAGTCTTTCCACTATAGTCTGTCCACTATAGTCTTTCCACTATAGTCTGTCCACTTTAGACTTTCCACTATTCTCTGTCCACTTTAGTCTTTCCACTATACTCTCCACTTTATTTTGTCCACTACAGTCTTTCCACTAGAGTCTTTCCCCTATAGTCTGTCCACTTTAGTCTTTCCACTTTTGTCTTTCAACTTTAGTCTGTCCACTTTAGTCTTTCCACGATAGTCTGTCCACTTTAGTCTTTCCACTATTCTCTGTCCACTTTATTCTTTCCACTATAGTCTCCACTTTATTCTGTTCACTACAGTCTTTCCACTATAGACTTTCCACTATAATCTGTCCACGTTAGTCTTTCCACTATTCTCTGTCCACTTTAGTCTTTCCACTATAGTCTCCACTTTATTCTGTCCACTACAGTCTTTCCACTATAGTCTTTCCACTATAGTCTGTCCACTTTAGTCTTTTCACTATTCTCTGTCCACTTTAGTCTTTCCACTATAGTCTCCACTTTATTCTGTCCACTACAGTCTTTTCACTATAGTCTTTCCACTATAGTCTGTCCACTTTAGTCTTTCCACTTTAGTCTTTCCACTATAGTCTTTCCACTATAGTCTGTCCACTTTAGTCTTTTCACTATTCTCTGTCCGCTTTAGTCTTTCCACTATGGTCTCCACTTTATTTTGTCCACTACAGTCTTTCCACTTTAGTCTTTCCACTATTCTCTGTCTACTTTAGTCTTTCCACTATAGTCTCCACTTTATTCTGTCCACTACAGTCTTTCCATTATAGTCTTTCCACTATAGTCTGTCCACTTTAGTCTTTCCACTATTCTCTGTCCACTTTAGTCTTTCCACTATACTCTCCACTTTATTCTGTCCACTACAGTCTTTCCACTATAGTCTGTCCACTTTAGTCTTTCCACTTTAGTCTTTCTACTTTAGTCTGTCCACTTTAGTATTTCCACTATAGTCTGTCCACTTTAGTCTTTCCACTATTCTCTGTCCACTTTATTCTTTCCACTATAGTCTCCACTTTATTCTGTCCACTACAGTCTTTCCGCTATAGTCTTTCCACTATAGTCTGTCCACTTTGGTCTTTCCACTATTCTCTGTCCACTTTAGTCTTTCCACTATAGTCTCCACTTTATTCTGTCCACTACAGTCTTTTCACTATAGTCTTTCCACTATAGTCTGTCCACTTTAGTCTTTCCACTATAGTCTGTCCACTATAGTCTTTCCACTATAGTCTGTCCACTTTAGTCTTTCCACTATTCTCTGTCCACTTTAGTCTTTCCACTATAGTCTCCACTTTATGCTGTCCACTACAGTCTTTCCACTATAGTCTTTCCACTATAGTCTGTCCACTTTAGTCTTTCAACTATTCTCTGTCCACTTTAGTCTTTCCACTATAGTCTCCACTTTAGTCTTTCCACTTTAGTCTTTCCACTTTAGTCTGTCCACTTTAGTCTTTCCACTTTAGTCTGTCCACTTTATTCTTTCCACTATAGTCTTTCCACTATAGTCTGTCCACTTTAGTCTTTCCACTATTCTCTGTCCACTTTAGTCTTTCCACTATAGTCTCCACTTTATTATGTCCACTACAGTCTTTCCACTATAGTCTTTCCACTATAGTCTGTCCACTTTAGTCTTTCCACTATTCTCTGTCCACTTTAGTCTTTCCACTATAGTCTCCACTTTATTCTGTCCACTACAGTTTTTCCACTATAGTCTTTCCACAATAGTCTGTCCACTTTAATCTTTCCACTATTCTCTGTCCACTTTAGTCTTTCCACTATTGTCTCCACTTTATTCTGTCCACTACAGTCTTTTCACTATAGTCTTTCCACTATTCTCTGTCTACTTTAGTCTTTCCACTATAGTCTCAACTTTATTCTGTCCACTACAGTCTTTCCACTATAGTCTTTCCACTATAGTCTGTCCACTTTAGTCTTTCCACTATTCTCTGTCCACTTTATTCTTTCCACTATACTCTCCACTTTATTCTGTCCACTACAGTCTTTCCACTATAGACTTTCCACTATAATCTGTCCACTTTAGTCTTTCCACTACTCTCTGTCCACTTTAGTCTTTCCACTTTAGTCTCCACTTTATTCTGTCCACTACAGTCTTTCCACTATAGTCTTTCCACTATAGTCTGTCCACTTTAGTCTTTCCACTATTCTCTATCCACTTTAGTCTTTCCACTACAGTCTCCACTTTATTCTGTCCACTACAGTCTTTTCATTATAGTCTTTCCACTATAGTCTGTCCACTTTAGTCTTTCCACTTTAGTCTGTCCACTTTAGTCTTTCCACTTTAGTCTGTCCAATTTAGTCTTTCCACTACAGTCTGTCCACTATAGTCTTTCCACTATAGTCTGTCCACTTTAGTCTTTCCACTATTCTCTGTCCACTTTAGTCTTTCCACTATAGTCTCCACTCTATTCTGTCCACTACAGTCTTCCCACTATAGTCTTTCCACTATAGTCTGTCCACTTTAGTCTTTCCACTATTCTCTGTCCACTTTAGTCTTTCCACTATAGTCTCCACTTTAGTCTTTCCACTTTAGTCTTTCCACTTTAGTCTGTCCACTTTAGTCTTTCCACTTTAGTCTGTCCACTTTAGTCTTTCCACTATAGTCTGTCCAGTTTAGTCTTTCCGCTATTCTCTGTCCACTTTAGTCTTTCCACTATAGTCTCCACTTTATTGTGTCCACTACAGTCTTTCCACTATAGTCTTTCCACTATAGTCTGTCCACTATAGTCTTTCCACTATTCTCTGTCCACTATAGTCTTTCCACTATAGTCTCCACTTTATTCTGTCCACTACAGTCTTTCCACTATAGTCTTTCCACTATAGTCTGTCCACTTTAGTCTTTCCACTATTCTCTGTCCACTTTAGTCTTTCCACTATAGTCTCCACTTTATTCTGTCCACTACAGTCTTTTCACTATAGTCTTTCCACTATTCTCTGTCTACTTTAGTCTTTCCACTATAGTCTCCACTTTATTCTGTCCACTACAGTCTTTCCACTATAGTCTTTCCACTATAGTCTGTCCACTTTAGTCTTTCCACTATTCTCTATCCACTTTAGTCTTTCCACTATAGTCTCCACTTTATTCTGTCCACTACAGTCTTTCCACTATAGTCTTTCCACTATAGTCTGTCAACTTTAGTCTTTCCACTTTAGTCTCTACTTTAGTCTGTCCACTTTAGTCTGTCCACTTTAGTCTTTCCACTATAGTCTGTCCACTATAGTCTTTCCACTATAGTCTGTCCACTTTAGTCTTTCCACTATTCTCTGTCCACTTTAGTCTTTCCACTATAGTCTCCACTTTATTCTGTCCACTACAGTCTTTCCACTATAGTCTTTCCACTATAGTCTGTCCACTTTAGTCTTTCCACTATTCTCTGTCCACTTTAGTCTTTCCACTATAGTCTCCACTTTAGTCTTTCCACTTTAGTCTTTCCACTTTAGTCTGTCCAGTTTAGTCTTTCCACTTTAGTCTGTCCACTTTAGTCTTTCCACTATAGTCTGTCCACTATAGTCTTTCCACTATAGTCTCTCCACTTTAGTCTTTCCACTATTCTCTGTCCACTTTAGTCTTTCCACTATAGTCTGTCCACTATAGTCTTTCCACTATAGTCTGTCCACTTTAGACTTTCCACTATTCTCTGTCCACTTTAGTCTTTCCACTATACTCTCCACTTTATTTTGTCCACTACAGTCTTTCCACTAGAGTCTTTCCACTATAGTCTGTCCACTTTAGTCTTTCCACTTTTGTCTTTCCACTTTAGTCTGTCGACTTTAGTCTTTCCACGATAGTCTGTCCACTTTAGTCTTTCCACTATTCTCTGTCCACTTTATTCTTTCCACTATAGTCTCCACTTTATTCTGTCCACTACAGTCTTTCCACTATAGTCTTTCCACTATAGTCTGTCCACTTTAGTCTTTTCACTATTCTCTGTCCACTTTAGTCTTTCCACTATAGTCTCCACTTTATTCTGTCCACTACAGTCTTTTCACTATAGTCTTTCCACTATAGTCTGTCCACTTTAGTCTTTCCACTTTAGTCTTTCCACTATAGTCTTTCCACTATAGTCTGTCCACTTTAGTCTTTTCACTATTCTCTGTCCACTTTAGTCTTTCCACTATGGTCTCCACTTTATTTTGTCCACTACAGTCTTTCCACTTTAGTCTTTCCACTATTCTCTGTCTACTTTAGTCTTTCCACTATAGTCTCCACTTTATTCTGTCCACTACAGTCTTTCCATTATAGTCTTTCCACTATAGTCTGTCCACTTTAGTCTTTCCACTATTCTCTGTCCACTTTAGTCTTTCCACTATACTCTCCACTTTATTCTGTCCACTACAGTCTTTCCACTATAGTCTGTCCACTTTAGTCTTTCCACTTTAGTCTTTCTACTTTAGTCTGTCCACTTTAGTATTTCCACTATAGTCTGTCCACTTTAGTCTTTCCACTATTCTCTGTCCACTTTATTCTTTCAACTATAGTCTCCACTTTATTCTGTCCACTACAGTCTTTCCGCTATAGTCTTTCCACTATAGTCTGTCCACTTTAGTCTTTCCACTATTCTCTGTCCACTTTAGTCTTTCCACTATAGTCTCCACTTTAGTCTTTCCACTTTAGTCTTTCCACTTTAGTCTGTCCAGTTTAGTCTTTCCACTTTAGTCTGTCCACTTTAGTCTTTCCACTATAGTCTGTCCACTATAGTCTTTCCACTATAGTCTGTCCACTTTAGTCTTTCCACTATTCTCTGTCCACTTTAGTCTTTCCACTATAGTCTGTCCACTATAGTCTTTCCACTATAGTCTGTCCACTTTAGACTTTCCACTATTCTCTGTCCACTTTAGTCTTTCCACTATACTCTCCACTTTATTTTGTCCACTACAGTCTTTCCACTAGAGTCTTTCCACTATAGTCTGTCCACTTTAGTCTTTCCACTTTTGTCTTTCCACTTTAGTCTGTCCACTTTAGTCTTTCCACGATAGTCTGTCCACTTTAGTCTTTCCACTATTCTCTGTCCACTTTATTCTTTCCACTATAGTCTCCACTTTATTCTGTCCACTACAGTCTTTCCACTATAGACTTTCCACTATAATCTGTCCACTTTAGTCTTTCCACTATTCTCTGTCCACTTTAGTCTTTCCACTATAGTCTCCACTTTATTCTGTCCACTACAGTCTTTTCACTATAGTCTTTCCACTATAGTCTGTCCACTTTAGTCTTTCCACTTTAGTCTTTCCACTATAGTCTTTCCACTATAGTCTGTCCACTTTAGTCTTTTCACTATTCTCTGTCCGCTTTAGTCTTTCCACTATGGTCTCCACTTTATTTTGTCCACTACAGTCTTTCCACTTTAGTCTTTCCACTATTCTCTGTCTACTTTAGTCTTTCCACTATAGTCTCCACTTTATTCTGTCCACTACAGTCTTTCCATTATAGTCTTTCCACTATAGTCTGTCCACTTTAGTCTTTCCACTATTCTCTGTCCACTTTAGTCTTTCCACTATACTCTCCACTTTATTCTGTCCACTACAGTCTTTCCACTATAGTCTGTCCACTTTAGTCTTTCCACTTTAGTCTTTCTACTTTAGTCTGTCCACTTTAGTATTTCCACTATAGTCTGTCCACTTTAGTCTTTCCACTATTCTCTGTCCACTTTATTCTTTCCACTATAGTCTCCACTTTATTCTGTCCACTACAGTCTTTCCGCTATAGTCTTTCCACTATAGTCTGTCCACTTTGGTCTTTCCACTATTCTCTGTCCACTTTAGTCTTTCCACTATAGTCTCCACTTTATTCTGTCCACTACAGTCTTTTCACTATAGTCTTTCCACTATAGTCTGTCCACTTTAGTCTTTCCACTATAGTCTGTCCACTATAGTCTTTCCACTATAGTCTGTCCACTTTAGTCTTTCCACTATTCTCTGTCCACTTTAGTCTTTCCACTATAGTCTCCACTTTATGCTGTCCACTACAGTCTTTCCACTATAGTCTTTCCACTATAGTCTGTCCACTTTAGTCTTTCAACTATTCTCTGTCCACTTTAGTCTTTCCACTATAGTCTCCACTTTAGTCTTTCCACTTTAGTCTTTCCACTTTAGTCTGTCCACTTTAGTCTTTCCACTTTAGTCTGTCCACTTTATTCTTTCCACTATAGTCTTTCCACTATAGTCTGTCCACTTTAGTCTTTCCACTATTCTCTGTCCACTTTAGTCTTTCCACTATAGTCTCCACTTTATTATGTCCACTACAGTCTTTCCACTATAGTCTTTCCACTATAGTCTGTCCACTTTAGTCTTTCCACTATTCTCTGTCCACTTTAGTCTTTCCACTATAGTCTCCACTTTATTCTGTCCACTACAGTTTTTCCACTATAGTCTTTCCACAATAGTCTGTCCACTTTAATCTTTCCACTATTCTCTGTCCACTTTAGTCTTTCCACTATTGTCTCCACTTTATTCTGTCCACTACAGTCTTTTCACTATAGTCTTTCCACTATTCTCTGTCTACTTTAGTCTTTCCACTATAGTCTCAACTTTATTCTGTCCACTACAGTCTTTCCACTATAGTCTTTCCACTATAGTCTGTCCACTTTAGTCTTTCCACTATTCTCTGTCCACTTTATTCTTTCCACTATACTCTCCACTTTATTCTGTCCACTACAGTCTTTCCACTATAGACTTTCCACTATAATCTGTCCACTTTAGTCTTTCCACTACTCTCTGTCCACTTTAGTCTTTCCACTTTAGTCTCCACTTTATTCTGTCCACTACAGTCTTTCCACTATAGTCTTTCCACTATAGTCTGTCCACTTTAGTCTTTCCACTATTCTCTATCCACTTTAGTCTTTCCACTACAGTCTCCACTTTATTCTGTCCACTACAGTCTTTTCATTATAGTCTTTCCACTATAGTCTGTCCACTTTAGTCTTTCCACTTTAGTCTGTCCACTTTAGTCTTTCCACTTTAGTCTGTCCAATTTAGTCTTTCCACTACAGTCTGTCCACTATAGTCTTTCCACTATAGTCTGTCCACTTTAGTCTTTCCACTATTCTCTGTCCACTTTAGTCTTTCCACTATAGTCTCCACTCTATTCTGTCCACTACAGTCTTCCCACTATAGTCTTTCCACTATAGTCTGTCCACTTTAGTCTTTCCACTATTCTCTGTCCACTTTAGTCTTTCCACTATAGTCTCCACTTTAGTCTTTCCACTTTAGTCTTTCCACTTTAGTCTGTCCACTTTAGTCTTTCCACTTTAGTCTGTCCACTTTAGTCTTTCCACTATAGTCTGTCCAGTTTAGTCTTTCCGCTATTCTCTGTCCACTTTAGTCTTTCCACTATAGTCTCCACTTTATTGTGTCCACTACAGTCTTTCCACTATAGTCTTTCCACTATAGTCTGTCCACTATAGTCTTTCCACTATTCTCTGTCCACTATAGTCTTTCCACTATAGTCTCCACTTTATTCTGTCCACTACAGTCTTTCCACTATAGTCTTTCCACTATAGTCTGTCCACTTTAGTCTTTCCACTATTCTCTGTCCACTTTAGTCTTTCCACTATAGTCTCCACTTTATTCTGTCCACTACAGTCTTTTCACTATAGTCTTTCCACTATTCTCTGTCTACTTTAGTCTTTCCACTATAGTCTCCACTTTATTCTGTCCACTACAGTCTTTCCACTATAGTCTTTCCACTATAGTCTGTCCACTTTAGTCTTTCCACTATTCTCTATCCACTTTAGTCTTTCCACTATAGTCTCCACTTTATTCTGTCCACTACAGTCTTTCCACTATAGTCTTTCCACTATAGTCTGTCAACTTTAGTCTTTCCACTTTAGTCTCTACTTTAGTCTGTCCACTTTAGTCTGTCCACTTTAGTCTTTCCACTATAGTCTGTCCACTATAGTCTTTCCACTATAGTCTGTCCACTTTAGTCTTTCCACTATTCTCTGTCCACTTTAGTCTTTCCACTATAGTCTCCACTTTATTCTGTCCACTACAGTCTTTCCACTATAGTCTTTCCACTATAGTCTGTCCACTTTAGTCTTTCCACTATTCTCTGTCCACTTTAGTCTTTCCACTATAGTCTCCACTTTAGTCTTTCCACTTTAGTCTTTCCACTTTAGTCTGTCCAGTTTAGTCTTTCCACTTTAGTCTGTCCACTTTAGTCTTTCCACTATAGTCTGTCCACTATAGTCTTTCCACTATAGTCTCTCCACTTTAGTCTTTCCACTATTCTCTGTCCACTTTAGTCTTTCCACTATAGTCTGTCCACTATAGTCTTTCCACTATAGTCTGTCCACTTTAGACTTTCCACTATTCTCTGTCCACTTTAGTCTTTCCACTATACTCTCCACTTTATTTTGTCCACTACAGTCTTTCCACTAGAGTCTTTCCACTATAGTCTGTCCACTTTAGTCTTTCCACTTTTGTCTTTCCACTTTAGTCTGTCGACTTTAGTCTTTCCACGATAGTCTGTCCACTTTAGTCTTTCCACTATTCTCTGTCCACTTTATTCTTTCCACTATAGTCTCCACTTTATTCTGTCCACTACAGTCTTTCCACTATAGTCTTTCCACTATAGTCTGTCCACTTTAGTCTTTTCACTATTCTCTGTCCACTTTAGTCTTTCCACTATAGTCTCCACTTTATTCTGTCCACTACAGTCTTTTCACTATAGTCTTTCCACTATAGTCTGTCCACTTTAGTCTTTCCACTTTAGTCTTTCCACTATAGTCTTTCCACTATAGTCTGTCCACTTTAGTCTTTTCACTATTCTCTGTCCACTTTAGTCTTTCCACTATGGTCTCCACTTTATTTTGTCCACTACAGTCTTTCCACTTTAGTCTTTCCACTATTCTCTGTCTACTTTAGTCTTTCCACTATAGTCTCCACTTTATTCTGTCCACTACAGTCTTTCCATTATAGTCTTTCCACTATAGTCTGTCCACTTTAGTCTTTCCACTATTCTCTGTCCACTTTAGTCTTTCCACTATACTCTCCACTTTATTCTGTCCACTACAGTCTTTCCACTATAGTCTGTCCACTTTAGTCTTTCCACTTTAGTCTTTCTACTTTAGTCTGTCCACTTTAGTATTTCCACTATAGTCTGTCCACTTTAGTCTTTCCACTATTCTCTGTCCACTTTATTCTTTCAACTATAGTCTCCACTTTATTCTGTCCACTACAGTCTTTCCGCTATAGTCTTTCCACTATAGTCTGTCCACTTTAGTCTTTCCACTATTCTCTGTCCACTTTAGTCTTTCCACTATAGTCTCCACTTTAGTCTTTCCACTTTAGTCTTTCCACTTTAGTCTGTCCAGTTTAGTCTTTCCACTTTAGTCTGTCCACTTTAGTCTTTCCACTATAGTCTGTCCACTATAGTCTTTCCACTATAGTCTGTCCACTTTAGTCTTTCCACTATTCTCTGTCCACTTTAGTCTTTCCACTATAGTCTGTCCACTATAGTCTTTCCACTATAGTCTGTCCACTTTAGACTTTCCACTATTCTCTGTCCACTTTAGTCTTTCCACTATACTCTCCACTTTATTTTGTCCACTACAGTCTTTCCACTAGAGTCTTTCCACTATAGTCTGTCCACTTTAGTCTTTCCACTTTTGTCTTTCCACTTTAGTCTGTCCACTTTAGTCTTTCCACGATAGTCTGTCCACTTTAGTCTTTCCACTATTCTCTGTCCACTTTATTCTTTCCACTATAGTCTCCACTTTATTCTGTCCACTACAGTCTTTCCACTATAGACTTTCCACTATAATCTGTCCACTTTAGTCTTTCCACTATTCTCTGTCCACTTTAGTCTTTCCACTATAGTCTCCACTTTATTCTGTCCACTACAGTCTTTCCACTATAGTCTTTCCACTATAGTCTGTCCACTTTAGTCTTTTCACTATTCTCTGTCCACTTTAGTCTTTCCACTATAGTCTCCACTTTATTCTGTCCACTACAGTCTTTTCACTATAGTCTTTCCACTATAGTCTGTCCACTTTAGTATTTCCACTTTAGTCTTTCCACTATAGTCTTTCCACTATAGTCTGTCCACTTTAGTCTTTTCACTATTCTCTGTCCACTTTAGTCTTTCCACTATGGTCTCCACTTTATTTTGTCCACTACAGTCTTTCCACTTCAGTCTTTCCACTATTCTCTGTCTACTTTAGTCTTTCCACTATAGTCTCCACTTTATTCTGTCCACTACAGTCTTTCCATTATAGTCTTTCCACTATAGTCTGTCCACTTTAGTCTTTCCACTATTCTCTGTCCACTTTAGTCTTTCCACTATACTCTCCACTTTATTCTGTCTACTACAGTCTTTCCACTATAGTCTGTCCACTTTAGTCTTTCCACTTTAGTCTTTCTACTTTAGTCTGTCCACTTTAGTATTTCCACTATAGTCTGTCCACTTTAGTCTTTCCACTATTCTCTGTCCACTTTAGTCTTTCCACTATAGTCTCCACTTTATTCTGTCCACTACAGTCTTTTCACTATAGTCTTTCCACTATTCTCTGTCTACTTTAGTCTTTCCACTATAGTCTCCACTTTATTCTGTCCACTACAGTCTTTCCACTATAGTCTTTCCACTATAGTCTGTCCACTTTAGTCTTTCCACTATTCTCTGTCCACTATAGTCTTTCCACTATAGTCTCCACTTTATTCTGTCCACTACAGTCTTTCCACTATAGTCTTTCCACTATAGTCTGTCCACTTTAGTCTTTCCACTATTCTCTATCCACTTTAGTCTTTCCACTATAGGCTCCACTTTATTCTGTCCACTACAGTCTTTCCACTATAGTCTTTCCACTATAGTCTGTCAACTTTAGTCTTTCCACTTTAGTCTCTACTTTAGTCTGTCCACTTTAGTCTTTCCACTTTAGTCTGTCCACTTTAGTCTTTCCACTATAGTCTGTCCACTATAGTCTTTCCACTATAGTCTGTCCACTTTAGTCTTTCCACTATTCTCTGTCCACTACAGTCTTTCCACTATAGTCTTTCCACTATAGTCTGTCCACTTTAGTCTTTCCACTATTCTCTGTCCACTTTAGTCTTTCCACTATAGTCTCCACTTTAGTCTTTCCACTTTAGTCTTTCCACTTTAGTCTGTCCAGTTTAGTCTTTCCACTTTAGTCTGTCCACTTTAGTCTTTCCACTATAGTCTGTCCACTATAGTCTTTCCACTATAGTCTGTCCACTTTAGTCTTTCCACTATTCTCTGTCCACTTTAGTCTTTCCACTATAGTCTGTCCACTATAGTCTTTCCACTATAGTCTGTCCACTTTAGACTTTCCACTATTCTCTGTCCACTTTAGTCTTTCCACTATACTCTCCACTTTATTTTGTCCACTACAGTCTTTCCACTAGAGTCTTTCCCCTATAGTCTGTCCACTTTAGTCTTTCCACTTTTGTCTTTCCACTTTAGTCTGTCCACTTTAGTCTTTCCACGATAGTCTGTCCACTTTAGTCTTTCCACTATTCTCTGTCCACTTTATTCTTTCCACTATAGTCTCCACTTTATTCTGTCCACTACAGTCTTTCCACTATAGACTTTCCACTATAATCTGTCCACGTTAGTCTTTCCACTATTCTCTGTCCACTTTAGTCTTTCCACTATAGTCTCCACTTTATTCTGTCCACTACAGTCTTTCCACTATAGTCTTTCCACTATAGTCTGTCCACTTTAGTCTTTTCACTATTCTCTGTCCACTTTAGTCTTTCCACTATAGTCTCCACTTTATTCTGTCCACTACAGTCTTTTCACTATAGTCTTTCCACTATAGTCTGTCCACTTTAGTCTTTCCACTTTAGTCTTTCCACTATAGTCTTTCCACTATAGTCTGTCCACTTTAGTCTTTTCACTATTCTCTGTCCACTTTAGTCTTTCCACTATGGTCTCCACTTTATTTTGTCCACTACAGTCTTTCCACTTTAGTCTTTCCACTATTCTCTGTCTACTTTAGTCTTTCCACTATAGTCTCCACTTTATTCTGTCCACTACAGTCTTTCCATTATAGTCTTTCCACTATAGTCTGTCCACTTTAGTCTTTCCACTATTCTCTGTCCACTTTAGTCTTTCCACTATACTCTCCACTTTATTCTGTCCACTACAGTCTTTCCACTATAGTCTGTCCACTTTAGTCTTTCCACTTTAGTCTTTCTACTTTAGTCTGTCCACTTTAGTATTTCCACTATAGTCTGTCCACTTTAGTCTTTCCACTATTCTCTGTCCACTTTATTCTTTCCACTATAGTCTCCACTTTATTCTGTCCACTACAGTCTTTCCGCTATAGTCTTTCCACTATAGTCTGTCCACTTTGGTCTTTCCACTATTCTCTGTCCACTTTAGTCTTTCCACTATAGTCTCCACTTTATTCTGTCCACTACAGTCTTTTCACTATAGTCTTTCCACTATAGTCTGTCCACTTTAGTCTTTCCACTATAGTCTGTCCACTATAGTCTTTCCACTATAGTCTGTCCACTTTAGTCTTTCCACTATTCTCTGTCCACTTTAGTCTTTCCACTATAGTCTCCACTTTATGCTGTCCACTACAGTCTTTCCACTATAGTCTTTCCACTATAGTCTGTCCACTTTAGTCTTTCAACTATTCTCTGTCCACTTTAGTCTTTCCACTATAGTCTCCACTTTAGTCTTTCCACTTTAGTCTTTCCACTTTAGTCTTTCCACTTTAGTCTTTCCACTTTAGTCTGTCCACTTTATTCTTTCCACTATAGTCTTTCCACTATAGTCTGTCCACTTTAGTCTTTCCACTATTCTCTGTCCACTTTAGTCTTTCCACTATAGTCTCCACTTTATTATGTCCACTACAGTCTTTCCACTATAGTCTTTCCACTATAGTCTGTCCACTTTAGTCTTTCCACTATTCTCTGTCCACTTTAGTCTTTCCACTATAGTCTCCACTTTATTCTGTCCACTACAGTTTTTCCACTATAGTCTTTCCACTATAGTCTGTCCACTTTAATCTTTCCACTATTCTCTGTCCACTTTAGTCTTTCCACTATTGTCTCCACTTTATTCTGTCCACTACAGTCTTTTCACTATAGTCTTTCCACTATTCTCTGTCTACTTTAGTCTTTCCACTATAGTCTCAACTTTATTCTGTCCACTACAGTCTTTCCACTATAGTCTTTCCACTATAGTCTGTCCACTTTAGTCTTTCCACTATTCTCTGTCCACTTTATTCTTTCCACTATACTCTCCACTTTATTCTGTCCACTACAGTCTTTCCACTATAGACTTTCCACTATAATCTGTCCACTTTAGTCTTTCCACTACTCTCTGTCCACTTTAGTCTTTCCACTTTAGTCTCCACTTTATTCTGTCCACTACAGTCTTTCCACTATAGTCTTTCCACTATAGTCTGTCCACTTTAGTCTTTCCACTATTCTCTATCCACTTTAGTCTTTCCACTACAGTCTCCACTTTATTCTGTCCACTACAGTCTTTTCATTATAGTCTTTCCACTATAGTCTGTCCACTTTAGTCTTTCCACTTTAGTCTGTCCACTTTAGTCTTTCCACTTTAGTCTGTCCACTTTAGTCTTTCCACTACAGTCTGTCCACTATAGTCTTTCCACTATAGTCTTTCCACTTTAGTCTGTCCAGTTTAGTCTTTCCACTTTAGTCTGTCCACTTTAGTCTTTCCACTATAGTCTGTCCACTATAGTCTTTCCACTATAGTCTCTCCACTTTAGTCTTTCCACTATTCTCTGTCCACTTTAGTCTTTCCACTATAGTCTGTCCACTATAGTCTTTCCACTATAGTCTGTCCACTTTAGACTTTCCACTATTCTCTGTCCACTTTAGTCTTTCCACTATACTCTCCACTTTATTTTGTCCACTACAGTCTTTCCACTAGAGTCTTTCCACTATAGTCTGTCCACTTTAGTCTTTCCACTTTTGTCTTTCCACTTTAGTCTGTCCACTTTAGTCTTTCCACGATAGTCTGTCCACTTTAGTCTTTCCACTATTCTCTGTCCACTTTATTCTTTCCACTATAGTCTCCACTTTATTCTGTCCACTACAGTCTTTCCACTATAGTCTTTCCACTATAGTCTGTCCACTTTAGTCTTTTCACTATTCTCTGTCCACTTTAGTCTTTCCACTATAGTCTCCACTTTATTCTGTCCACTACAGTCTTTTCACTATAGTCTTTCCACTATAGTCTGTCCACTTTAGTCTTTCCACTTTAGTCTTTCCACTATAGTCTTTCCACTATAGTCTGTCCACTTTAGTCTTTTCACTATTCTCTGTCCACTTTAGTCTTTCCACTATGGTCTCCACTTTATTTTGTCCACTACAGTCTTTCCACTTTAGTCTTTCCACTATTCTCTGTCTACTTTAGTCTTTCCACTATAGTCTCCACTTTATTCTGTCCACTACAGTCTTTCCATTATAGTCTTTCCACTATAGTCTGTCCACTTTAGTCTTTCCACTATTCTCTGTCCACTTTAGTCTTTCCACTATACTCTCCACTTTATTCTGTCCACTACAGTCTTTCCACTATAGTCTGTCCACTTTAGTCTTTCCACTTTAGTCTTTCTACTTTAGTCTGTCCACTTTAGTATTTCCACTATAGTCTGTCCACTTTAGTCTTTCCACTATTCTCTGTCCACTTTATTCTTTCAACTATAGTCTCCACTTTATTCTGTCCACTACAGTCTTTCCGCTATAGTCTTTCCACTATAGTCTGTCCACTTTAGTCTTTCCACTATTCTCTGTCCACTTTAGTCTTTCCACTATAGTCTCCACTTTAGTCTTTCCACTTTAGTCTTTCCACTTTAGTCTGTCCAGTTTAGTCTTTCCACTTTAGTCTGTCCACTTTAGTCTTTCCACTATAGTCTGTCCACTATAGTCTTTCCACTATAGTCTGTCCACTTTAGTCTTTCCACTATTCTCTGTCCACTTTAGTCTTTCCACTATAGTCTGTCCACTATAGTCTTTCCACTATAGTCTGTCCACTTTAGACTTTCCACTATTCTCTGTCCACTTTAGTCTTTCCACTATACTCTCCACTTTATTTTGTCCACTACAGTCTTTCCACTAGAGTCTTTCCACTATAGTCTGTCCACTTTAGTCTTTCCACTTTTGTCTTTCCACTTTAGTCTGTCCACTTTAGTCTTTCCACGATAGTCTGTCCACTTTAGTCTTTCCACTATTCTCTGTCCACTTTATTCTTTCCACTATAGTCTCCACTTTATTCTGTCCACTACAGTCTTTCCACTATAGACTTTCCACTATAATCTGTCCACTTTAGTCTTTCCACTATTCTCTGTCCACTTTAGTCTTTCCACTATAGTCTCCACTTTATTCTGTCCACTACAGTCTTTCCACTATAGTCTTTCCACTATAGTCTGTCCACTTTAGTCTTTTCACTATTCTCTGTCCACTTTAGTCTTTCCACTATAGTCTCCACTTTATTCTGTCCACTACAGTCTTTTCACTATAGTCTTTCCACTATAGTCTGTCCACTTTAGTATTTCCACTTTAGTCTTTCCACTATAGTCTTTCCACTATAGTCTGTCCACTTTAGTCTTTTCACTATTCTCTGTCCACTTTAGTCTTTCCACTATGGTCTCCACTTTATTTTGTCCACTACAGTCTTTCCACTTCAGTCTTTCCACTATTCTCTGTCTACTTTAGTCTTTCCACTATAGTCTCCACTTTATTCTGTCCACTACAGTCTTTCCATTATAGTCTTTCCACTATAGTCTGTCCACTTTAGTCTTTCCACTATTCTCTGTCCACTTTAGTCTTTCCACTATACTCTCCACTTTATTCTGTCTACTACAGTCTTTCCACTATAGTCTGTCCACTTTAGTCTTTCCACTTTAGTCTTTCTACTTTAGTCTGTCCACTTTAGTATTTCCACTATAGTCTGTCCACTTTAGTCTTTCCACTATTCTCTGTCCACTTTAGTCTTTCCACTATAGTCTCCACTTTATTCTGTCCACTACAGTCTTTTCACTATAGTCTTTCCACTATTCTCTGTCTACTTTAGTCTTTCCACTATAGTCTCCACTTTATTCTGTCCACTACAGTCTTTCCACTATAGTCTTTCCACTATAGTCTGTCCACTTTAGTCTTTCCACTATTCTCTGTCCACTATAGTCTTTCCACTATAGTCTCCACTTTATTCTGTCCACTACAGTCTTTCCACTATAGTCTTTCCACTATAGTCTGTCCACTTTAGTCTTTCCACTATTCTCTATCCACTTTAGTCTTTCCACTATAGGCTCCACTTTATTCTGTCCACTACAGTCTTTCCACTATAGTCTTTCCACTATAGTCTGTCAACTTTAGTCTTTCCACTTTAGTCTCTACTTTAGTCTGTCCACTTTAGTCTTTCCACTTTAGTCTGTCCACTTTAGTCTTTCCACTATAGTCTGTCCACTATAGTCTTTCCACTATAGTCTGTCCACTTTAGTCTTTCCACTATTCTCTGTCCACTACAGTCTTTCCACTATAGTCTTTCCACTATAGTCTGTCCACTTTAGTCTTTCCACTATTCTCTGTCCACTTTAGTCTTTCCACTATAGTCTCCACTTTAGTCTTTCCACTTTAGTCTTTCCACTTTAGTCTGTCCAGTTTAGTCTTTCCACTTTAGTCTGTCCACTTTAGTCTTTCCACTATAGTCTGTCCACTATAGTCTTTCCACTATAGTCTGTCCACTTTAGTCTTTCCACTATTCTCTGTCCACTTTAGTCTTTCCACTATAGTCTGTCCACTATAGTCTTTCCACTATAGTCTGTCCACTTTAGACTTTCCACTATTCTCTGTCCACTTTAGTCTTTCCACTATACTCTCCACTTTATTTTGTCCACTACAGTCTTTCCACTAGAGTCTTTCCCCTATAGTCTGTCCACTTTAGTCTTTCCACTTTTGTCTTTCCACTTTAGTCTGTCCACTTTAGTCTTTCCACGATAGTCTGTCCACTTTAGTCTTTCCACTATTCTCTGTCCACTTTATTCTTTCCACTATAGTCTCCACTTTATTCTGTCCACTACAGTCTTTCCACTATAGACTTTCCACTATAATCTGTCCACGTTAGTCTTTCCACTATTCTCTGTCCACTTTAGTCTTTCCACTATAGTCTCCACTTTATTCTGTCCACTACAGTCTTTCCACTATAGTCTTTCCACTATAGTCTGTCCACTTTAGTCTTTTCACTATTCTCTGTCCACTTTAGTCTTTCCACTATAGTCTCCACTTTATTCTGTCCACTACAGTCTTTTCACTATAGTCTTTCCACTATAGTCTGTCCACTTTAGTCTTTCCACTTTAGTCTTTCCACTATAGTCTTTCCACTATAGTCTGTCCACTTTAGTCTTTTCACTATTCTCTGTCCACTTTAGTCTTTCCACTATGGTCTCCACTTTATTTTGTCCACTACAGTCTTTCCACTTTAGTCTTTCCACTATTCTCTGTCTACTTTAGTCTTTCCACTATAGTCTCCACTTTATTCTGTCCACTACAGTCTTTCCATTATAGTCTTTCCACTATAGTCTGTCCACTTTAGTCTTTCCACTATTCTCTGTCCACTTTAGTCTTTCCACTATACTCTCCACTTTATTCTGTCCACTACAGTCTTTCCACTATAGTCTGTCCACTTTAGTCTTTCCACTTTAGTCTTTCTACTTTAGTCTGTCCACTTTAGTATTTCCACTATAGTCTGTCCACTTTAGTCTTTCCACCATTCTCTGTCCACTTTATTCTTTCCACTATAGTCTCCACTTTATTCTGTCCACTACAGTCTTTCCGCTATAGTCTTTCCACTATAGTCTGTCCACTTTGGTCTTTCCACTATTCTCTGTCCACTTTAGTCTTTCCACTATAGTCTCCACTTTATTCTGTCCACTACAGTCTTTTCACTATAGTCTTTCCACTATAGTCTGTCCACTTTAGTCTTTCCACTATAGTCTGTCCACTATAGTCTTTCCACTATAGTCTGTCCACTTTAGTCTTTCCACTATTCTCTGTCCACTTTAGTCTTTCCACTATAGTCTCCACTTTATGCTGTCCACTACAGTCTTTCCACTATAGTCTTTCCACTATAGTCTGTCCACTTTAGTCTTTCAACTATTCTCTGTCCACTTTAGTCTTTCCACTATAGTCTCCACTTTAGTCTTTCCACTTTAGTCTTTCCACTTTAGTCTGTCCACTTTAGTCTTTCCACTTTAGTCTGTCCACTTTATTCTTTCCACTATAGTCTTTCCACTATAGTCTGTCCACTTTAGTCTTTCCACTATTCTCTGTCCACTTTAGTCTTTCCACTATAGTCTCCACTTTATTATGTCCACTACAGTCTTTCCACTATAGTCTTTCCACTATAGTCTGTCCACTTTAGTCTTTCCACTATTCTCTGTCCACTTTAGTCTTTCCACTATAGTCTCCACTTTATTCTGTCCACTACAGTTTTTCCACTATAGTCTTTCCACTATAGTCTGTCCACTTTAATCTTTCCACTATTCTCTGTCCACTTTAGTCTTTCCACTATTGTCTCCACTTTATTCTGTCCACTACAGTCTTTTCACTATAGTCTTTCCACTATTCTCTGTCTACTTTAGTCTTTCCACTATAGTCTCAACTTTATTCTGTCCACTACAGTCTTTCCACTATAGTCTTTCCACTATAGTCTGTCCACTTTAGTCTTTCCACTATTCTCTGTCCACTTTATTCTTTCCACTATACTCTCCACTTTATTCTGTCCACTACAGTCTTTCCACTATAGACTTTCCACTATAATCTGTCCACTTTAGTCTTTCCACTACTCTCTGTCCACTTTAGTCTTTCCACTTTAGTCTCCACTTTATTCTGTCCACTACAGTCTTTCCACTATAGTCTTTCCACTATAGTCTGTCCACTTTAGTCTTTCCACTATTCTCTATCCACTTTAGTCTTTCCACTACAGTCTCCACTTTATTCTGTCCACTACAGTCTTTTCATTATAGTCTTTCCACTATAGTCTGTCCACTTTAGTCTTTCCACTTTAGTCTGTCCACTTTAGTCTTTCCACTTTAGTCTGTCCACTTTAGTCTTTCCACTACAGTCTGTCCACTATAGTCTTTCCACTATAGTCTGTCCACTTTAGTCTTTCCACTATTCTCTGTCCACTTTAGTCTTTCCACTATAGTCTCCACTCTATTCTGTCCACTACAGTCTTTCCACTATAGTCTTTCCACTATAGTCTGTCCACTTTAGTCTTTCCACTATTCTCTGTCCACTTTAGTCTTTCCACTATAGTCTCCACTTTAGTCTTTCCACTTTATTCTTTCCACTTTAGTCTGTCCACTTTAGTCTTTCCACTTTAGTCTGTCCACTTTAGTCTTTCCACTATAGTCTGTCCAGTTTAGTCTTTCCGCTATTCTCTGTCCACTTTAGTCTTTCCACTATAGTCTCCACTTTATTGTGTCCACTACAGTCTTTCCACTATAGTCTTTCCACTATAGTCTGTCCACTATAGTCTTTCCACTATTCTCTGTCCACTATAGTCTTTCCACTATAGTCTCCACTTTATTCTGTCCACTACAGTCTTTCCACTATAGTCTTTCCACTATAGTCTGTCCACTTTAGTCTTTCCACTATTCTCTGTCCACTTTAGTCTTTCCACTATAGTCTCCACTTTATTCTGTCCACTACAGTCTTTTCACTATAGTCTTTCCACTATTCTCTGTCTACTTTAGTCTTTCCACTATAGTCTCCACTTTATTCTGTCCACTACAGTCTTTCCACTATAGTCTTTCCACTATAGTCTGTCCACTTTAGTCTTTCCACTATTCTCTATCCACTTTAGTCTTTCCACTATAGTCTCCACTTTATTCTGTCCACTACAGTCTTTCCACTATAGTCTTTCCACTATAGTCTGTCAACTTTAGTCTTTCCACTTTAGTCTCTACTTTAGTCTGTCCACTTTAGTCTGTCCACTTTAGTCTTTCCACTATAGTCTGTCCACTATAGTCTTTCCACTATAGTCTGTCCACTTTAGTCTTTCCACTATTCTCTGTCCACTTTAGTCTTTCCACTATAGTCTCCACTTTATTCTGTCCACTACAGTCTTTCCACTATAGTCTTTCCACTATAGTCTGTCCACTTTAGTCTTTCCACTATTCTCTGTCCACTTTAGTCTTTCCACTATAGTCTCCACTTTAGTCTTTCCACTTTAGTCTTTCCACTTTAGTCTGTCCAGTTTAGTCTTTCCACTTTAGTCTGTCCACTTTAGTCTTTCCACTATAGTCTGTCCACTATAGTCTTTCCACTATAGTCTGTCCACTTTAGTCTTTCCACTATTCTCTGTCCACTTTAGTCTTTCCACTATAGTCTGTCCACTATAGTCTTTCCACTATAGTCTGTCCACTTTAGACTTTCCACTATTCTCTGTCCACTTTAGTCTTTCCACTATACTCTCCACTTTATTTTGTCCACTACAGTCTTTCCACTAGAGTCTTTCCACTATAGTCTGTCCACTTTAGTCTTTCCACTTTTGTCTTTCCACTTTAGTCTGTCCACTTTAGTCTTTCCACGATAGTCTGTCCACTTTAGTCTTTCCACTATTCTCTGTCCACTTTATTCTTTCCACTATAGTCTCCACTTTATTCTGTCCACTACAGTCTTTCCACTATAGTCTTTCCACTATAGTCTGTCCACTTTAGTCTTTTCACTATTCTCTGTCCACTTTAGTCTTTCCACTATAGTCTCCACTTTATTCTGTCCACTACAGTCTTTTCACTATAGTCTTTCCACTATAGTCTGTCCACTTTAGTCTTTCCACTTTAGTCTTTCCACTATAGTCTTTCCACTATAGTCTGTCCACTTTAGTCTTTTCACTATTCTCTGTCCACTTTAGTCTTTCCACTATGGTCTCCACTTTATTTTGTCCACTAAAGTCTTTCCACTTTAGTCTTTCCACTATTCTCTGTCCACTTTAGTCTTTCCACTATACTCTCCACTTTATTCTGTCCACTACAGTCTTTCCACTATAGTCTGTCCACTTTAGTCTTTCCACTTTAGTCTTTCTACTTTAGTCTGTCCACTTTAGTATTTCCACTATAGTCTGTCCACTTTAGTCTTTCCACTATTCTCTGTCCACTTTATTCTTTCCACTATAGTCTCCACTTTATTCTGTCCACTACAGTCTTTCCGCTATAGTCTTTCCACTATAGTCTGTCCACTTTAGTCTTTCCACTATTCTCTGTCCACTTTAGTCTTTCCACTATAGTCTCCACTTTATTCTGTCCACTACAGTCTTTTCACTATAGTCTTTCCACTATAGTCTGTCCACTTTAGTCTTTCCACTATAGTCTGTCCACTATAGTCTTTCCACTATAGTCTGTCCACTTTAGTCTTTCCACTATTCTCTCTCCACTTTAGTCTTTCCACCATAGTCTCCACTTTATGCTGTCCACTACAGTCTTTCCACTATAGTCTTTCCACTATAGTCTGTCCACTTTAGTCTTTCAACTATTCTCTGTCCACTTTAGTCTTTCCACTATAGTTTCCACTTTAGTCTTTCCACTTTAGTCTTTCCACTTTAGTCTGTCCACTTTAGTCTTTCCACTTTAGTCTGTCCACTTTATTCTTTCCACTATAGTCTTTCCACTATAGTCTGTCCACTTTAGTCTTTCCACTATTCTCTGTCCACTTTAGTCTTTCCACTATAGTCTCCACTTTATTATGTCCACTACAGTCTTTCCACTATAGTCTTTCCACTATAGTCTGTCCACTTTAGTCTTTCCACTATTCTCTGTCCACTTTAGTCTTTCCACTATAGTCTCCACTTTATTCTGTCCACTACAGTTTTTCCACTATAGTCTTTCCACTATAGTCTGTCCACTTTAATCTTTCCACTATTCTCTGTCCACTTTAGTCTTTCCACTATAGTCTCCACTTTATTCTGTCCACTACAGTCTTTTCACTATAGTCTTTCCACTATTCTCTGTCTACTTTAGTCTTTCCACTATAGTCTCCACTTTATTCGTTCCACTACAGTCTTTCCACTATAGTCTTTCCACTATAGTCTGTCCACTTTAGTCTTTCCACTATTCTCTGTCCACTTTAGTCTTTCCACTATACTCTCCACTTTATTCTGTCCACTACAGTCTTTCCACTATAGTCTTTCCACTATAGTCTGTCCACTTTAGTCTTTCCACTTTAGTCTTTCCACTTTAGTCTGTCCACTTTAGTCTTTCCACTTTAGTCTGTCCACTTTAGTCTTTCCACTATTCTCTGTCCACTTTAGTCTTTCCACTATAGTCTCCACTTTATTCTGTCCACTACAGTCTTTCCACTATAGTCTTTTCACGATAGTCTTTCCACTTTAGTCTTTCCACTTTAGTCTTTCCACTATAGTCTCCAATTTATTTTGTCCACTGAAGTCTTTCCACTTTAGTCTCTCGACTATTCTCTGTCTACTTTTGTCTTTCCACTATAGTCTCCACTTTATTCTGTCCACTACAGTCTTTCCACTATTCTCTGTTCACTTTAGTCTTTTCACTATAGTCTCCACTTTATGCTGTCCACTACAGTCTTTCCACTATAGTCTTTCCACTATAGTCTGTCCACTTTAGTCTTTCAACTATTCTCTGTCCACTTTAGTCTTTCCACTATAGTCTCCACTTTAGTCTTTCCACTTTAGTCTTTCCACTTTAGTCTGTCCACTTTAGTCTTTCCACTTTAGTCTGTCCACTTTATTCTTTCCACTATAGTCTTTCCACTATAGTCTGTCCACTTTAGTCTTTCCACTATTCTCTGTCCACTTTAGTCTTTCCACTATAGTCTCCACTTTATTATGTCCACTACAGTCTTTCCACTATAGTCTTTCCACTATAGTCTGTCCACTTTAGTCTTTCCACTATTCTCTGTCCACTTTAGTCTTTCCACTATAGTCTCCACTTTATTCTGTCCACTACAGTTTTTCCACTATAGTCTTTCCACTATAGTCTGTCCACTTTAATCTTTCCACTATTCTCTGTCCACTTTAGTCTTTCCACTACAGTCTCCACTTTATTCTGTCCACTACAGTCTTTTCATTACAGTCTTTCCACTATAGTCTGTCCACTTTAGTCTTTCCACTTTAGTCTTTCCACTTTAGTCGGTCCACTTTAGTCTTTCCACTTTAGTCTGTCCACTTTAGTCTTTCCACTACAGTCTGTCCTTTATAGTCTTTCCACTATAGTCTGTCCACTTTAGTCTTTCCACTATTCTCTGTCCACTTTAGTCTTTCCACTATAGTCTCCACTCTATTCTGTCCACTACAGTCTTTCCACTATACTCTCCACTTTATTCTGTCCACTACAGTCTTTCCACTATAGTCTGTCCACTTTAGTCTTTCCCCTATTCTCTGTCCACTTTATTCTTTCCACTATAGTCTCCACTTTATTCTGTCCACTACAGTCTTTCCACTATAGTCTTTCCACTATAGTCTGTCCACTTTAGTCTTTCCACTATTCTCTGTCCACTTTAGTCTTTCCACTATAGTCTCCACTTTATTCTGTCCACTACAGTCTTTTCACTATAGTCTTTCCACTATAGTCTGTCCACTTTAGTCTTTCCACTACAGTCTTTTCACTATAGTCTTTCCACTATAGTCTGTCCACTTTAGTCTTTCCACTACAGTCTTTCCACTATAGTCTTTCCACTATAGTCTGTCCACTTTAGTCTTTCCACTATTCTTTGTCTACTTTAGTCTTTCCACTATAGTCTCCACTTTATTCTGTCCACTACAGTCTTTCCACTATAGTCTTTCCACTATAGTCTGTCCACTTTAGTCTTTCCACTATTCTCTGTCCACTATAGTCTTTCCATTATAGTCTCCACTTTATTCTGTCCACTACAGTCTTTCCACTATAGTCTTTTCACTATAGTCTGCCCACTTTAGTCTTTCCACTATTCTCTATCCACTTTAGTCTTTCCACTATAGTCTCCACTTTATTCTGTCCACTACAGTCTTTCCACTATAGTCTTTCCACTATAGTCTGTCAACTTTAGTCTTTCCACTTTAGTCTCTACTTTAGTCTGTCCACTTTAGTCTTTCCACTTTAGTCTGTCCACTTTAGTCTTTCCACTATAGTCTGTCCACTATAGTCTTTCCACTATAGTCTGTCCACTTTAGTCTTTCCACTATTCTCTGTCCACTTTAGTCTTTCCACTATAGTCTCCACTTTATTCTGTCCACTACAGTCTTTCCACTATAGTCTTTCCACTATAGTCTGTCCACTTTAGTCTTTCCACTATTCTCTGTCCACTTTAGTCTTTCCACTATAGTCTCCATTTTAGTCTTTCCACTTTAGTCTTTCCACTTTAGTCTGTCCAGTTTAGTCTTTCCACTTTAGTCTGTCCACTTTAGTCTTTCCACTATAGTCTGTCCACTTTAGTCTTTCCACTATAGACTGTCCACTTTAGTCTTTCCACTATTCTCTGTCCACTTTAGACTTTCCACTATTCTCTGTCCACTTTAGTCTTTCCACTATACTCTCCACTTTATTTTGTCCACTACAGTCTTTCCACTAGAGTCTTTCCACTATAGTCTGTCCACTTTAGTCTTTCCACTTTTGTCTTTCCACTTTAGTCTGTCCACTTTAGTCTTTCCACTATAGTCTGTCCACTTTAGTCTTTCCACTATTCTCTGTCCACTTTCTTCTTTCCACTATAGTCTCCACTTTATTCTGTCCACTACAGTCTTTCCACTATAGACTTTCCACTATAATCTGTCCACTTTAGTCTTTCCACTATTCTCTGTCCACTTTAGTCTTTCCACTATAGTCTCCACTTTATTCTGTCCACTACAGTCTTTCCACTATAGTCTTTCCACTATAGTCTCCACTTTATTCTGTCCACTACAGTCTTTCCATTATAGTCTTTCCACTATAGTCTGTCCACTTTAGTCTTTCCACTATTCTCTGTCCACTTTAGTCTTTCCACTATACTCTCCACTTTATTCTGTCCACTACAGTCTTTCCACTATAGTCTGTCCACTTTAGTCTTTCCACTTTAGTCTTTCTACTTTAGTCTGTCCACTTTAGTATTTCCACTATAGTCTGTCCACTTTAGTCTTTCCACTATTCTCTGTCCACTATATTCTTTCCACTATAGTCTCCACTTTATTCTGTCCACTACAGTCTTTCCACTATAGTCTTTCCACTATAGTCTGTCCACTTTAGTCTTTCCACTATTCTCTGTCCACTTTAGTCTTTCCACTATAGTCTCCACTTTCTTCTGTCCACTACAGTCTTTTCACTATAGTCTTTCCACTATAGTCTGTCCACTTTAGTCTTTCCACTATAGTCTGTCCACTATAGTCTTTCCACTATAGTCTGTCCACTTTAGTCTTTCCACTATTCTCTGTCCACTTCAGTCTTTCCACTATAGTCTCCACTTTATGCTGTCCACTACAGTCTTTCCACTATAGTCTTTCCACTATAGTCTGTCCACTTTAGTCTTTCAACTATTCTCTGTCCACTTTAGTCTTTCCACTATAGTCTCCACTTTAGTCTTTCCACTTTAGTCTTTCCACTTTAGTCTGTCCACTTTAGTCTTTCCACTTTAGTCTGTCCACTCTATTCTTTCCACTATAGTCTTTCCACTATAGTCTGTCCACTTTAGTCTTTCCACTATTCTCTGTCCACTTTAGTCTTTCCACTATAGTCTCCACTTTATTATGTCCACTACAGTCTTTCCATTATAGTCTTTCCACTATAGTCTGTCCACTTTAGTCTTTCCACTATTCTCTGTCCACTTTAGTCTTTCCACTATAGTCTCCACTTTATTCTGTCCACTACAGTTTTTCCACTATAGTCTTTCCACTATAGTCTGTCCACTTTAATCTTTCCACTATTCTCTGTCCACTTTAGTCTTTCCACTATAGTCTCCACTTTATTCTGTCCACTACAGTCTTTTCACTATAGTCTTTCCACTATTCTCTGTCTACTTTAGTCTTTCCACTATAGTCTCCACTTTATTCTGTCCACTACAGTCTTTCCACTATAGTCTTTCCACTATAGTCTGTCCACTTTAGTCTTTCCACTATTCTCTGTCCACTTTAGTCTTTCCACTATACTCTCCACTTTATTCTGTCCACTACAGTCTTTCCACTATAGTCTTTCCACTATAGTCTGTCCACTTTAGTCTTTCCACTTTAGTCTTTCCACTTTAGTCTGTCCACTTTAGTCTTTCCACTTTAGTCTGTCCACTTTAGTCTTTCCACTATTCTCTGTCCACTTTAGTCTTTCCACTATAGTCTCCACTTTATTCTGTCCACTACAGTCTTTCCACTATAGTCTTTTCACTATAGTCTTTCCACTTTAGTCTTTCCACTATAGTCTCCACTTTATTTTGTCCACTGAAGTCTTTCCACTTTAGTCTTTCCACTATTCTCTGTCTACTTTTGTCTTTCCACTATAGTCTCCACTTTATTCTGTCCACTACAGTCTTTCCACTATAGTCTGTCCACTTTAGACTTTCCACTATTCTCTGTCCACTTTAGTCTTTCCACTATACTCTCCACTTTATTTTGTCCACTAAAGTCTTTCCACTATAGTCTGTCCACTTTAGTCTTTCCACTTTTTTCTTTCCACTTTTGTCTGTCCACTTTAGTCTTTCCACTATAGTCTGTCCACTTTAGTCTTTCCACTATTCTCTGTCCACTTTATTCTTTCCACTATAGTCTCTACTTTATTCTGTCCACTACAGTCTTTCCACTATAGACTTTCCACTATAATCTGTCCACTTTAGTCTTTCCACTATTCTCTGTCCACTTTAGTCTTTCCACTATAGTCTCCACTTTATTCTGTCCACTACAGTCTTTCCACTATAGTCTTTCCACTATAGTCTGTCCACTTTAGTCTTTCCACTATTCTCTGTCCACTTTAGTCTTTCCACTATAGTGTCCACTTTATTCTGTCCACTACAGTCTTTTCATTATAGTCTTTCCACTATAGTCTGTCCACTTTAGTCTTTCCACTTTAGTCTTTCCACTATAGTCTCCACTTTATTTTGTCCACTACAGTCTTTCCACTTTAGTCTTTCCACTATTCTCTGTCTACTTTAGTCTTTCCACTATAGTCTCCACTTTATTCTGTCCACTACAGTCTTTCCACTTTAGTCTTTCCACTATTCTCTGTCTACTTTAGTCTTTCCACTATAGTCTCCACTTTATTCTGTCCACTACAGTCTTTCCACTATAGTCTTTCCACTATAGTCTGTCCACTTTAGTCTTTCCACTATTCTCTGTCCACTTTATTCTTTCCACTATAGTCTCCACTTTATTCTGTCCACTACAGTCTTTCCACTATAGACTTTCCACTATAATCTGTCCACTTTAGTCTTTCCACTATTCTCTGTCCACTTTAGTCTTTCCACTTTAGTCTCCACTTTATTCTGTCCACTACAGTCTTTCCACTATAGTCTTTCCACTATAGTCTGTCCACTTTAGTCTTTCCACTATTCTCTGTCCACTTTAGTCTTTCCACTATAGTCTCCACTTTATTCTGTCCACTACAGTCTTTTCATTATAGTCTTTCCACTATAGTCTGTCAACTTTAGTCTTTCCACTTTAGTCTTTCCACTTTAGTCTGTCCACTTTAGTCTTTCCACTTTAGTCTGTCCACTTTAGTCTTTCCACTACAGTCTGTCCACTATAGTCTTTCCACGATAGTCTGTCCACTTTAGTCTTTCCACTATTCTCTGTCCACTTTAGTCTTTCCACTATAGTCTCCACTTTATTTTGTCCACTACAGTCTTTCCACTTTAGTCTTTCCACTATTCTCTGTCTACTTTAGTCTTTCCACTATAGTCTCCACTTTATTCTGTCCACTACAGTCTTTCCACTTTAGTCTTTCCACTATTCTCTGTCTACTTTAGTCTTTCCACTATAGTCTCCACTTTATTCTGTCCACTGCAGTCTTTCCACTATAGTCTTTCCACTATAGTCTGTCCACTTTAGTCTTTCCACTATTCTCTGTCCACTTTATTCTTTCCACTATAGTCTCCACTTTATTCTGTCCACTACAGTCTTTCCACTATAGACTTTCCACTATAATCTGTCCACTTTAGTCTTTCCACTATTCTCTGTCCACTTTAGTCTTTCCACTTTAGTCTCCACTTTATTCTGTCCACTACAGTCTTTCCACTATAGTCTTTCCACTATAGTCTGTCCACTTTAGTCTTTCCACTATTCTCTGTCCACTTTAGTCTTTCCACTATAGTCTCCACTTTATTCTGTCCACTACAGTCTTTTCATTATAGTCTTTCCACTATAGTCTGTCAACTTTAGTCTTTCCACTTTAGTCTTTCCACTTTAGTCTGTCCACTTTAGTCTTTCCACTTTAGTCTGTCCACTTTAGTCTTTCCACTACAGTCTGTCCACTATAGTCTTTCCACGATAGTCTGTCCACTTTAGTCTTTCCACTATTCTCTGTCCACTTTAGTCTTTCCACTATAATCTCCACTTTAGTCTTTCCACTTTAGTCTTTCCACTTTAGTCTGTCCACTTTAGTCTTTCCACTTTAGTCTGTCCACTTTAGTCTTTCCACTATAGTCTGTCCACTTTAGTCTTTCCGCTATTCTCTGTCCACTTTAGTCTTTCCACTATAGTCTCCACTTTATTGTGTCCACTACAGTCTTTCCACTATAGTCTTTCCACTATAGTCTGTCCACTTTAGTCTTTCCACTATTCTCTGTCCACTATAGTCTTTCCACTATAGTCTCCACTTTATTCTGTCCACTACAGTCTTTCCACTATAGTCTTTCCACTATAGTCTGTCCACTTTAGTCTTTCCACTATTCTCTGCCCACTTTAGTCTTTCCACTATAGTCTCCACTTTATTCTGTCCACTACAGTCTTTTCACTATAGTCTTTCCACTATTCTCTGTCTACTTTAGTCTTTCCACTATAGTCTCCACTTTATTCTGTCCACTACAGTCTTTCCACTATAGTCTTTCCACTATAGTCTGTCCACTTTAGTCTTTCCACTATTCTCTGTCCACTTTAGTCTTTCCACTATAGTCTCCACTTTATTCTGTCCACTACAGTCTTTCCACTATAGTCTTTCCACTATAGTCTGTCCACTTTAGTCTTTCCACTATTCTCTGTCCACTTTAGTCTTTCCACTATAGTCTCCACTTTAGTCTTTCCACTTTAGTCTGTCCAGTTTAGTCTTTCCACTTTAGTCTGTCCACTTTAGTCTTTCCACTATAGTCTGTCCACTATAGTCTTTCCACTATAGTCTGTCCACTTTAGTCTTTCCACTATTCTCTCTCCACTTTAGTCTTTCCACTATAGTCTGTCCACTATAGTCTTTCCACTATAGTCTGTCCACTTTAGACTTTCCACTATTCTCTGTCCACTTTAGTCTTTCCACTATACTCTCCATTTTATTTTGTCCACTACAGTCTTTCCACTAGAGTCTTTCCACTATAGTCTGTCCACTTTAGTCTTTCCACTTTTGTCTTTCCACTTTAGTCTGTCCACTTTAGTCTTTCCACTATAGTCTGTCCTCTTTAGTCTTTCCAATATTCTCTGTCCACTTTATTCTTTCCACTATAGTCTCCACTTTATTCTGTCCACTACAGTCTTTCCACTATAGACTTTTCACTATAGTCTTTCCACTTTAGTCTTTCCACTTTAGTCTTTCCACTATAGTCTCTACTTTATTTTGTCCACTGAAGTCTTTCCACTTTAGTCTTTCCACTATTCTCTGTCTACTTTTGTCTTTCCACTATAGTCTCCACTTTATTCTGTCCACTACAGTCTTTCCACTATAGTGTGTCCACTTTAGACTTTCCACTATTCTCTGTCCACTTTAGTCTTTCCACTATACTCTCCACTTTATTTTGTCCACTACAGTCTTTCCACTATAGTCTTTCCACTATAGTCTGTCCACTTTAGTCTTTCCACTTTTTTCTTTCCACTTTTGTCTGTCCACTTTAGTCTTTCCACTATAGTCTGTCCACTTTAGTCTTTCCACTATTCTCTGTCCACTTTATTCTTTCCACTATAGTCTCCACTTTATTCTGTCCACTACAGTCTTTCCACTATAGACTTTCCACTAAAATCTGTCCACTTTAGTCTTTCCACTATTCTCTGTCCACTTTAGTCTTTTCACTATAGTCTCCACTTTATTCTGTCCACTACAGTCTTTCCACTATAGTCTTTCCACTATAGTCTGTCCACTTTAGTCTTTCCACTATTCTCTGTCCACTTTAGTCTTTCCACTATAGTCTCCACTTTATTCTATCCACTACAGTCTTTTCATTATAGTCTTTCCACTATAGTCTGTCCACTTTAGTCTTTCCACTTTAGTCTTTCCACTATAGTCTCCACTTTATTTTGTCCACTACAGTCTTTCCACTTTAGTCTTTCCACTATTCTCTGTCTACTTTAGTCTTTCCACTATAGTCTCCACTTTATTCTGTCCACTACAGTCTTTCCACTTTAGTCTTTCCACTATTCTCTGTCTACTTTAGTCTTTCCACTATAGTCTCCACTTTATTCTGTCCACTACAGTCTTTCCACTATAGTCTTTCCACTATAGTCTGTCCACTTTAGTCTTTCCACTATTCTCTGTCCACTTTATTCTTTCCACTATAGTCTCCACTTTATTCTGTCCACTACAGTCTTTCCACTATAGACTTTCCACTATAATCTGTCCACTTTAGTCTTTCCACTATTCTCTGTCCACTTTAGTCTTTCGACTTTAGTCTCCACTTTATTCTGTCCACTACAGTCTTTCCACTATAGTCTTTCCACTATAGTCTGTCCACTTTAGTCTTTCCACTATTCTCTGTCCACTTTAGTCTTTCCACTATAGTCTCCACTTTATTCTGTCCACTACAGTCTTTTCATTATAGTCTTTCCACTATAGTCTGTCCACTTTAGTCTTTCCACTTTAGTCTTTCCACTTTAGTCTGTCCACTTTAGTCTTTACACTTTAGTCTGTCCACTTTAGTCTTTCCACTACAGTCTGTCCACTATAGTCTTTCCACTATAGTCTGTCCACTTTAGTCTTTCCACTATTCTCTGTCCACTTTAGTCTTTCCACTATAGTCTCCACTTTATTCTGTCCACTACAGTCTTTCCACTATAGTCTTTCCAAAATAGTCTGTCCACTTTAGTCTTTCCACTATTCTCTGTCCACTTTAGTCTTTCCACTATAATCTCCACTTTAGTCTTTCCACTTTAGTCTTTCCACTTTAGTCTGTCCACTTTAGTCTTTCCACTTTAGTCTGTCCACTTTAGTCTTTCCACTATAGTCTGTCCACTTTAGTCTTTCCGCTATTCTCTGTCCACTTTAGTCTTTTCACTATAGTCTCCACTTTATTGTGTCCACTACAGTCTTTCCACTATAGTCTTTCCACTATAGTCTGTCCACTTTAGTCTTTCCACTATTCTCTGTCCACTATAGCCTTTCCACTATAGTCTCCACTTTATTCTGTCCACTACAGTCTTTCCACTATAGTCTTTCCACTATAGTCTGTCCACTTTAGTCTTTCCACTATTCTCTGTCCACTTTAGTCTTTCCACTATAGTCTCCACTTTATTCTGTCCACTACAGTCTTTTCACTATAGTCTTTCCACTATTCTCTGTCTACTTTAGTCTTTCCACTATAGTCTCCACTTTATTCTGTCCACTACAGTCTTTCCACTATAGTCTTTCCACTATAGTCTGTCCACTTTAGTCTTTCCACTATTCTCTGTCCACTTTAGTCTTTCCACTATAGTCTCCACTTTATTCTGTCCACTACAGTCTTTCCACTATAGTCTTTCCACTATAGTCTGTCCACTTTAGTCTTTCCACTATTCTCTGTCCACTTTAGTCTTTCCACTATAGTCTCCACTTTAGTCTTTCCACTTTAGTCTTTCCACTTTAGTCTGTCCAGTTTAGTCTTTCCACTTTAGTCTGTCCACTTTAGTCTTTCCACTATAGTCTGTCCACTATAGTCTTTCCACTATAGTCTGTCCACTTTAGTCTTTCCACTTTAGTCTTTCCACTATAGTCTTTCCACTATAGTCTGTCCACTTTAGTCTTTCCACTATTCTCTGTCCACTTTTGTCTTTCCACTTTAGTCTGTCCACTTTAGTCTTTCCACTATAGTCTGTCCACTTTAGTCTTTCCACTATTCTCTGTCCACTTTATTCTTTCCACTATAGTCTCCACTTTATTCTGTCCACTACAGTCTTTCCACTATAGACTTTCCACTATAATCTGTCCACTTTAGTCTTTCCACTATTCTCTGTCCACTTTAGTCTTTCCACTATAGTCTCCACTTTATTCTGTCCACTACAGTCTTTCCACTATAGTCTTTCCACTATAGTCTGTCCACTTTAGTCTTTTCACTATTCTCTGTCCACTTTAGTCTTTCCACTATAGTCTCCACTTTATTCTGTCCACTACAGTCTTTTCACTATAGTCTTTCCACTATAGTCTGTCCACTTTAGTCTTTCCACTTTAGTCTTTCCACTATAGTCTCCACTCTATTTTGTCCACTACAGTCTTTCCACTTTAGTCTTTCCACTATTCTGTGTCTACTTTAGTCTTTCCACTATAGTCTCCACTTTATTCTGTCCATTAAAGTCTTTCCATTATAGTCTTTCCACTATAGTCTGTCCACTTTAGTCTTTCCACTATTCTCTATCCACTTTAGTCTTTCCACTATACTCTCCACTTTATTCTGTCCACTACAGTCTTTCCACTATAGTCTGTCCACTTTAGTCTTTCCACTTTAGTCTTTCTACTTTAGTGTGTCCACTTTAGTATTTCCACTATAGTCTGTCCACTTTAGTCTTTCCACTATTCTCTGTCCACTTTTTTCTTTCCACTATAGTCTCCACTTTATTCTGTCCACTAAAGTCTTTCCACTATAGTCTTTCCACTATAGTCTGTCCACTTTAGTCTTTCCACTATTCTCTGTCCACTTTAGTCTTTCCACTATAGTCTCCACTTTATTCTGTCCACTACAGTCTTTTCACTATAGTCTTTCCACTATAGTCTGTCCACTTTAGTCTTTCCACTATAGTCTGTCCACTATAGTCTTTCCACTATAGTCTGTCCACTTTAGTCTTTCCACTATTCTCTGTCCACTTTAGTCTTTCCACTATAGTCTCCACTTTATGCTGTCCACTACAGTCTTTCCACTATAGTCTTTCCACTATAGTCTGTCCACTTTAGTCTTTCAACTATTCTCTGTCCACTTTAGTCTTTCCACTATAGTCTCCACTTTAGTCTTTCCACTTTAGTTTTTCCACTTTAGTCTGTCCACTTTAGTCTTTCCACTTTAGTCTGTCCACTTTATTCTTTCCACTATAGTCTTTCCACTATAGTCTGTCCACTTTAGTCTTTCCACTATTCTCTGTCCACTTTAGTCTTTCCACTATAGTCTCCACTTTATTATGTCCACTACAGTCTTTCCACTATAGTCTTTCCACTATAGTCTGTCCACTTTAGTCTTTCCACTATTCTCTGTCCACTTTAGTCTTTCCACTATAGTCTCCACTTTATTCTGTCCACTACAGTTTTTCCACTATAGTCTTTCCACTATAGTCTGTCCACTTTAATCTTTCCACTATTCTCTGTCCACTTTAGTCTTTCCACTATAGTCTCCACTTTATTCTGTCCACTACAGTCTTTTCACTATAGTCTTTCCACTATTCTCTGTCTACTTTAGTCTTTCCACTATAGTCTCCACTTTATTCTGTCCACTACAGTCTTCCATTATAGTCTTTCCACTATAGTCTGTCCATTTTAGTCTTTCCACTATTCTCTGTCCACTTTAGTCTATCCACTATACTCTCCACTTTATTCTGTCCACTACAGTCTTTCCACTATAGTCTTTCCACTATAGTCTGTCCACTTTAGTCTTTCCACTTTAGTCTTTCCACTTTAGTCTGTCCACTTTAGTCTTTCCACTTTAGTCTGTCCACTTTAGTCTTTCCACTATTCTCTGTCCACTTTAGTCTTTCCACTATAGTCTCCACTTTATTCTGTCCACTACAGTCTTTCCACTATAGTCTTTTCACTATAGTCTTTCCACTTTAGTCTTTCCACTTTAGTCTTTCCACTATAGTCTCCACTTTATTTTGTCCACTGAAGTCTTTCCACTTTAGTCTTTCCACTATTCTCTGTCTACTTTTGTCTTTCCACTATAGTCTCCACTTTATTCTGTCCACTACAGTCTTTCCACTATAGTCTGTCCACTTTAGACTTTCCACTATTCTCTGTCCACTTTAGTCTTTCCACTATACTCTCCACTTTATTTTGTCCACTACAGTCTTTCCACTATAGTCTTTCCACTATAGTCTGTCCACTTTAGTCTTTCCACTTTTTTCTTTCCACTTTTGTCTGTCCACTTTAGTCTTTCCACTATAGTCTGTCCACTTTAGTCTTTCCACTATTCTCTGTCCACTTTATTCTTTCCACTGTAGTCTCCACTTTATTCTGTCCACTACAGTCTTTCCACTATAGACTTTCCACTATTATCTGTCCACTTTAGTCTTTCCACTATTCTCTGTCCACTTTAGTCTTTCCACTATAGTCTCCACTTTATTCTGTCCACTACAGTCTTTCCACTATAGTCTTTCCACTATAGTCTGTCCACTTTAGTCTTTCCACTATTCTCTGTCCACTTTAGTCTTTCCACTATAGTCTCCACTTTATTCTGTCCACTACAGTATTTTCATTATAGTCTTTCCACTATAGTCTGTCCACTTTAGTCTTTCCACTTTAGTCTTTCCACTATAGTCTCCACTTTATTTTGTCCACTACAGTCTTTCCACTTTAGTCTTTCCACTATTCTCTGTCTACTTTAGTCTTTCCACTATAGTCTCCACTTTATTCTGTCCACTACAGTCTTTCCACTTTAGTCTTTCCACTATTCTCTGTCTACTTTAGTCTTTCCACTATAGTCTCCACTTTATTCTGTCCACTACAGTCTTTCCACTATAGTCTTTCCACTATAGTCTGTCCACTTTAGTCTTTCCACTATTCTCTGTCCACTTTATTCTTTCCACTATAGTCTCCACTTTATTCTGTCCACTAAAGTCTTTCCACTATAGACTTTCCACTATAATCTGTCCACTTTAGTCTTTCCACTATTCTCTGTCCACTTTAGTCTTTCCACTTTAGTCTCCACTTTATTCTGTCCACTACAGTCTTTCCACTATAGTCTTTCCACTATAGTCTGTCCACTTTAGTCTTTCCACTATTCTCTGTCCACTTTAGTCTTTCCACTATAGTCTCCACTTTATTCTGTCCACTACAGTCTTTTCATCATAGTCTTTCCACTATAGTCTGTCCACTTTAGTCTTTCCACTTTAGTCTTTCCACTTTAGTCTGTCCACTTTAGTCTTTCCACTTTAGTCTGTCCACTTTAGTCTTTCCACTACAGTCTGTCCACTATAGTCTTTCCACCATAGTCTGTCCACTTTAGTCTTTCCCCTATTCCTTGTCCACTTTAGTCTTTCCACTATAGTCTCCACTTTATTCTGTCCACTACAGTCTTTCCACTATAGTCTTTCCAAAATAGTCTGTCCACTTTAGTCTTTCCACTATTCTCTGTCCACTTTAGTCTTTCCACTATAGTCTCCACTTTAGTCTTTCCACTTTAGTCTTTCCACTTTAGTCTGTCCACTTTAGTCTTTCCACTTTAGTCTGTCCACTTTAGTCTTTCCCCTATAGTCTGTCCACTTTAGTCTTTCCGCTATTCTCTGTCCACTTTAGTCTTTCCACTATAGTCTCCACTTTATTGTGTCCACTACAGTCTTTCCACTATAGTCTTTCCACTATAGTCTGTCCACTTTAGTCTTTCCACTATTCTCTGTCCACTATAGTCTTTCCACTATAGTCTCCAGTTTATTCTGTCCACTACAGTCTTTCCACTATAGTCTTTCCACTATAGTCTGTCCACTTTAGTCTTTCCACTATTCTCTGTCCACTTTAGTCTTTCCACTATAGTCTCCACTTTATTCTGTCCACTACAGTCTTTTCACTATAGTCTTTCCACTATTCTCTGTCTACTTTAGTCTTTCCACTATAGTCTCCACTTTATTCTGTCCACTACAGTCTTTCCACTATAGTCTTTCCACTATAGTCTGTCCACTTTAGTCTTTCCACTATTCTCTGTCCACTATAGTCTTTCCACTATAGTCTCCAATTTATTCTGTCCACTACAGTCTTTCCACTATAGTCTTTCCACTATAGTCTGTCCACTTTAGTCTTTCCACTATTCTCTGTCCACTTTAGTCTTTCCACTATAGTCTTTCCACTATAGTCTGTCCACTTTAGTCTTTCCACTATTCTCTGTCCACTTTAGTCTTTTCACTATAGTCTCCACTTTATTCTGTCCACTACAGTCTTTTCACTATAGTCTTTCCACTATTCTCTGTCTACTTTAGTCTTTCCACTATAGTCTCCACTTTATTCTGTCCACTACAGTCTTTCCACTATAGTCTTTCCACTATAGTCCGTCCACTTTAGTCTTTCCACTATTCTCTGTCCACTTTAGTCTTTCCACTATACTCTCCATTTTATTCTGTCCACTACAGTCTTTCCACTATAGTCTTTCCACTAGAGTCTGTCCACTTTAGTCTTTCCACTTTAGTCTTTCCACTTTAGTCTGTCCACTTTAGTCTTTCCACTTTAGTCTGTCCACTTTAGTCTTTCCACTATAGTCTGTCCACTTTAGTCTTTCCACTTTAGTTTTTCCACTTTAGTCTGTCCACTTATTCTTTCCACTATAGTCTGTCCACTTTAGTCTTTCCGCTATTCTCTGTCCACTTTAGTCTTTCCACTATAGTCTCCACTTTATTGTGTCCACTACAGTCTTTCCACTATAGTCTTTCCACTATAGTCTGTCCACTTTAGTCTTTCCACTATTCTCTGTCCACTATAGTCTTTCCACTATAGTCTCCACTTTATTCTGTCCACTACAGTCTTTCCACTATAGTCTTTCCACTATAGTCTGTCCACTTTAGTCTTTCCACTATTCTCTGTCCACTTTAGTCTTTCCACTATAGTCTCCACTTTATTCTGTCCACTACAGTCTTTTCACTATAGTCTTTCCACTATTCTCTGTCTACTTTAGTCTTTCCACTATAGTCTCCACTTTATTCTGTCCACTACAGTCTTTCCACTATAGTCTTTCCACTATAGTCTGTCCACTTTAGTCTTTCCACTATTCTCTGTCCACTATAGTCTTTCCACTATCGTCTCCACTTTATTCTGTCCACTACAGTCTTTCCACTATAGTCTTTCCACTATAGTCTGTCCACTTTAGTCTTTCCACTATTCTCTGTCCACTTTAGTCTTTCCACTATAGTCTTTCCACTATAGTCTGTCCACTTTAGTCTTTCCACTATTCTCTGTCCACTTTAGTCTTTCCACTATAGTCTCCACTTTATTCTGTCCACTACAGTCTTTTCACTATAGTCTTTCCACTATTCTCTGTCTACTTTAGTCTTTCCACTATAGTCTCCACTTTATTCTGTCCACTACAGTCTTTCCACTATAGACTTTCCACTATAATCTGTCCACTTTAGTCTTTCCACTATTCTCTGTCCACTTTAGTCTTTCCACTTTAGTCTCCACTTTATTCTGTCCACTACAGTCTTTCCACTATAGTCTTTCCACTATAGTCTGTCCACTTTAGTCTTTCCACTATTCTCTGTCCACTTTAGTCTTTCCACTATAGTCTCCACTTTATTCTGTCCACTACAGTCTTTTCATTATAGTCTTTCCACTATAGTCTGTCCACTTTAGTCTTTCCACTTTAGTCTTTCCACTTTAGTCTGTCCACTTTAGTCTTTCCACTTTAGTCTGTCCACTTTAGTCTTTCCACTACAGTCTGTCCACTATAGTCTTTCCACTATAGTCTGTCCACTTTAGTCTTTCCACTATTCTCTGTCCACTTTAGTCTTTCCACTATAGTCTCCACTTTATTCTGTCCACTACAGTCTTTCCACTATAGTCTTTCCAAAATAGTCTGTCCACTTTAGTCTTTCCACTATTCTCTGTCCACTTTAGTCTTTCCACTATAGTCTCCACTTTAGTCTTTCCACTTTAGTCTTTCCACTTTAGTCTGTCCACTTTAGTCTTTCCACTTTAGTCTGTCCACTTTAGTCTTTCCACTATAGTCTGTCCACTTTAGTCTTTCCGCTATTCTCTGTCCACTTTAGTCTTTCCACTATAGTCTCCACTTTATTGTGTCCACTACAGTCTTTCCACTATAGTCTTTCCACTATAGTCTGTCCACTTTAGTCTTTCCACTATTCTCTGTCCACTATAGTCTTTCCACTACAGTCTCCACTTTATTCTGTCCACTACAGTCTTTCCACTATAGTCTTTCCACTATAGTCTGTCCACTTTAGTCTTTCCACTATTCTCTGTCCACTTTAGTCTTTCCACTATAGTCTCCACTTTATTCTGTCCACTACAGTCTTTTCACTATAGTCTTTCCACTATTCTCTGTCTACTTTAGTCTTTCCACTATAGTCTCCACTTTATTCTGTCCACTACAGTCTTTCCACTATAGTCTTTCCACTATAGTCTGTCCACTTTAGTCTTTCCACTATTCTCTGTCCACTATAGTCTTTCCACTATAGTCTCCACTTTATTCTGTCCACTACAGTCTTTCCACTATAGTCTTTCCACTATAGTCTGTCCACTTTAGTCTTTCCACTATTCTCTGTCCACTTTAGTCTTTCCACTATAGTCTTTCCACTGTAGTCTGTCCACTTTAGTCTTTCCACTATTCTCTGTCAACTTTAGTCTTTCCACTATAGTCTCCACTTTATTCTGTCCACTACAGTCTTTTCACTATAGTCTTTCCACTATTCTCTGTCTACTTTAGTCTTTCCACTATAGTCTCCACTTTATTCTGTCCACTACAGCCTTTCCACTATAGTCTTTCCACTATAGTCCGTCCACTTTAGTCTTTCCACTATTCTCTGTCCACTTTAGTCTTTCCACTATACTCTCCATTTTATTCTGTCCACTACAGTCTTTCCACTATAGTCTTTCCACTAGAGTCTGTCCACTTTAGTCTTTCCACTTTAGTCTTTCCACTTTAGTCTGTCCACTTTAGTCTTTCCACTTTAGTCTTTCCACTATAGTCTCCACTTTATTTTGTCCACTACAGTCTTTCCACTTTAGTCTTTCCACTATTCTCTGTCTACTTTAGTCTTTCCACTATAGTCTCCACTTTATTCTGTCCACTACAGTCTTTCCATTATAGTCTTTCCACTATAGTCTGTCCACTTTAGTCTTTCCACTATTCTCTATCCACTTTAGTCTTTCCACTATACTCTCCACTTTATTCTGTCCACTACAGTCTTTCCACTGTAGTCTGTCCACTTTAGTCTTTCCACTATTCTCTGTCCACTTTAGTCTTTCCACTATAGTCTCCACTTTATTCTGTCCACTACAGTCTTTCCACTATAGTCTTTCCAAAATAGTCTGTCCACTTTAGTCTTTCCACTATTCTCTGTCCACTTTAGTCTTTCCACTATAGTCTCCACTTTAGTCTTTCCACTTTAGTCTTTCCACTTTAGTCTGTCCACTTTAGTCTTTCCACTTTAGTCTGTCCACTTTAGTCTTTCCACTATAGTCTGTCCACTTTAGTCTTTCCGCTATTCTCTGTCCACTTTAGTCTTTCCACTATAGTCTCCACTTTATTGTGTCCACTACAGTCTTTCCACTATAGTCTTTCCACTATAGTCTGTCCACTTTAGTCTTTCCACTATTCTCTGTCCACTATAGTCTTTCCACTACAGTCTCCACTTTATTCTGTCCACTACAGTCTTTCCACTATAGTCTTTCCACTATAGTCTGTCCACTTTAGTCTTTCCACTATTCTCTGTCCACTTTAGTCTTTCCACTATAGTCTCCACTTTATTCTGTCCACTACAGTCTTTTCACTATAGTCTTTCCACTATTCTCTGTCTACTTTAGTCTTTCCACTATAGTCTCCACTTTATTCTGTCCACTACAGTATTTCCACTATAGTCTTTCCACTATAGTCTGTCCACTTTAGTCTTTCCACTACAGTCTTTCCACTATAGTCTTTCCACTATAGTCTGTCCACTTTAGTCTTTCCACTATTCTCTGTCCACTTTATTCTGTCCACTACAGTCTTTCCACTATAGTCTTTCCAAAATAGTCTGTCCACTTTAGTCTTTCCACTATTCTCTGTCCACTTTAGTCTTTCCACTATAGTCTCCACTTTAGTCTTTCCACTTTAGTCTTTCCACTTTAGTCTGTCCACTTTAGTCTTTCCACTTTAGTCTGTCCACTTTAGTCTTTCCCCTATAGTCTGTCCACTTTAGTCTTTCCGCTATTCTCTGTCCACTTTAGTCTTTCCACTATAGTCTCCACTTTATTGTGTCCACTACAGTCTTTCCACTATAGTCTTTCCACTATAGTCTGTCCACTTTAGTCTTTCCACTATTCTCTGTCCACTATAGTCTTTCCACTATAGTCTCCAGTTTATTCTGTCCACTACAGTCTTTCCACTATAGTCTTTCCACTATAGTCTGTCCACTTTAGTCTTTCCACTATTCTCTGTCCACTTTAGTCTTTCCACTATAGTCTCCACTTTATTCTGTCCACTACAGTCTTTTCACTATAGTCTTTCCACTATTCTCTGTCTACTTTAGTCTTTCCACTATAGTCTCCACTTTATTCTGTCCACTACAGTCTTTCCACTATAGTCTTTCCACTATAGTCTGTCCACTTTAGTCTTTCCACTATTCTCTGTCCACTATAGTCTTTCCACTATAGTCTCCACTTTATTCTGTCCACTACAGTCTTTCCACTATAGTCTTTCCACTATAGTCTGTCCACTTTAGTCTTTCCACTATTCTCTGTCCACTTTAGTCTTTCCACTATAGTCTTTCCACTATAGTCTGTCCACTTTAGTCTTTCCACTATTCTCTGTCCACTTTAGTCTTTCCACTATAGTCTCCACTTTATTCTGTCCACTACAGTCTTTTCACTATAGTCTTTCCACTATTCTCTGTCTACTTTAGTCTTTCCACTATAGTCTCCACTTTATTCTGTCCACTACAGTCTTTCCACTATAGTCTTTCCACTATAGTCCGTCCACTTTAGTCTTTCCACTATTCTCTGTCCACTTTAGTCTTTCCACTATACTCTCCATTTTATTCTGTCCACTACAGTCTTTCCACTATAGTCTTTCCACTAGAGTCTGTCCACTTTAGTCTTTCCACTTTAGTCTTTCCACTTTAGTCTGTCCACTTTAGTCTTTCCACTTTAGTCTGTCCACTTTAGTCTTTCCACTATAGTCTGTCCACTTTAGTCTTTCCACTTTAGTTTTTCCACTTTAGTCTGTCCACTTATTCTTTCCACTATAGTCTGTCCACTTTAGTCTTTCCGCTATTCTCTGTCCACTTTAGTCTTTCCACTATAGTCTCCACTTTATTGTGTCCACTACAGTCTTTCCACTATAGTCTTTCCACTATAGTCTGTCCACTTTAGTCTTTCCACTATTCTCTGTCCACTATAGTCTTTCCACTATAGTCTCCACTTTATTCTGTCCACTACAGTCTTTCCACTATAGTCTTTCCACTATAGTCTGTCCACTTTAGTCTTTCCACTATTCTCTGTCCACTTTAGTCTTTCCACTATAGTCTCCACTTTATTCTGTCCACTACAGTCTTTTCACTATAGTCTTTCCACTATTCTCTGTCTACTTTAGTCTTTCCACTATAGTCTCCACTTTATTCTGTCCACTACAGTCTTTCCACTATAGTCTTTCCACTATAGTCTGTCCACTTTAGTCTTTCCACTATTCTCTGTCCACTATAGTCTTTCCACTATCGTCTCCACTTTATTCTGTCCACTACAGTCTTTCCACTATAGTCTTTCCACTATAGTCTGTCCACTTTAGTCTTTCCACTATTCTCTGTCCACTTTAGTCTTTCCACTATAGTCTTTCCACTATAGTCTGTCCACTTTAGTCTTTCCACTATTCTCTGTCCACTTTAGTCTTTCCACTATAGTCTCCACTTTATTCTGTCCACTACAGTCTTTTCACTATAGTCTTTCCACTATTCTCTGTCTACTTTAGTCTTTCCACTATAGTCTCCACTTTATTCTGTCCACTACAGTCTTTCCACTATAGACTTTCCACTATAATCTGTCCACTTTAGTCTTTCCACTATTCTCTGTCCACTTTAGTCTTTCCACTTTAGTCTCCACTTTATTCTGTCCACTACAGTCTTTCCACTATAGTCTTTCCACTATAGTCTGTCCACTTTAGTCTTTCCACTATTCTCTGTCCACTTTAGTCTTTCCACTATAGTCTCCACTTTATTCTGTCCACTACAGTCTTTTCATTATAGTCTTTCCACTATAGTCTGTCCACTTTAGTCTTTCCACTTTAGTCTTTCCACTTTAGTCTGTCCACTTTAGTCTTTCCACTTTAGTCTGTCCACTTTAGTCTTTCCACTACAGTCTGTCCACTATAGTCTTTCCACTATAGTCTGTCCACTTTAGTCTTTCCACTATTCTCTGTCCACTTTAGTCTTTCCACTATAGTCTCCACTTTATTCTGTCCACTACAGTCTTTCCACTATAGTCTTTCCAAAATAGTCTGTCCACTTTAGTCTTTCCACTATTCTCTGTCCACTTTAGTCTTTCCACTATAGTCTCCACTTTAGTCTTTCCACTTTAGTCTTTCCACTTTAGTCTGTCCACTTTAGTCTTTCCACTTTAGTCTGTCCACTTTAGTCTTTCCACTATAGTCTGTCCACTTTAGTCTTTCCGCTATTCTCTGTCCACTTTAGTCTTTCCACTATAGTCTCCACTTTATTGTGTCCACTACAGTCTTTCCACTATAGTCTTTCCACTATAGTCTGTCCACTTTAGTCTTTCCACTATTCTCTGTCCACTATAGTCTTTCCACTACAGTCTCCACTTTATTCTGTCCACTACAGTCTTTCCACTATAGTCTTTCCACTATAGTCTGTCCACTTTAGTCTTTCCACTATTCTCTGTCCACTTTAGTCTTTCCACTATAGTCTCCACTTTATTCTGTCCACTACAGTCTTTTCACTATAGTCTTTCCACTATTCTCTGTCTACTTTAGTCTTTCCACTATAGTCTCCACTTTAGTCTGTCCACTACAGTCTTTCCACTATAGTCTTTCCACTATAGTCTGTCCACTTTAGTCTTTCCACTATTCTCTGTCCACTATAGTCTTTCCACTATAGTCTCCACTTTATTCTGTCCACTACAGTCTTTCCACTATAGTCTTTCCACTATAGTCTGTCCACTTTAGTCTTTCCACTATTCTCTGTCCACTTTAGTCTTTCCACTATAGTCTTTCCACTGTAGTCTGTCCACTTTAGTCTTTCCACTATTCTCTGTCAACTTTAGTCTTTCCACTATAGTCTCCACTTTATTCTGTCCACTACAGTCTTTTCACTATAGTCTTTCCACTATTCTCTGTCTACTTTAGTCTTTCCACTATAGTCTCCACTTTATTCTGTCCACTACAGTCTTTCCACTATAGTCTTTCCACTATAGTCCGTCCACTTTAGTCTTTCCACTATTCTCTGTCCACTTTAGTCTTTCCACTATACTCTCCATTTTATTCTGTCCACTACAGTCTTTCCACTATAGTCTTTCCACTAGAGTCTGTCCACTTTAGTCTTTCCACTTTAGTCTTTCCACTTTAGTCTGTCCACTTTAGTCTTTCCACTTTAGTCTTTCTACTTTAGTCTTTCCACTATAGTCTCCACTTTATTTTGTCCACTACAGTCTTTCCACTTTAGTCTTTCCACTATTCTCTGTCTACTTTAGTCTTTCCACTATAGTCTCCACTTTATTCTGTCCACTACAGTCTTTCCATTATAGTCTTTCCACTATAGTCTGTCCACTTTAGTCTTTCCACTATTCTCTATCCACTTTAGTCTTTCCACTATACTCTCCACTTTATTCTGTCCACTACAGTCTTTCCACTGTAGTCTGTCCACTTTAGTCTTTCCACTATTCTCTGTCCACTTTAGTCTTTCCACTATAGTCTCCACTTTATTCTGTCCACTACAGTCTTTCCACTATAGTCTTTCCAAAATAGTCTGTCCACTTTAGTCTTTCCACTATTCTCTGTCCACTTTAGTCTTTCCACTATAGTCTCCACTTTAGTCTTTCCACTTTAGTCTTTCCACTTTAGTCTGTCCACTTTAGTCTTTCCACTTTAGTCTGTCCACTTTAGTCTTTCCACTATAGTCTGTCCACTTTAGTCTTTCCGCTATTCTCTGTCCACTTTAGTCTTTCCACTATAGTCTCCACTTTATTGTGTCCACTACAGTCTTTCCACTATAGTCTTTCCACTATAGTCTGTCCACTTTAGTCTTTCCACTATTCTCTGTCCACTATAGTCTTTCCACTACAGTCTCCACTTTATTCTGTCCACTACAGTCTTTCCACTATAGTCTTTCCACTATAGTCTGTCCACTTTAGTCTTTCCACTATTCTCTGTCCACTTTAGTCTTTCCACTATAGTCTCCACTTTATTCTGTCCACTACAGTCTTTTCACTATAGTCTTTCCACTATTCTCTGTCTACTTTAGTCTTTCCACTATAGTCTCCACTTTATTCTGTCCACTACAGTCTTTCCACTATAGTCTTTCCACTATAGTCTGTCCACTTTAGTCTTTCCACTACAGTCTTTCCACTATAGTCTTTCCACTATAGTCTGTCCACTTTAGTCTTTCCACTATTCTCTGTCCACTTTAGTCTTTCCACTATAGTCTTTCCACTGTAGTCTGTCCACTTTAGTCTTTCCACTATTCTCTGTCCACTTTAGTCTTTCCACTATAGTCTCCACTTTATTCTGTCCACTACAGTCTTTTCACTATAGTCTTTCCACTATTCTCTGTCTACTTTAGTCTTTCCACTATAGTCTCCACTTTATTCTGTCCACTACAGTCTTTCCACTATAGTCTTTCCACTATAGTCCGTCCACTTTAGTCTTTCCACTATTCTCTGTCCACTTTAGTCTTTCCACTATACTCTCCATTTTATTCTGTCCACTACAGTCTTTCCACTATAGTCTTTCCACTAGAGTCTGTCCACTTTAGTCTTTCCACTTTAGTCTTTCCACTTTAGTCTGTCCACTTTAGTCTTTCCACTTTAGTCTTTCCACTTTAGTCTTTCCACTATAGTCTCCACTTTATTTTGTCCACTACAGTCTTTCCACTTTAGTCTTTCCAATATTCTCTGTCTACTTTAGTCTTTCCACTATAGTCTCCACTTTATTCTGTCCACTACAGTCTTTCCATTATAGTCTTTCCACTATAGTCTGTCCACTTTAGTCTTTCCACTATTCTCTATCCACTTTAGTCTTTCCACTATACTCTCCACTTTATTCTGTCCACTACAGTCTTTCCACTGTAGTCTGTCCACTTTAGTCTTTCCACTTTAGTCTTTCTACTTTAGTCTGTCCACTTTAGTATTTCCACTATAGTCTGTCCACTTTAGTCTTTCCACTATTCTCTGTCCACTTTATTCTTTCCACTATAGTCTCCACTTTATTCTGTCCACTACAGTCTTTCCACTATAGTCTTTCCACTACAGTCTGTCCACATTAGTCTTTCCACTATTCTCTGTCCACTTTAGTCTTTCCACTATAGTCTCCACTTTATTCTGTCCACTACAGTCTTTTCACTATAGTCTTTCCACTATAGTCTGTCCACTTTAGTCTTTCCACTATAGTCTGTCCACTATAGTCTTTCCACTATAGTCTGTCCACTTTAGTCTTTCCACTATTCTCTGTCCACTTTAGTCTTTCCACTATAGTCTCCACTTTATGCTGTCCACTACAGTCTTTCCACTATAGTCTTTCCACTATAGTCTGTCCACTTTAGTCTTTCAACTATTCTCTGTCCACTTTAGTCTTTCCACTATAGTCTCCACTTTAGTCTTTCCACTTTAGTCTTTCCACTTTAGTCTGTCCACTTTAGTCTTTCCACTTTAGTCTGTCCACTTTATTCTTTCCACTATAGTCTTTCCACTATAGTCTGTCCACTTTAGTCTTTCCACTATTCTCTGTCCACTTTAGTCTTTCCACTATAGTCTCCACTTTATTATGTCCACTACAGTCTTTCCACTATAGTCTTTCCACTATAGTCTGTCCACTTTAGTCTTTCCACTATTCTCTGTCCACTTTAGTCTTTCCACTATAGTCTCCACTTTATTCTGTCCACTACAGTTTTTCCACTATAGTTTTTCCACTATAGTCTGTCCACTTTAATCTTTCCACTATTCTCTGTCCACTTTAGTCTTTCCACTATAGTCTCCACTTTATTCTGTCCACTACAGTCTTTTCACTATAGTCTTTCCACTATTCTCTGTCTACTTTAGTCTTTCCACTATAGTCTCCACTTTATTCTGTCCACTACAGTCTTTCCACTATAGTCTTTCCACTATAGTCTGTCCACTTTAGTCTTTCCACTATTCTCTGTCCACTTTAGTCTTTCCACTATACTCTCCACTTTCTTCTGTCCACTACAGTCTTTCCTCTATAGTCTTTCCACTATAGTCTGTCCACTTTAGTCTTTCCACTTTAGTCTTTCCACTTTAGTCTGTCCACTTTAGTCTTTCCACTTTAGTCTGTCCACTTTAGTCTTTCCACTATTCTCTGTCCACTTTAGTCTTTCCACTATAGTCTCCACTTTATTCTGTCCACTACAGTCTTTCCACTATAGTCTTTTCACTATAGTCTTTCCACTTTAGTCTTTCCACTTAAGTCTTTCCACTAAAGTCTCCACTTTATTTTGTCCACTGAAGTCTTTCCACTTTAGTCTTTCCACTATTCTCTGTCTACTTTTGTCTTTCCACTATAGTCTCCACTTTATTCTGTCCACTACAGTCTTTCCACTATAGTCTGTCCACTTTAGACTTTCCACTATTCTCTGTCCACTTTAGTCTTTCCACTATACTCTCCACTTTATTTTGTCCACTACAGTTTTTCCACTATAGTCTTTCCACTATAGTCTGTCCACTTTAGTCTTTCCACTTTTTTCTTTCCACTTTTGTCTGTCCACTTTAGTCTTTCCACTATAGTCTGTCCACTTTAGTCTTTCCACTATTCTCTGTCCACTTTCTTCTTTCCACTATAGTCTCCACTTTATTCTGTCCACTACAGTCTTTCCACTATAGACTTTCCACTATAATCTGTCCACTTTAGTCTTTCCACTATTCTCTGTCCACTTTAGTCTTTCCACTATAGTCTCCACTTTATTCTGTCCACTACAGTCTTTCCACTATTCTCTGTCCACTTTAGTCTTTCCACTATAGTCTCCACTTTATTCTGTCCACTACAGTCTTTTCATTATAGTCTTTCCACTATAGTCTGTCCACTTTAGTCTTTCCACTTTAGTCTTTCCACTATAGTCTCCACTTTATTTTGTCCACTACAGTCTTTCCACTTTAGTCTTTCCACTATTCTCTGTCTACTTTAGTCTTTCCACTATAGTCTCCACTTTATTCTGTCCACTACAGTCTTTCCACTTTAGCCTTTCCACTATTCTCTGTCTACTTTAGTCTTTCCACTATAGTCTCCACTTTATTCTGTCCACTACAGTCTTTCCACTATAGTCTTTCCACTATAGTCTGTCCACTTTAGTCTTTCCACTATTCTCTGTCCACTTTATTCTTTCCACTATAGTCTCCACTTTATTCTGTCCACTACAGTCTTTCCACTATAGACTTTCCACTATAATCTGTCCACTTTAGTCTTTCCACTATTCTCTGTCCACTTTAGTCTTTCCACTTTAGTCTCCACTTTATTCTGTCCACTACAGTCTTTCCACTATAGTCTTTCCACTATAGTCTGTCCACTTTAGTCTTTCCACTATTCTCTGTCCACTTTAGTCTTTCCACTATAGTCTCCACTTTATTCTGTCCACTACAGTCTTTTCATTATAGTATTTCCACTATAGTCTGTCCACTCTAGTCTTTCCACTTTAGTCTTTCCACTTTAGTCTGTCCACTTTAGTCTTTCCACTTTAGTCTGTCCACTTTAGTCTTTCCACTACAGTCTGTCCACTATAGTCTTTCCACTATAGTCTGTCCACTTTAGTCTTTCCACTATTCTCTGTCCACTTTAGTCTTTCCACTATAGTCTCCACTTTATTCTGTCCACTACAGTCTTTCCACTATAGTCTTTCCAAAATAGTCTGTCCACTTTAGTCTTTCCACTATTCTCTGTCCACTTTAGTCTTTCCACTATAGTCTCCACTTTAGTCTTTCCACTTTAGTCTTTCCACTTTAGTCTGTCCACTTTAGTCTTTCCACTTTAGTCTGTCCACTTTAGTCTTTCCACTATAGTCTGTCCACTTTAGTCTTTCCGCTATTCTCTGTCCACTTTAGTCTTTCCACTATAGTCTCCACTTTATTGTGTCCACTACAGTCTTTCCACTATAGTCTTTCCACTATAGTCTGTCCACTTTAGTCTTTCCACTATTCTCTGTCCACTATAGTCTTTCCACTATAGTCTCCACTTTATTCTGTCCGCTACAGTCTTTCCACTATAGTCTTTCCACTATAGTCTGTCCACTTTAGTCTTTTCACTATTCTCTGTCCACTTTAGTCTTTCCACTATAGTCTCCACTATTCTCTGTCCACTTTAGTCTTTCCACTATAGTCTTTCCACTGTAGTCTGTCCACTTTAGTCTTTCCACTATTCTCTGTCCACTTTAGTCTTTCCACTATAGTCTCCACTTTATTCTGTCCACTACAGTCTTTTCACTATAGTCTTTCCACTATTCTCTGTCTACTTTAGTCTTTCCACTATAGTCTCCACTTTATTCTGTCCACTACAGTCTTTCCACTATAGTCTTTCCACTATAGTCCGTCCACTTTAGTCTTTCCACTATTCTCTGTCCACTTTAGTCTTTCCACTATACTCTCCATTTTATTCTGTCCACTACAGTCTTTCCACTATAGTCTTTCCACTAGAGTCTGTCCACTTTAGTCTTTCCACTTTAGTCTTTCCACTTTAGTCTGTCCACTTTAGTCTTTCCACTTTAGTCTTTCCACTTTAGTCTTTCCACTATAGTCTCCACTTTATTTTGTCCACTACAGTCTTTCCACTTTAGTCTTTCCAATATTCTCTGTCTACTTTAGTCTTTCCACTATAGTCTCCACTTTATTCTGTCCACTACAGTCTTTCCATTATAGTCTTTCCACTATAGTCTGTCCACTTTAGTCTTTCCACTATTCTCTATCCACTTTAGTCTTTCCACTATACTCTCCACTTTATTCTGTCCACTACAGTCTTTCCACTGTAGTCTGTCCACTTTAGTCTTTCCACTTTAGTCTTTCTACTTTAGTCTGTCCACTTTAGTATTTCCACTATAGTCTGTCCACTTTAGTCTTTCCACTATTCTCTGTCCACTTTATTCTTTCCACTATAGTCTCCACTTTATTCTGTCCACTACAGTCTTTCCACTATAGTCTTTCCACTACAGTCTGTCCACATTAGTCTTTCCACTATTCTCTGTCCACTTTAGTCTTTCCACTATAGTCTCCACTTTATTCTGTCCACTACAGTCTTTTCACTATAGTCTTTCCACTATAGTCTGTCCACTTTAGTCTTTCCACTATAGTCTGTCCACTATAGTCTTTCCACTATAGTCTGTCCACTTTAGTCTTTCCACTATTCTCTGTCCACTTTAGTCTTTCCACTATAGTCTCCACTTTATGCTGTCCACTACAGTCTTTCCACTATAGTCTTTCCACTATAGTCTGTCCACTTTAGTCTTTCAACTATTCTCTGTCCACTTTAGTCTTTCCACTATAGTCTCCACTTTAGTCTTTCCACTTTAGTCTTTCCACTTTAGTCTGTCCACTTTAGTCTTTCCACTTTAGTCTGTCCACTTTATTCTTTCCACTATAGTCTTTCCACTATAGTCTGTCCACTTTAGTCTTTCCACTATTCTCTGTCCACTTTAGTCTTTCCACTATAGTCTCCACTTTATTATGTCCACTACAGTCTTTCCACTATAGTCTTTCCACTATAGTCTGTCCACTTTAGTCTTTCCACTATTCTCTGTCCACTTTAGTCTTTCCACTATAGTCTCCACTTTATTCTGTCCACTACAGTTTTTCCACTATAGTTTTTCCACTATAGTCTGTCCACTTTAATCTTTCCACTATTCTCTGTCCACTTTAGTCTTTCCACTATAGTCTCCACTTTATTCTGTCCACTACAGTCTTTTCACTATAGTCTTTCCACTATTCTCTGTCTACTTTAGTCTTTCCACTATAGTCTCCACTTTATTCTGTCCACTACAGTCTTTCCACTATAGTCTTTCCACTATAGTCTGTCCACTTTAGTCTTTCCACTATTCTCTGTCCACTTTAGTCTTTCCACTATACTCTCCACTTTCTTCTGTCCACTACAGTCTTTCCTCTATAGTCTTTCCACTATAGTCTGTCCACTTTAGTCTTTCCACTTTAGTCTTTCCACTTTAGTCTGTCCACTTTAGTCTTTCCACTTTAGTCTGTCCACTTTAGTCTTTCCACTATTCTCTGTCCACTTTAGTCTTTCCACTATAGTCTCCACTTTATTCTGTCCACTACAGTCTTTCCACTATAGTCTTTTCACTATAGTCTTTCCACTTTAGTCTTTCCACTTAAGTCTTTCCACTAAAGTCTCCACTTTATTTTGTCCACTGAAGTCTTTCCACTTTAGTCTTTCCACTATTCTCTGTCTACTTTTGTCTTTCCACCATAGTCTCCACTTTATTCTGTCCACTACAGTCTTTCCACTATAGTCTGTCCACTTTAGACTTTCCACTATTCTCTGTCCACTTTAGTCTTTCCACTATACTCTCCACTTTATTTTGTCCACTACAGTTTTTCCACTATAGTCTTTCCACTATAGTCTGTCCACTTTAGTCTTTCCACTTTTTTCTTTCCACTTTTGTCTGTCCACTTTAGTCTTTCCACTATAGTCTGTCCACTTTAGTCTTTCCACTATTCTCTGTCCACTTTCTTCTTTCCACTATAGTCTCCACTTTATTCTGTCCACTACAGTCTTTCCACTATAGACTTTCCACTATAATCTGTCCACTTTAGTCTTTCCACTATTCTCTGTCCACTTTAGTCTTTCCACTATAGTCTCCACTTTATTCTGTCCACTACAGTCTTTCCACTATTCTCTGTCCACTTTAGTCTTTCCACTATAGTCTCCACTTTATTCTGTCCACTACAGTCTTTTCATTATAGTCTTTCCACTATAGTCTGTCCACTTTAGTCTTTCCACTTTAGTCTTTCCACTATAGTCTCCACTTTATTTTGTCCACTACAGTCTTTCCACTTTAGTCTTTCCACTATTCTCTGTCTACTTTAGTCTTTCCACTATAGTCTCCACTTTATTCTGTCCACTACAGTCTTTCCACTTTAGCCTTTCCACTATTCTCTGTCTACTTTAGTCTTTCCACTATAGTCTCCACTTTATTCTGTCCACTACAGTCTTTCCACTATAGTCTTTCCACTATAGTCTGTCCACTTTAGTCTTTCCACTATTCTCTGTCCACTTTATTCTTTCCACTATAGTCTCCACTTTATTCTGTCCACTACAGTCTTTCCACTATAGACTTTCCACTATAATCTGTCCACTTTAGTCTTTCCACTATTCTCTGTCCACTTTAGTCTTTCCACTTTAGTCTCCACTTTATTCTGTCCACTACAGTCTTTCCACTATAGTCTTTCCACTATAGTCTGTCCACTTTAGTCTTTCCACTATTCTCTGTCCACTTTAGTCTTTCCACTATAGTCTCCACTTTATTCTGTCCACTACAGTCTTTTCATTATAGTATTTCCACTATAGTCTGTCCACTCTAGTCTTTCCACTTTAGTCTTTCCACTTTAGTCTGTCCACTTTAGTCTTTCCACTTTAGTCTGTCCACTTTAGTCTTTCCACTACAGTCTGTCCACTATAGTCTTTCCACTATAGTCTGTCCACTTTAGTCTTTCCACTATTCTCTGTCCACTTTAGTCTTTCCACTATAGTCTCCACTTTATTCTGTCCACTACAGTCTTTCCACTATAGTCTTTCCAAAATAGTCTGTCCACTTTAGTCTTTCCACTATTCTCTGTCCACTTTAGTCTTTCCACTATAGTCTCCACTTTAGTCTTTCCACTTTAGTCTTTCCACTTTAGTCTGTCCACTTTAGTCTTTCCACTTAGTCTGTCCACTTTAGTCTTTCCACTATAGTCTGTCCACTTTAGTCTTTCCGCTATTCTCTGTCCACTTTAGTCTTTCCACTATAGTCTCCACTTTATTGTGTCCACTACAGTCTTTCCACTATAGTCTTTCCACTATAGTCTGTCCACTTTAGTCTTTCCACTATTCTCTGTCCACTATA